>VZTR01000746.1:0-10292 GCA_013400775.1 Chaetops frenatus
TAAACCAGTCAATAGCTACCACCACAATGCTTGTGCCAGTGGATGTCTGCAGAGTACATTTAACAATAGATTGTGACTGGGTGCTCCTGTCTGGGGAAGATTATGCTCATGGCTTCAAACAGTGGTTGCTGACCAGCAGTGACATCTCATGCCAAAAAGGGAATTTGGTGTCCGAAGAAGATATAGCTCTGGTCACCATTAATTGACTCAGAAAAAGCAGCTGAAGATGAAGGCTCCAGTGTGGAAGGCTATTTAAAAAAAATAAAATTCCTGTGAGCTTTCTGTAATAATGGTAATAATGAAATACAAGGAGAAAGAGAGGGTTTAAAATAGTATGGAACAATCACAAGGTACCAATTTGAAATGGCAGCTCAGCAAAGTAAGTCAAAATTACAGGACTCACTGAACCATTACCAGATTTTTTGGTAGACATATCAGAGGTGGTCTAAAAGAAAATTAGCATTCTGTAGGAAAATCTGACATTTTGGAGTCTGCTCTGATTATGATTAAAATGAAAAATCCAAATGTCAACATTTTCTATGATACAGTTCTAGGGAAGTATTTCTTCGGAAATGTCAGAATTTCAGCAGGAGTTTCTTGTTAACAATGTGAAATCATTAAACCATGAAAAATTATATATATATATGTGTAGACATATCTGCTATTATTTACAACACATGAAGTATCAAGACATTATTCAGAGCAAACTGAAATGATTCATAGCATAAATGAAAGATGATGAAATCATCAAAAAATAGTCTTATTGTGGTGAAGTGACAAGTTTTCTTGTGACAACACTTCAACTAGTTTCCGTAATTATGTAGGAATAATATTATGTTTAATGATATTGTCATATCATTTTGATCATTAAAATTTGTAAGCCTATTTTGTACAATCAAGGCCACAAGCACAGTGATTGCCTGATGTTATTTATTAACTGTTAACTCTGAGTCATTCAAATAGTTTCCTAGTCAGTGTTTCATAAGCCACCCAGATATTTTTTGCCTTAAAAAAGCCCCATTTGTCTATTGACAGGTGACCTCTTGGGAAGAAAAATAAGTTTTGATTCCAGTAAAATAAACCTAGAACCGAAATTATATTACTGTTAAATTAATTAAAATCTTATTTAAAAAGTTTTTACATGCTTGTTTGTGTATGTTTTTGCATTTATATTTTCACAGAGGTGCTTATGGAAATTTTCTTATACAACTCCAATAATTGTTGAAAATTTATTCCTTAATGTGTTATTTTTTAGACTTCAGTAAATAACAGCCTTGAGGTTTATGGCATAACTATACTATTTTTTCATCAGCTATGTATCTAGGTTTTTTTCACTGCTGAGAATTAATTTACAGAAGTAACACTTCATAGATGATCCTTCTTATGCTCTGTAGCATGGTTAGATGTTGGAAGGGTCTTTTAATGTGGATTTCATTGCTTTAGAGTTTTAAAAAGGATTTATTAAATCTAGTGTTTCATTGATGGAGTACAGGGGACAGAAACCTCACTTTCCTAAACGCTTAAGCAGTACAGTTTGTTAAGGTGTCCTCACCAGGGCTTATCCCTGTTCTGAAAAGGTGTTGAGGATCCATCAAACTCCCAGAGGAATTGGTTTAGAGCTCTGTGTGTGTGTGTGTGCACAAGAGTGGGGTATCATTGAATCTGGGTACTGGGCACTGCCCTTGCCAGTTCTGTGCTTGGCCAACATACCACAAGCAATTCTTCATCCATTCTGTGAGACCTGGATGTGAGGTGTCAGGCACAGTCCTTGGATATTATGGCCTCATGTGGACTGTCTGCATTTGTTTCAAAACGAAAATAAAATCATACCCAATCTCTGTTAAATTTCATCTTGAAATTAATAAAACTGTCAGCACATCAGCCTCCACAATGCTTTTTATTTTTTTTTAATATAAATCACATTTATTTTATTCTATTTCTCTTGCTTTAACTATGGCACAGAACTGAATGCTGTTTTTTAGCTCACACTTGTGATCTCATCAATTTAGTTTCTTGTATAAGGCACCAAATCAGAGCCATTTTTACCATCCTGTCTTGAGATGCCCGTGCATATGCACACACACACACCATTAACATTTTCTAAGTTATGTTTCAATGCCAATTTCAGGATTTTTTTCTGAAAAAAGGCCACATGTGTAAATCATTTTTGAAAATACTTCTGAACACTGATTTTTTTATGAGCATCCAAGATGTAGGCAAGTGTCTGTTGTACCAGCTCTGTTTCCTTCATACCTCTCTCACCTGCTTTTGTTTTGTAGTATCTCTTAGTACTGCTAAAGGGGTGCTGGTGTAAATCGATCACAGAACCCCCTCCACCTCTGCATGCCAACTGATGGGGAGAAGCAGTCAGGCCATGCCTGCATCTGCTTGTAGCTTCATCTCTTTCCCATCTCTGCTCTGACCTCTTGGCCAGGTCCCTGCACTTCTATGCTGTCAGCCTCATCTATATGTGTTTCACAGCACCTGTGCTCCCCCTGGTTCCAGGGCTCTAACAGTACTTCCTTCAAGAGCACAGCACACACATATATATCCAGAATATTGCTCCCTGTGGTTCCCTGTCTTGCATAAGTACAAGTGTACCTTGCTACCGTCATATTTCACTTGATGCAGTAAATTTTCTCTGCAGTTCTCTTGAAGACATATTTCCATTGGTTTATTTTGGTCAGTTATCTGTCACGTTTTTACAGATTTTCCCAATCAAGCCTTACCTGTGTAAATCCTGTCCCTGTCCTACTACTTGTCCTTGCTGCTTTATGATAAATTAACAACATAAGGCTAAGGTAATCTTTCAGGTCAGTGTCTCCAGTTTCCTTAAGTCCTACACAGTACAGCTTGGAAAATAAAATCTGTTTATGCTACTACACAATTTTAAACTGCAGCATTTAGTAAACCCAAATATTAATTTGACTATTATACCAGACATCAACATCCTAAGTAATTAACCTGAATTTTAAAAGTATTACTTTTTCAGACAACATAATTATTTGCAGGTTATTACATAGCACAGAAGATTTGTCCTTGTCAAATATAGTTTTTTGTTAGTTTTAACCAGTCTCGATAGATANCTTCTGGAATGAGTCTGGATAGTGGTTCCATAAGGTAGCATTTTGGGGTATGCATTATAAAGGGCATTATTAATTTTTCCACTGTTGCTTTTCCATCTAATCCAAAATATAAATAAAGTGATTTCTCCAACTTTATTTTAGGAATGTCTAAGCATTAGAGCTAAATTGCCTTATTTCATTTCTATTGAAAAACATTTCTTGCTAACTCTTTCATTGAGAAGTGCAGGTCAGCATCTTCACCCTGTATTTCATCTTTGGCTAAAAGCATTCTCTCACTCCATATAAAGGATTTTCTTAAGACCTGTAGCCTGAGTGACAGATCTAAGAGACAGCCTTTCCTGTCCATTCATATAGATAAAACTCTCACTACCTTGCATCCCAACATTTGAAAGGATTTTTTTTTAAATTTCAGATTAGAGAGGGCATTCCTCCAAAGTAATAACTATAGAGATGCTGCTACAAAGACTTTGTTTCTACACCATCAGGTTTTAGCCATGTTGGGGTTTGGGTGTTCCTCCTTTTTGTTTCTCTTCACCTGTGGAATTTTTTCCCCCATCAGTTGCTAAGGGACCANGCAGTAATTATTCCTTGACAAGTCCACAGTTATAATCTCTGTCACCTTGGAAAGATTCTCTTTCCATCTGGAAAAAACCAATTCTTTCCACTTGGAAAAATTTTCAACTGAATACCTGCATGCTTAGCACTCCTCTTTGCCACTTTAGAGGATCTACTTGTATACTATTGTGTTGGTCTTTATCCTTTTTAAGCAAACTCCTTTTTATTAAATTTCCTAGGGGAAAAATAAGGAAAAAATCACGAAACAGATATAGTAACAGTCCCACCTGTCATATTGATGTGCATGGTCTTTTTCCAGTGCTTATATCTATCTGATATTTCATCCCTTGTGTTTAGAGTACTGATTGTCTGCAGGAGAGACCTTTTGTTATTGTTGTTATTACTTTCTAATACAGTGGCTTACTAGTCCATGAGCAGGACTGATGCTAATATAGATAATGGCAGTAACAACATCAGCAACTTACTCTGGGAAATGATCATGCACAGAATGCTCTGGAGAACTGCAAAAACTTCTTGCTCTCTTTTCCCTTACAGTGAACCCTGACATCTGTTCAGTTTCCAACATATGCACCACTAAACCAGTTCAGATTCTGGCCCAGTGCAAGGTATTAAATGTTATCCAGAGTCACTTTAAGAAAAAATTGTCATTTAAATTTTTGGCACCTACATAAATGCAACGAAACCAGTATGAGTTATATACAGTCTTCAGGCAGTCTTTCCTGAGTCACACTGATCTCGTGTACAGACACTGCAACCAGCCCCCCCATGCTGTGAGGGAATGAGCTGGAGAGAGACCCTTACACTAGAAAGCAAACTAGAGCAGAGAATACATAGCTCCTGCAGGTCAGTATGCTTCTTTATCATGTGTTATACCTTCCACTTATTTCTTTGGCAATGGTGCATCTGACTGTAAATAAAGTAATAAGAATGAGGAAATTTTGTAGTCTTAGGTTGCTTTCTGGAACTGTTAAATCCAGAATGGGAAGAAGGCACTAGATTAATAAGGCAGATTAAAAACATACGAATTTAAGGAAAATATGGTAACTTAAGCATTTAAATGTGGTAAAGTGCTTTAGACAGAGAAAGATTTAGATATACAGGGGTCACTTGACTTCTAGAAATATTAAAAAAATCTTTTATCACCTATGAGCGCTTAGAAAATGCTGTTGCATGTTTCAAAACATGGTTAGAGAAGGAAGTTCCCATAAAATAAGCATAAGTTATGACAACAGGAGTAAGCACAGATGAAAAACCAGAAATCCCAGGCCTAATGAAAGTGACAATTTGGAATTAGCACATCAGACAAAATTCCACTGTGCAGACTGTGGGGATTTAAGGTAACACTTATCTGGACAAAAAATTAGCAGTGGTAAAACTGTGGGAAAGGATACACATGCCAGTCCAAGCTGAGAAAACAACACCTATGCCCCGTGGATACCCATGACCTGGACTTCATAAAANAAACAACATCTGTGCCCCATGGATATCCATGACTTCATAAAAGTGGTACCTCCAGAAGAATGACCCTGGGACCCCCACCACCAAAAACCAGGGTGAAGAAGGACCAGTGGGATGCCCCAGGGGCCCATGTGGTGGTAATATCTTTTGCTTTATCTCCCTCTCTCTTTCCTCCCTCCACCTCCCACCTCCTTGGCCCTTCCTGTTTCATTCTATCTCTCTACCTCTCATTTGCTGTTAAATAAAATACATACTATTGACTTCAGCATATGGTCTTTTTTGCACCTTAATTCAGGTAGAGGTGTCTCTTATAATCAGATCTTAATGCCACTTAAAACCTCTCTTGAATATAGGCAAAATTCAAAATTTTAAAATGCTATATTTAGCCAGGAACACCAGCTTCAAGGAGGAACTCTTATTTCATGTTTAATCTATTTTATAGAATATGAACATTGTGATAAACAGACCCTTTAAGAACTAGGCTTTACTTTCAATGAGATTTGTACCATGTATTTTTCTCCAACAGAATATATTTCAATTCCTTCTCTCAGTATAATGAGGATAGTGAAACTTAAATCAGAACATGGGTAGATGCCAAATCCCATTTTCTTACAGTGTCCTAGGTCTCCATTTTTTAGGCGACAATTTCTTAGAAATTACAATACAATTCCCCTATAGTCCTCTATAAGGTTCCCTACATTAAGCCAAGGTATAAAAAAACTTTCCAATATCTACAGTATGTTTTAAGTAGGATTTAGTAATCTACATCCAAAAGAGCGAACTGTAAGAATGCTATTTAACTTAAGAACAATTTAAATGTCCAATAGCCCATATGGGATTAATGACCTAGACATCTAGATATCTACAGAATCCATGAGAATTTCCTCTCACATATCTTGAATCTACAGTGTCAGCATTTCTGTCTGAGCTGGTCATTCAAAACTCATCATAATGCTCATTATAATGAATGACCAGAACATTTCAGTTCTATTTTAGCCATTAATATTAGGATGAGATTATACCATAGAAGCACCCACTCACTGACCATGAGAAGTCTATTTTCTATGCATACATATTTTATGCAGATGACTCAGACTCCACTGGGTCTTCATTTTTACTTGAAAACTTCATGTGTTGCCTACTGTGTGTGCTCAGTTTCACCTTCGCGGAGTGGTTCAGTAGCTTTTGAGTGCCTCGCTTCTATTATTTCTGATTCAACACTAGACCTAAATCCTCTGGTAATCTACTAGGCACAGTCTGAAATCAGCTATGCTTGTGTGACAACAAAGAACATATTGCTGAGGACAGAAATCTGTGTGGGATCACCCAAATTCCAAGACACAGATGGGGTTCATGGGAAGTGAAAACTTCTTTAGTCTCTGAAGTTTTTTCAAATGCAAGAAAACAATTT
Organism: Chaetops frenatus; assembly: GCA_013400775.1. Lineage (NCBI taxonomy): Eukaryota > Metazoa > Chordata > Aves > Passeriformes > Picathartidae > Chaetops > Chaetops frenatus. The sequence goes on from VZTR01000746.1 coordinate 6,532, forward strand.
CCTGCTAGATCTGGACTACTGTATTTGTTCCGGATATGGATATTCTGATATGAGTCATATATTTCATGCTGACTTCTGACCTCTTTACTCAGAGCCTGGTATGAAGAAATGGTAACACACAATACCTGTTGTGAAATTTATTGCTTAAGCCTCAGTGCTTAATGTTGAGTAAAGAGAGGATTCACCTACAGCAAACAAACCTACTCATGTTCAGGAATACAGAACACATTAAATTCTTTGAGAGAGGAGAGAGGAGACCCTAGCGTGCAACTAACATAAGGCAGTACACTTTTTAGACCTATTAAAAAAAGAAAATCTGTAGTGCCATGTGCCCATATGCCTATAAATATACGTTGCATCTGTGTAGAGTTATCTTTATTTTGAAAGCATTTATCAGACAGAATGGTTCTTATTCCAGTGGGTCCACCTTTTCCCTATGGAGTTCTGAAGTTGTAATACTTGTCTGACATAGTGTTTTGAAACCAAAGAAGCTCTAATAATAAAAATATATTTCTGAGACACCAGAAAGTGGATACAAAGCCAAACATGAAGGGATACATTTCCTTTATAAAACTGAAATTGCCTTATGTGAAAACTACAAGAATTGTAATGCATTTTAAATTATTTTTTTCATATCTCAACAGTCAAGAGATAATAGGACAGCCACTACAACTATAAAGGAACATACATGTAGTATTTGTTTTCACACTTTCTGAGGGAGCTTTTGCCTGAGGGAGGCTCTCAATTATTCCAATAGCTCCAGCTCTAAGGTAAGCTAAGGTTAAGAGATAGAGGTAACATGGGAAAGAGGTACCACATCTTTTTGTGCCCAGCAATGTAAAGTATTGTAATACTGGTAATATTGTTGAATCTAAAACTTGCTTAACACTGTAAAATGACCATAGACTAGAAAGGTGAATTTCCCTTTATCATCATATTTCGTCGGCACAAAACATTATAAATAGTTCATTTTTTTATAGGAAATTACTCCATCATTTTATATCCACTTGCTTGAATTTAATTTTACATTTAGAGGAATGGAACATAACCTGTCTGTGCTCACTTTTCAAAAAACTGGGTCAAACATTTGGAGATGTAGAGTATGCTGTTCACAGAAATAGTAGGCTGTAACTCACGTGTTCTCTTAGGATCGGATCATTCCCTAGTGAATTAATGTTATTTTACAGGCAGGAATCTCAAATACATTTGGTACTTCTCTGGGAAACTACTATTCTAAGAGTCATACTTTCTCCTGTGCAACTGAAATAAAAATTCCAATGGGAAAGGGAAATCACAAATGAAGCCTTTTCATTACTCATCCAAATTATCAGATTGCTGTTAACCTATGAGGGAAAAGAACCCTGAAAAACAAAAACTCTTGAATCAAAAGCAATGAATGGAGATAAAGAACAAAGGCTGACCAAATCACCAGACTATTTGGACTGTTTGTGCTTCACTGTATTGCTTCTTCAGTAGATGTTGGAGTAGTTAAAATTCCACAAAAGAGCCAGCACCTGTGACTATGAGTCTGCTTTCAGCTGCCCCTTTAGTAGGTGTCATCCATTTTCTCCTGATTAGGTAGCCTGTAGCAAACACCCACAGCAGTGTCACCCTTACTAATCTGCCCTTTTATCCTAACCCATAGGCTACCTATAAATTAATCTCATTAATCACCAAAGAAATACTCTTCAGCAAGGTCATTTTCTAAGTCATTCATTTAAGTGAAAGTACTGAAAATTTTAAATAGTGTCAAGGCACAATCATGGTTTATCTGTGAATCTCACTAAAAAGTAGCCTACCAAAAGTATTTGTCTGCCTTCTGAGATAAAGTTAATTGGATTTGTGCCTTCTTTTATTTTTGTTCTGATATTCCATAAAATATTTATTAATTTTGTCACTTCTGAACAGTCTGCATTAAAGAATTTGGTCTTCTCTGGTTTTGTCAGAGGAAAGGTTGGTGCTCATTCTCTCATAGTTGGCACTTGTTTTCACAGTCAGAACAGCTATTTTCTGCCTGGCCTTCTTCCTGTTTTGTTTAAATCACTTAACACTTGCATATATATGGTCTCTGACATGGAGGAGGGTGGGTGGTCCCTGTCATTAGTTTTCATCTGAAAGAAACAAATGAACTAGAGCAATGAATTCTGTAATAGGCTCCCTGACAACCATAATCTCATTTCAGCACCTCATAGACTGCATTTTACTCACAAAGTCCTATTTGATTTTGCTAGTGAACATTCATACATTCAAGTATAATTTGTTGTCTAAGACATATAATTTCTTTAAGCTCCTACTGAGATCAGTTTCTATTCCAGTAGACCTCAGTGTGTATAACCTCTATATAAGAAGCTTGCCTAAAGAACGACATTGTGCTTATGACCACAGGAAACAAATATTGCAAGTTGTTCTCTGAACTGAATAGCTATGTTAAAGTCCTTTTTGACTACAAAATCTTGACCTTTAATATTTTAAAGAAACTTCTATTTTCTATGCAATTCTTCACTATATGAAAAGGTTTAGCCACATAGTCATTCTGTCCTTCAACATTTTCAAAAATCCTTGGCAACAACAGGCAGGAAACATTCAAAAAACTTTATTCTATAAAAAGATTGAATCCAGTTCAGACTAGGAAGAGCTGGGTGTTGCACTTTAAAGGTACATGTAGTATATATGAATATGAACCCATTGGATCATTCAGTCCAGTAATTTACTACTGCAGGCAATCATGTCATGCCATATACTATAGTTATCTATATGCAACTTGATATTTTTGCATCCATTAGGGATGCAATATCCAGGGGTTATTTTAGATTTGTCCATTAGGGAGCCATCTTGGGATGGTAAACTGCAGCTCNCTTCTGTTTTCTATGCAACTCTTCACTATATGTAAAGGTTTAGCCACATAGTCATTCTGTCCTTCAACACTTTCAAAAATCCTTGGCAACAACAGGCAGGAAACATTCAAAAAACTTTATTCTATAAAAAAATTGAATCCAGTTCAGACTAGGAAGAACTGGGTGCTGCACAGATTTAACATCCTAAATCCTACAATAAATGTTGCACTTTAAAGGTACACGTAGTATACAGGAATATGAACCTCTTGGATCACTCAGTCCAGTAATTTACTACTGCAGGCAATCATGTCATGCCATATACTATAGTTATCTATATGCAACTTGATATTTTTGCATCCATTAGGGATGCAATATCCAGGGGTTATTTTAGATTTGTCCATTAGGGAGCCATCTTGGGATGGTAAACTGCAGCTCCACTGGCCTCTGCGCAGAGGTCACTCAAAGCTGGTCCACTGCTGCCCTGCAGCAAATAAGAGGCAGCTAAGCCCTCTTCCACTGAATTAAAAGCTACCTCACTTTTTTTTGGTTATGCCAGAGAGTGAGCCTACATGTGGGCAGACACCTTGATGTCTGAGTGATTGGGCTCCTGGCACGTGGGGTGAGAAAAGCCCAGTTACCTTCTATGGAAATAGAGCAAGTTGGTTTACCTTCAGCTCTGGAGGGAAGAAGCTTCTCATCTCAGTGAGGGTATCCATGCTTTGATACCTCATTATCTCAGAACAATTAAAAATATCTTATTCTGAATTTATTTAAAATACTTTACTAATCAGACCTTGTGAATTTTAGATTTGGGTCCTTTTCAGTTGTGTTAAACACAATGATCTTGTTAAAAACGGGAGGCTAACTCCCAAATGCAGTGATTTCAGTAGATTTTATTGTACAGCCTGAAGCAAGGGGGTGGCGGGA
>VZTR01000746.1:10878-23654 GCA_013400775.1 Chaetops frenatus
AGTGCAGTTACAGGTTGCAGTCTTGACTTTTCATAGCTATACAAGAGGAAACTAATTTATCTCACCCTGTGTGTTAGATTCCCTTCTCTGGTACAGCTAATAAGCATTCTTCACATCTGCATTCCAAACTCATCTGCCTTGAACACACGTGCAATGTGTACATTATTACCAGTGAAGTTTCAATAGGGTCTTTTAAAGGAATCATTATGATCCCCATAGGTGTTAGACTATCATTACTAAAGCAACTTCTGATAAGTTAACTTTTTCAGTAGTAAAGTGTATGTGTGGTTCATAAGTATCTCAGACTATCTAATGTATTCCATGTTTCTTCTGCTTAGTGATCTAACACCTAGATGCAAAAAGTTGGTGATTTTAATTTTTCTTGATTAATTTTTGCTCAGTTTTATTGGATCAATAACATCTAACTTTTCTCACTCAACATCTTACTCCTCGACAATGTCCTTGAACTTGTGTCTTTGTCAAATGTCAGTAATGCAAACCAGTTTTCCTGCCACAACATGAGCTGAGGAATGCAGTACTCACGTCTCCCTACTTTCCATTCTCTTTTCATGACAACCAGCTACCTTCTAATCTTTAATAAATTTCACATTCATTCAGCAATTTTTAGAAACAACCATCAACTCTAATTTAACAATATTTCCACAACATTCCACAGATATATTTATTAATTTGTTTTAATCCTACAAGATCTGGTGTTTAATAAAGAAAGATAGAAGACTAATTTGGCACTTCTAACTTGGGAATCCAATTGCTCTTAACTCAGTTTCCATTATGCATTGCTTTAATGAGTTCCCCTTTCAATACCTGGTTTATTGTCTGCCACACTATGCCACAAATCTAATGAAACAATGCTCTTCATGGACATACTTGGTGACAATAAGTTGGTTTTTTTGTTTGGACTTTCTGTTTATTTTTTGTTTTATTTTTTCCTGAAGACATTATTTCTGCTTTTTTCCCTTGTTTATAAATGATAAGGAAGTAAAATTTTGTCTTCGGCTTTGCAAGAATGTCATATTAAACCTTTCAAAAACGTTCAGGGTCATTCTTTAGCTAAAGATGCTCCATTCTTGACATTTTGACAAAGATATTGTGTCAGGCAAAGGTATAGGCTACTAGAACTAAATAGGTGTTAGCTAAACTCCAAACATTTTAGTTAATATGACATTTTCTTTCTCAGTCATTCAGCAGCCTTCTGTATTGTGATTTAAAAGATAACTCCAAAATACAGAAGATCTGAATATATAACAAAAAAAAAGCCAATAAAATTAACTACATTTGTGCTAAAATTCCATATGCAGTGCACAAAAATATGATTGTTTCTTTTTTTATATCGTATGTAGTAATAAATATGATCAATGCATAACAAGATAATATTAGGTATCAACTAAAATGTTAAATGATTGATATCCTATTTGACAAGGCAACACAGTGACAGCATTCTAAATAATCTAGGATTGCCTAGATCTTTAAAACTTTGGAGATGCTTTTGGATTATCAGGTAATATATGTATGGGTTAACATAAATTAATAAAGTGCATTCTTTAAAGGGAGGAAAATATTGCAAAGAGCTTAGATGCCCTAACTTCTTATTTAACCAGATATTGTTAGGGGTATAACTCCATTAAATTATATTTAATTTCCACACTTACATGCAGAATCTAAATCACACAAGGCCACTCCATCAGTCCTGAACAGCCCAGCTGGTTTTAAGGATAAAAGGAAATCACAAGAGGTCATCAATCTTAGAAGAGCCTGGAAAAAAGGCTAGAGATGAGAATCTGTGTTTTATCTTTTTACTGCTCAGACATATCAAGCATGAACTTTCTATGATGAAAGCTATGGTAATATCATTGATGGACACAGAAGAGGAAATTTTAGAGTGAAAGAATTTTTGAAAGAATAGGCAGAGNGTTTCAATATTCATTAGATATGCCCTAAAACGTGTGGTGCAGATATGATCTACCTCAATCTATATTATCAGGATGATGTACAGTCTTTGCTCTGTCTTCCCACGTGCCATGCCCTTGTTTTAGTCTGTGCCCCTTGGTGATAATATGTCAGAGAAAATCTTTGGGGCAGATTCATATACCAAGCAAAAGGATATTTGTGAAAAACTTCAGTTAGGTCACTTCCTTTTATAAATAAATGTCCACAATCTTTTGTAGGTCAACTAGCATATTTCATACAGTTGTCAACAACATCCCAGTAAAATCTGTTGTCAGTTAAAGGAAACTATTGTATTTATTGTACTCAGTACATATGAATATATTCTTGAAAGTTGTGTATCAGAAAATATTTTCCAGAAGAAAGAAAACATCATTCTTAAGGCAGGTAGACAAGAAATAAGTTAATTTCCTTTCCACCAAAAAAATAAGAGAATAAAAATGCATTAAAGTATTTATGTCTGGAAAGGCATTTCAATATAAAAATCTTACCCATTTTAGAAAAATCTATAGGTATGGAATATATGAAATAGGAAAGAATTACACTGTCTTGAACATTGAATTTAACTTTCCATTAACTTATGATTAAATTATGCTGATGTGAGGGTTATTGTGCCCTTGAGCCAAAGTTTAACAGTCCACTTACAGTCTAGTAATAGAGATTTTAAGAAATGATGATTCTGTCATACTGCTGGAGTTATAATAGATATATTTGGATGACTGTTCACATACAAATGTATTCAAATGAAAAGAGCATCATATCAATCATGATCTGCAACACAACATGGATTTTTTTTTCTGGCACTTTATCCATTTAAATTACATCTAAATTATAAATACTGTGAATATCAGCAGTTGAAGTAATATTAGCCTAACAACAAAGGAGATGGATAGCAGAAACATTTTGTTACTTCACTGTGACCTACAACTTCATTGCATTTTATGATACTATTCCAAGAACTTGCCTCACCATTTTAACATTGAAGAGATTTCTGCATTATTCTTAAAACTCATTACACTGCAAAAGCTAAGACCTTTGTTGAGAGGCACATATCATGTGCCTTAATTTGTGTACTGATTGCATGGCCTATAAGGCCCTGAAATAAAGCACCCAATGCTAATAATAATAATTATCACTCTTTAATTTTATTTTTTTTTAACATGGTAGATGTGGAGCATTTCATTTACTTCATTTGTTTTGGCACCTTCCAGCTTGCATCCTACCCTAGTGATGCTTTCTTAAACAAATATTTCTGAGGCAAAGTGGTAATGACTGTATTTCAAAACTGTATTCAGTAACAGGTTCATGCCATGAAATGAAATAATGTCTTTCCTAAGGACATTTCCTGCCTTTTTCCTATTTCCAAAATAAAGGGGGGGTGGGGGGTGGGGAGGGAAGCCTATCAAATCACAAAGAGTTCATTAATAAAAGCTGTAGATAAGAAAAACTATTTCATTATCTAAACTTCTGGAAAACTTGTCAGAGTAAATATAAGCATAACAAAGAACCACAAAGTTTTCAGAGTAAGCCAAGCTTACTTGTTCCTTCTATCAAGTGTAATATGATCCATGCGACTCACCTGGGAGAAAAGGTCCAATTGCATATTCTAGCTGTGCTTAATGGCTGTCAGAGACTGAAATGGTTCATGCCTTGACCATTGTTATGAAGGAGTTTTGCCCATTATAGCAAAAACTGTATAAAGAAGCTACAAGCACCATAGCCCACCCCTCCCTGAAGATGCCTGACTGGAACTTTGGGCTGTGAGTTAAGCCACCTAGAAAGGATAAAGGGGACACTGTTTTTCAATCATCTCAGGTCTAGGGAGGAACAAACAAGGCTGAGGGAAATGCCTTTCATCCACAAGAAACCAGACCCAGCAGAAAATCATCTCTGGCTGGGTTTGTGGTGGGGGAGGCCATGGCCCACAGAGGCCAGTTTTACACAAGCTCCCCCCAAAAACAAGAGTGGGGGGAGGATGTTTTGGGTGCATGTTGTCACCTCTGGCCAGAGGCACTGAACACCCATACTCCCTTACACAACCTACCCCACAGGCCATATGCACAGGCCATTCAGGCGAGAGAAAGCTGANAATAAACGTATGGGAGAGCAGTTGTGACTTCCAAAGTTCTGTGATTAGTTAAAACCATCATAGGAGCACAAGAAGAAAATATCAGTCTGTCTCAGTGTTCTCCCTCTGACAATTACTGTAAGAGTATTCCTGGGAAAGAGTACAAGAAGCATTGCCTATACAGAGTGATCACTTCTAGAAAAGTGTAATTAAGTACCACTAACCAGAGGTGGTAGTTGAATCACCATGTTAAATGTTCTCTGCTGGAGCTCAGCTTTATGAAGTTCTTTTTGAACTCNAGGATCATCTGGACACCAGTGGCATCCACAGAGTAGTGATATTCTCTTTAATCTGTCTCTGTCACTCTCTCTCTGTCCCACCACCTTTTTTTCTATTTCTTTCTTTCTCTCTCTCTCATATTTACCATCAAATAAAATTCATACTATTGACTTTGGCTATGGTCTCGTTTGCACCTTCGTTCAGGCAGAGGCATTTCTAATAATTTTGATAACCGGACCATAACAATGGCAAAGAAAACAGATAGGAAAACAGTATATGCAGGTCTCACTTGCACACTTCCCTGATCTGAGAATAAATAAATGTATGGGAGAGCAGTTGTGGCTCCCAAAGTTCTGTGATTATTTAAAACCATCATAGGAGCACAAGAACAAAATATCAGTCTGTCTCAGTGTTCTCCCTCTGACAATGACTATAAAAGTATTATTGGGGAAGAGTACAAGAACCATGGCCTATACAGAGTGATCCCTTCTAGAAAAGTGTAATTTAGTACCACTAACCAAAGGTGGTAGTTGAATCACAATGTTAAATGTTCTCTGGTGGAGCTCAACTTTATGAAGTTCTTTTTGAACTCGCTCATACTTTGACCTCCACAGACTTGTGGCAATGAGATCCAGAGTTTAATAATGGAGACACAATGAAAACTGTTCCCAGTTTACCTTCTCCACAAAATATATGCTTTTATGAACTTCCATTGTCTTTCCCTTCATCTCTTTATCTATTCTGAAGCATCGTAGACAGCTTTGTCTGTCTTTATACTTCTGCTTTTACAGCACCCTGTGGCAATGAATTCCAAAGTTAGATAAACGAGGGAAAAAAAGTCCCACATTATTTGCAATGGTACAAAATATAATGTTATCTTCCTTTAGTCTTCCTAATCTGAAGAAGTCTGGTCCATTTTATAAGTAATCTTCACTTTTTAATAGGAGGTTGCTTCAAACTTTTAATTACCTTTGCTATACTTCCCTGTGCCTGAGTTCTTTGTTTCTTTTTGATAAAGAAAGACCAGATCTTGCAGAAGTTTTTAAGTTAAAGGCACACCATGGATTCTCATTTGCATAATGATTGCTCCATTTGTTTCCCATTACTTTTGGAATGATCCTAAACAGTATATTTGCTTTTCTGACCATTGTGAATCACATTATATGCTTTTCAGAAAACTGCCTAAGGTTTTGTTTTTTCTGAATGATTTTAAGTCATTTAAAGTCTATCATTATGGATATATTTTTCTTCATGTCCATTGCTTCTCACTTGCCTATGCTGAATTTCATTTGTCATTTTTTCACCTAATCATTTATTATTGTGAATCTATCCTGTCTCTCCAGGCAACTAACTGGAGTTTCTGCTATAAGAATATTGTTTCAGAGGCTGCTAACAGGAGCAAATCGTGCAGACCTGTTGTCACGTGAGAGAAACTAGTTATTGTCTTAGAATTCTGACTTGTATTCAAGAACCAATGGCAAGGTGCATATATTTATCTACTCTATATCTTTAGATGTATCTTTATAGGCAGACTAATATAAAATTAAGATTTATGTAAAATATACATTTTAGTTCTAATTTTACTTTATAATGAAATGTACAAAATTATTTAAGAGAGTTGAGGTGAGGGGGGATGATTTACTTCTTGATAAGTTAAAAGTTGTTTATTAGCTAGAAAATTAGGAAAATGACATCTGATTTAACAAAGACAAAGTAGCACTCCCAAGGATTTTGGTTAGTCCTCTTCCTTGGTTTAAGAGACATGAAAAACTGTCGGTCTCTTGCAGAGGAAAGACATGAAAGGTTTTAAGGAAAGAGATTATATGCCTGGAGCCTTGGAGGATTTAAAAGGAGAGACTAGCTATAAAAGCTAACATGCATCACCAAGACAGGGTGCTCTCTAGTAATGCAACATGAACAGCATGATAAGCAAAAATAGAAAATCCCTGACAATCACCTTGTCTGGAAAACTTGTCACAAATCACCTAAATATAAGATAAAGGAAGAAAAAGACAGTTCTTTCTCACCTTAAGCAGAGTTTTACTTCCACCACCCACCCCCTTTTAAACTTCTATAGCTGTTCTGCCTCTTTTGCATTTTCTAAGAAAAATAATTTACTCTGCATTTTACTTACCATGGCGTTAGATATATGGTACATGAAAAACAAATGATACCTATAACAATAAGACATTCCTCACACAAAAGTGGAATATATTTGTTAAGGAAGTTTCCTAAGATGCCAGTGAGAGAACTCAGATTCCCGGGGCAATCTTCTGAGTATACAAAGCATAAGAGGGTACGCCAATTTTCATCTACTTAAAGCAGTTAGAGGAATCACACCTGAAGTGGGGTGGGTTGGGATTGCATGGGATGTGGGGAGGGAGAGTGATCAGGAGAGTGATTAGTATTTCCTGTAACTATTGACAATTGCATTGGTTTTCTGTACTGGGACTGACTGAACCCTGCAAATGCCTTGTAAGTTTTCTTCAGCTACTTTTATGAAGTGAATATGGGAATTTTCATTTCATTATTCTTCATCCTTATGATTTAATGAGGTATGGGACAGCAGAAAACTAAGCACAAAATCATGGGTGTAACTTTTCTACCCGTAGGAAATCTGTTCACCAATCCCCACTTTATGATTTGTATTCTTCAGTTGTTTCCTAATCCTTACAAGAGGAGATCTCTTCCCTCTTATGCTTTTTCAGATTTTTTTAAACTCCGATATCTCACATGAATCAACTGCTCACTGATTCCTCCCCTACACCTATGCAATCATCCTTCCAAATCACCTGTTCTATTGTGTGGAACATTTTTCCCACTTGTCTATTTATCCTGTTCTTTATTACAAGTTTTAACAGGGACCCTGATACTGAAATCTGGTCTCCAAACACTTTCTAAGTTTTAAATCTTATTTTCCTTGAACCAGCTGTGCTACAAGGAGTAAATTATGCCCCAATCAGAAATTGAAAGGAACATATCACCCTTCTAAGCAAAAGGGGTTTTAGGTACATTCATATGTCATTTTACAGCACAGCCACTCAGAGCCATCACAATACTCAATCCCATGATTTTTTGCTCTAGGACCTCATACAATTTTCAGGAGATGCAAAATTATCAAAATAAATTATTTTTATCTGTTCTGCCTCTCATCTGAAAATGCAAGGTTCAATTCCTATGCAAGTGATATGTTTTTTTCTTACTTGAAATAGCTAAAATAGAACAAATAAGAATGAATATAGAAATGAGGTAGGACTTAGTGCTCTAATTTCAGTATGTAAAGCTACAACTGGATCCCAGCTAGGAACATGTTGTTAAAGAAAGAAACAGGATTTATCAGGAGACAATTTTCTTGGCTGTGGTGGATATCTGACAAAGAGCAGCTCAAACTCAGTTTGTGGTATCTATTTCTCTGCAACAATTATACTGGTAGCCTAAGGAAATTACCTGCCTCTAGCTTTTAGATATCTGAATTTAGGTGAGATGAAGCATGTCTTTATTGACTGCTACACAAAACCGCTGTAGTTAAATGAAGCAAACAGATGAAAGTGGGTCAGTGAGGATGGAGAAGAAAACAAGAGCCTCTAATTCTTTCTAAGGTAATTTTAAATATAAAAGCAAACAAAATAAAACCAAAAAATCCTCCCAATTACTACACTCATGTCATAGAGACTGTGTTACCCTCTACACATTCTACACCCACTGAATACCTGATCTGCTTTGCTTTTACTGGTGTTGCACTACAAGTGTGTGCTGTCCTTCCCCTTTTTGCATCAGCTGGTGAACAGCAGCCCTGTTCATGGAGAGATTATGTACTCAGTGTATTGTACTGGGTATGTGTTGTTAGTAGGGGCCAGCTGACTCTGCTTCCAGGTCACAAGCAGGGGAAGTAACAGCGTTTGCCTAAAGCAAAACATCTTCACTGGTTTGCTTCTTGGGGTAGAGAGCTATTTATCGTTGCATTCTCTGAACAAATTTCTGTGACAAGTAGAATGTTTTACAAAGCAATTTCTTTACAAAATAACCTTTCTTTCTCTTCTCATGTAATTGCATACATCCCCTCTCTAAAGAAAAAGTTGTGAATAAATAGATTCTACTGGCTAACCACCTTATTTTATCCAACACCGTGCAAATCCCATTCTTGCAGCTGCAAAGCTATCTTTTTCTTTTAATCCGCCTTTGGTCAGTTAACCCCAGAACCTTGCGCCTCTGTCCTTCCAGGCTCCTTCAATCTCTCACCATTACAGCTACAAAGAAAAAAAGACTGCAGCTGGGGAGGGGCTGAGAACTCAGACTTATATGCAATGTTCCACTGGTATTTAGACAAAGAATTTGCCTGCAGCCAGTAGGAGAATTAGGTAGATTAAATTACTTTGATGTTGTAAAGAAGTGAGTGACATTTTTATATTTTAATTAAGTGAGACTAGCAACTGGGAAAGAATAGGAATGCAGGAGCAAGGAGTAGAGAAGAAAAAAAAAAGAAAGGAAATGAAACAGCAGCTTTCAGGAAAAGATTAATAAATAAGATTACTTTTTAGATTCTGTATTCTAAAGTAGGGGATTATAACAAGATGAATATGAAAATGTGAAGGTAACAGAAAACATAAGCAGGAATTTATAATATATTTCAAATGACCTTTTTATCTTGGAGTCTGCAACAGAGAATAATCCGTCACTCAAGAAAGCTAATTTTAAAAGAGCATTCTGGGTATTACTGTCATCTAATGCACCTTGTTTAATATCCTGTTTTTTCATCAGAAGTGATATATCACAGTTCAGATTCCATTTCGCTGCACATGCTGAGTAGCCATTCCTTACTCTTTGAGTAGTCACACTGATTTCAAGGAGAAACCTTACAAGTAAAATGCCACTCAGTAAAGCTCAGATCTGACGGNAAGAGAAGAAAAAAAAGAAAGGAAATGAAACTGCAGCTTTCAGGAAAAGATGAATAAATAAGATTACTTTTTAGATTCTGTATTCTAAAGTAGGGGATTATAACAAGATGAATATGAAAATGTGAAGGTAACAGAAAACATAATCAGGAATTTATAATATATTTCAAATGACCTTTTTATCTTGGAGTCTGCAACAGAGAATAATCTGTCACTCAAGAAAGCTAATTTTAAAAGAGCATTCTGGGTATTACTGTCATCTAATGCACCTTGTTTAATATCCTGTTTTTTCATCAGAAGTGATATATCACAGTTCAGATTCCATTTCGCTGCACATGCTGAGTAGCCATTCCTTACTCTTTGAGTAAGGTTTCAAGGAGAATCCTTGCAAGTAAAATGCCATTCAGTAAAGCTCAGATCTGATTGAATGTTTTTGTCTGTCTGTCCACTCAAGGTCCTAAATATAATATAGAAAAGTATTTATTATGTCCCACAACTAGCCAGAACTTTTTTATACAAAGAGATACTGGTGTACTTTGATGTAAACTCATGGACATTATGGACCAGGTTATTTCTATTCAAATTTAGGCATGTACAGGAGATCACTGAGCAAAAAAATCCCCTATACAACAAGAGCATCTGCATTACTTATGGAGGTATGAAGGTTTTCAAAGGAATTGATTCAGATCCAGTGGAATTAGACTTCCCGTTTATTTCAGTGGGATAGTAAAAATTCCCAGCTATGACAAATAGTGTCTATTAAATTCCCAGAAAGGTACATTCTTTCTTTTTTTAGTACATTATGGTACTGTCTTTAATATAAACTTCTCTCAGATGTCTTTGACATTTTTAAAATCACAATCTAAATGTTATCCATTGTGTGCATAATATTAATGCCAAAATATTCTAGTTGCTCAACTAGTTTTTTTGTAAAATAATCCACTAGGCTTAAGTGCTGTTATCAGAATATTTTTGTCCCAAAATGTATGAAAGAAAAAGTTTCCTTCTAGAGGTGCCTATCACTCTCACTACCTGAAGGATAAGCTTAGATGACTAATTTAAATTAATCACCTAACCTGTTGAAGTTTATGTATGTGTTGAGTCTTGCATTATGGGAGTTTTGAAGCATCCAATTTTGACAGACATACAGAAGAAGAAAACATATATATAGCATTTAATGTCTGACAGACTTGTTAATGCACTTTTCTGTGACACAAATGTGTCTCGTGTACTGTGGAATATGCTTTCTGCAACAATAGCCAACTTCCACGCCTCTTATCATCTCTTTTTTCACTGTCACTGCAAAGACAAATTCATTGATTGTGGCTTTGACCAAAGAGATACTAGAAGTGACAACCCTGCTTTTTGATCTGGCTTTTGTCACTCCTTTCTCTTTACTAAAATGTATTGTCATTCTGTAATTCTTCTTACAAGTCATATCTCCATATATTTTCTTGTGGTTGGAATCATAAATTCAGAACATTCTTCTTTAGTCAGAATATATGCTAACTTTTACTCAAGTTAAAGTTGAATTATCATCATGTTTTCAATGTAAGTGTCACAAGCTAAACTGTAAACACTGCAAAAATTTCTTTTAACTTCACTTTATATGCTAGGTACAGAAACAGAAACAAATATTTAATTTAAAATGCTCAATTACTTCAGGGTAATGGCAGCAATTTTTTTTAAGCTAACATTGTTTATTCCCCTAGCTGGTGTATTTTTATCACTGTAATCTCCTCATTCATGCATTGTGCCTGTTTGCTTGGCTGGTCCTCACAAGAAGATTTCTGTAGAAATCAGAGTAGNATGCTAGGTACAGAAACAGAAACAAATATTTAATTTAAAATGCTCAATTACTTCAGGGTAATGGCAGCAATTTTTTTTAAGCTAACATTGTTTATTCCCCTAGCTGGTGTATTTTTATCACTGTAATCTCCTCATTCATGCATTGTGCCTGTTTGCTTGGCTGGTCCTCACAAGAAGATTTCTGTAGAAATCAGAGTAGTGTGAAGAGCTAATGGCTTTCCAATTGACTAGACCTGAAACTAACTTTTGAAGTATTATTGGAATCCAAAGCTCTTCTACCTCTGTAAAGTATCATTAGTGGTTTTGCTGGGTCATAAGCATGTGATTATGTGAATATAACTGAGTCAGTTTGTAAAATTTTCATGCAGAACTGTCCATTGTGCATATTCACACAAAGAAGAAAATCATAATGCCCATTTGTTACAGAGGGCTTTCTTTGCCCCACTGTTTTCTAATTACAAAGTGACAGAAATTGGTTTGGACTAGTAAATGTATTAGTTAGAATAGCAGCAATAACAAAGGTGTTAAAAGTATTCTTCTGTATGCTCAAACTGGGGAAAGGCATAATGTTTTACTACTCCGTAGGGAGTTATAACACCTGTTTTAAATGTAAAGCTGCAGCGAGCATTTTAGCAGCTATCTGAACTCTGGAGAACAATAAAGTGCTTGTAAACTCACTTGAATAAGTTCACAACCTAAAGGGAAATAGTGAAAGTGAGAAAAAAATTTGAAACCTCACTCCGATTTCTGTCATTTCTAAATGCTCACAGATGTTACTTGTGTTTAGGAAGTCAGTTTACCTTACCCATGCCACCTAATTACTCCCTAAGCCCTTTCCTTTTAGAATCAAATGAAAGCAGACAAATATCTGTAAGCACTTGGACAATTTGAAGTGTAATTTTATGCATCATGTTATAATCCTTTGGGAGAATTCAGTAATAGAAATGTCCTTCTACAGTGCATAATCTTACTGGTTTTCTCCTTTTGATCAATGTGTTTCAATTTATGTTCACCTATAGGATGGGAAATTTTGTTTCACAGGCACACCAAGTTTGTTAAAAGCTGAAAACCCCTAACTGTGGTGGGTTGATTCCAGTAGGCAACTAAACACCACAGTCTGCCAACAGACTAGTTGGGGAGACCATTAATCACTTAAGGAATTAACAATTTAAAAGTGCTGGTACACAGCTAGATTGTTTTCATATTTATAGCTTAAATTCCACTGGTCTTGTCACACTTGTGTCATCCAAATTGTATACAAGATAAAAATAGCTTTCATAGAAGCATAGACTCATGATGGTTAGAAGGAACTTCTGAGAACAGTCCAGTCTAATCTCCTATTCAGAGCAATCCCACCTAGAGAAAGATGCTTAAGGACTTTTGTGGTGTATTGACCCTGGCTGGATGCCAGGTGCCCTCCAAAACTGTTCTATCATTCCCCTTGTTGGCTGGACAGGGGAGAGAAAATAAAATTAAAGCCTCATGAGTTGGGATGAGTACAGGGAGAGATCACACCTGTTACCATCTCAGGCAAAACAGACTAGACTTGGGGAAATTAGCTAATTTAATGCCCATCAAATCAGGGAAGGATAATGATAAATAAAGCAAAATCTTAAAAAGCATCTTTCCCCCACCTCTCCCTTCTTCCCAATCTGAACTTTAATTCTGAATTCTCTCCCTCCCTCCTCCCAGAGGCACAGGCGTACAGGAATGAGGTCTGCAGTCATNTTTCTCCCAGGGGTACAGGAATGAGGTCTGCAGTC
>VZTR01000748.1:0-54574 GCA_013400775.1 Chaetops frenatus
GAGTGAGGGGCGAGAGAGAGCGGAGGGAAGCGGCACCGGGGCCGTGGATATGGGTGAGAGACGGGGGAACTGAGGCCGTCGGTGAATGAGAAGGGAAACGGGGATCAGGGTTGAGCGCGGGGGATGTGGCCCCGGGACCCGTCACCGTCCCGGTCCCGCTGTGCCAGGGGCCGGTCGGGCCCCGTGTCCGGGAGGCGCCGCCGCAGCCCCGCACAGAGGGGCCGGGCGCTGCGGGGAGACGCGCCGGTGTCACCGATCGTCCGCCGGGCCTCCACGTCCGCGGGTGCTCTCCGGGCTGGGTGTCTGGGTTTGAAAAGGCCCTTTGATCAGTCGCTCCTTCGCCCCTTTCTGCTCGGCAGCAGCTCGGGGGGCTCGGGCGCTGCTGCCAGCACGGGGGCAGCTCCGGGGGACCGAAGGAGGCACGGCCCGTGATCGGGGCTGGCTTCGCCTCCAGTCTGGGCAGGAACCTCTGAATTTAGGCTTTCGGGATCTCCGTGCCGAGGAGGAGCCTCGTGTGCCTTAGCAGTGAGTAGGTGAGGGCTGTGCCTCTGAGTGAGGGTGAGTAACATCAGCCGGTGTCGGAGCCTGCCCTGCGCTCTCGTGGGAGCTCACCCGAGGGGCTGAGGGGGCTGGGGAACCTCCCACCCCCAGAGCCGGCTGCTGTCCCTCTCTGCTCGTGGTCTTTGGGAGCCCTGCTGCCTGGGCAGTACTGAGGGTGTGCAAGGTCTCGGCTGCGCGGGGAGGATCCCATGGGACGGCACCTCCACCCCACGGCACGGCGGGTTTAGGGTTCCTCATGTGCCCATCCGGCTGCTCCCTCGTGCCCAGCTTGTGCTGGGATGTTCTGCACCGGTGTTGGGCGTTCAGTTCTTTGCTAGTTTAGAGCCTTACTGTATGGGCTTAACATCTGCTGCTATGAACAGCTGTGCTGGGGGTCTCGGGCTGCAATCCCATGTCCCCTGAGCCCCTCTGCCATGTGCTGCAGGACAGGCGGCTCCCCTGAGGCAGCAGGGACACAATGGGGCACAGGTGAGGTGCCTGTCACCCCAGTGAGGTGTGACCTGAGGGACGCATAGGAGCACTCACCTGCTGGCATGGAGCCCTGGGCCAGCAGTAGTCAGGATTCAGGACGTATTTTCCTGTTGCTGGGAGGGCTCCTGCTGTGTCCTTTGATTGTTTCTCTGTATCCATGTTGAGGGGTTTGATCGCGTAATTGTGTTCCTTAAAAGCAGAGTTCAGTTGGGTTGTGACCCTCAGGATTTTACAGAGCTTGGAACAGGCAAGGGAAGCTGCACAGGCACTGAGCTGTGCTGTGATTCAGCACAGAAAGGCCATCAACCTGTTGGAGTGAGTTCAGAGGAGGCACCAGGTTGATCAGAGGGCTGGAGCACTTCTGCTGTGAGAGAATTGGGGTCGTTCAGCCTGGAGAAGAGAGCATTCAGGGTGACATAACTGCCCCTACCAGTACCTGAATGGTCTACAAGAAAGAGACTGTTTACAAGAGCCTCAAGTGGCAGGACAAGGAGAAAGGCCTTTACACTGACAGGGGGCAGGGTTAAATGGGATATTAGGGAGAAATTCTTCCCTGGGAGGGTGGGGAGGCCCTGGCACAGGTTGCCCAGAGAAGCTGTAGCTGCCCCATCCCTGGAAGTGTCCAAGGCCAGGTTGGATGGGGCTTGGAGTGACCTGGGATAGTGAAAAATCTCTTTGCCCATGGCAGGGGGATGGAAGGGTCATTAAAGCCCCTCCCAACCCAAACTATTCTGTGACTATGAATAGGGAAAGCCCTGGGGATTGTGCCTGAGCTGCCCACTGAGCTCGGGGGGATGTTACCTGTGCAGAGGCTCCAGGTGCTCTGGGAAGGTACAGTGTGTGTCTCCTTCCTGCCTGGGAGCTCCAGCTGGGAGTTCCAGCTGGACAGAGTAGGCTCTATGTGTCTGTGGTCATTTTCTGTGTGAAACAGGCCATTTTGGTGAATATTTTTTCGTGAGTGTGCAGTTCCTGTCAGTGTGTTGTCATATTGAAACCCCAGTAGAGTAGACCTGGCAATGTGTGCAGGTAACTTCAACAAGTTTGTCTCCAGGTAGGGCCAGGTGAGTCACCACTGTGAGAAACTGCAGCCACACCTCACTGGGAAGTGTCAGCATGTGAGCAGGTCACACCACACTCTGTGCACACAGAGGTCCTGCTGCAAGGGCTTGTGGCATATTGATAGTGTCAGAAACAATGAATGAGAAATACAACCTTGTAATACCACCCATCCCTCACCCCTGGTGGGGTTTGGAAGGTGAGCACAGCCCAACCACAGGCACAGACCGGGTCAGGGACTCGTGTGCTGGGGCAGCAGTGCAGCCTCAAGTGCTGCAGCTGCATTTCCAGGCTCCTGCTGTGAGAGTGTTGAGCTCGAAGGGGGATTTGTCCTGGTGGACGTGACCTGTGCTGCAGCACGAAAGGGTTAAGCTGAGGTTGGTGTTTATGTAACCAAAGAGGGAACTCCCAGAGATGAGTCTTGGCTATCTCATGTGTTGATGCATCAGAAGGGCTTGAAGAAAGCCTGGCTTGTTGCTCGCGCTGTAATTACGCACTGGAACCCTGTGCTTCAGAGTTTCCCCGGCTGCCAGGGGGGGCAGCCAGGATGGAATTTGCTTTCCCTGATGTGTGACTTGGCCTGTGGAAGCCTTTTTTGTCCCTGAGGAGCTGGAGACTGACCACAGCTGGATGTGGGTGGAGGTAAGGTGTGCTGGGCTCCTGTACGGGCTCCCAGGTGCTGGCTGTGCCTTGTTCACGTGCCTGGGATGCAGCTGATCCTCAGGCTGGGCTGAGGAACGAGGTTCTCCAGTGGGAAGGTTGAGCAGGGACTGCCAGAGGTTTTCCTATCTCCCAGCTTATAGAGCTCAGAGAGTCCAGACTTTCCTGGGTGCCTTCTGACAGCACAGGGCTGTCCCAGCCCCTTGTACCGTGCCAGCGTCTCAGGATTCTTCCAACTCCTGTGGGCAGAGAAACTGCGCCTGGTTTTGAGCAAACTTCTCACTTAGGGATGAAGTTGAATGAGTCTCTGCTCAGTTCCAAGAAGCCTGTGAGTCAGGGCTCCGTTTCGGGAGCAGGCTTCCCTTCCCGGAAGGGCAGCAGAACACAGGCTGTACTGAGTCATCCAATGGGCTTGTTTAGATACATATATATATATATTACTACTTCTCTTAGAGAACTGTTCAACTCCCAGAGCCTTCAGTACTGCTAACATTCCTGCATAGGGAATCTCCCCCGTGCTGTGCAGAGGGAGGGGAACTCACCCTGATGTCCCCGCTCCTCCTTCCCAATTCCCATGTGGGATGATGAGCAAGGGGCCAGGGAATGGCTGAGGCTTCCCCTGTGCATTCCACATTATCTTTAGGGATGAAATTGTGCCTGGCTGATGTCGGGAAGGCTGAGCTGGCTGCAGGAGGAGGGACAGCTCAGACAGGATGGGCCTAGTTTGGCACTGAAGAACAAAACAGAAGTCCTATGACTGAAACTTTGAAGGACACTGTGTCCAGAAAATAACTTTTGCCTGATGAAGGGTCATTTAAATATTAAAATGCACATCAGCTTAATGAAGTACATGCTACCACACATGACTCTCTTGCTCAATTTCCCCACTAGATCATGCTGTGTGTGACATGGGAGGAAGAGGAGAAGGGTGGGCTGTGGATGAGGGGGGCAGAAATCTCACCTTTTGAGGAGGAAGAAGAGCTAAAAAGTCCTTGGAGACACTTGATGGGCAACTCTCCCCTCCCTGCTCCCAGGGTGGGATGGTGCCTTCTTGGTGCACTCCTGGTCTCTGAGGACCAGCTGGGACACAAGGGCTGTGTTTTTGACCAGATTTTGTACACTTAATCCAACAGCCTGCTTTTCTTGAGATCTGCCCTGCAAACATTCCCTTTAATCCCCCAGTCAGTGACTCCTCCACAGGCCTGCCTGATCCAAACTCCCTGTTCCCAGGGAAGCTTTTCCAGTGAGAACTGAGGCTCTGTCCCTGGGAGTGCTGATGACTCGGGTCTGAGCTGTTCCTGGCCGGGTTTGCCCGGGAAGGAGTGAGGCAACACTGGGATTGTTGCTCCTTGCAGTGACACCGACCTGCTGGTGTTCCAGGTGGGAAGCTGGGCTATGCTGCAGCTTTTACCCATTTAATGTTTTGTTCATGGGGGTTTTTAGGTCATGTCCAACACAGCTTCCCATGAGCCAGGCTTAAATGTGAACTTGGATTAACTGTCACTGATAAGTACTTCCCACTGTGCTATTTGGTGGGAAAAGGTGCAGCCTGATGCTGCTCATGTGATTCCATTTTTTAGCTTCATTTTCACAAACATGAAGGCTGCACAGAGAGGGACAAAAACCTGTGGAGCAGGTCTCCAGCTTCATCCCAAATGCTACAGCTTTTGGCTTCAGGAGAGAGCCCTGGGTAGGAATGCTGCTGCAGTGGGTGGCAGGATGTCTCTCACCTGTGGGCTCCAGAGGCAGGTCCCCAGAATGGTGTGAGCTCCTTGAAGGAGCTTCTTCTCAGCAGTCCTGAACTTCCAGCGGGTTCTCTTGGGCTCCATTACCTGTTGCTGGTTCCCAGCTCATCCACTGCCTTATTTACCACGATCAGCTCATGACAGCAGTGGGGTCGAGCACTTTTGGGGTTCCCAGTCCTCACACAAGAAGTGTAACCACTACTGAGCTCATGTCATGCCCTTGGTGCAAGACCAACGCCCTGAAAGTACAATGGGGGCTGGATCAACTACTCTGGAGCCATGAGTGGTTTCTGTGCTGCTGAGTAATCCTGCTCATGCCCCAAAGGTACCTTTTCCAGCTCAAGCTCTCAGCTGTGGCTGCTGGACTGCAGGACCTGCTTGTTCTTTTTTCTGTGATGAAAAGGGCAGTTTCCTCATCTCATGTTTTCCATTGTTGTTACACCGGGCACTGGGACATGCAGTAATTCAGGAATTAAACAATTTCCTTAAGCTATATAATTAAAAGACATTACCTTTAGGTCTCCAAATTAATTGATTCATAATTCTATTAAAGTCAGTGAGAGGCTTTGGACTGGCTTCTCCAGTTAGATGTTTGATACATCTCTGTGTCACATCAAAATTAAGTATAAGTTTCTGTGCTGGACTTGTAACTTTGTCTGTGTGAGGGACCATTTTTGTACCGATGGCAGGAGGAGGGTGTTTGATTCAGTTTGGATTTGGGGGGAAGGGATGCATCTGTCCAAAAACAGGTGTGACTTTCCAGTTCTTAAGACTGAAAAGAAAAAAATCATTTGAACATCAGCAAGATCAGTCTTGAGAGAGAGCCTCCTACATCTCTGCAAGAAACTGGGACAAACCCATGTTTAAAACACACCATCCCAGGGATAGTGATATCATATACTGATCTGACCTGAACTCTGGTAACTCCTAGTGTGATAAAAAACTGCTCCTGGTGGCAAGGAGTCTCTTGGTGCTCAGTCAGGTGTGTTTGAGTTGCTGTTAAGCCCAAGGCAGGTGCTGCATGGCGGGGGTTGAAGTGGAACCTGTGTTTGCCCCTGCTCCAAAGGTCTGTCCTGCATCACTTTGGAGATGCATGACATGGGAGTTTGTCCTGCAGTGCAAGGACTGAGCTTCCAGAGCCCTTTTATTCTCTCACCAGAAGCTTCAATCCTTTTCCAAGCCCAAACAAACAGAGATGTTTGGAGCCATAAAGGTTCAGTGCATCCCATTATCATAATGAGAATAATCCAGAACTGCAGCATCAAATGTATCTCATTTCACATTCCAGAGTCCTCGACCTTTTGCCCATCCAGCCTTCTCCAAGGTGATGACTCCAGCCTCCTGAGACGTTGGAAAACCTAGTTTGGAAGAAGAGTAACGATACAGTTGATGCTGAACTACGTGAGTCCTCAGGTTATTTGGATTACAAGAACACCATTTGCACCAGCAAGCCCGTCCGGCCTGGATTGCACAATGGGTTTATCTCAGAGTTCCTGTGCAGGGGATTTCTCCAGTGGAAATGTTACTCACATGTTTCCAGCAGAGGTGGTGATGTACAGGAAGAGGAGGGGTTCATAAGGATGTTGGGTCAGGGATGCAGAACGAACGGAGCAAGGAGCACAAGGGGGTCAGAACCGTGTTCTGTTCAGCTCGCTGGGGTGGTGACACTGCTCTGTGGAGGTGTTAAGGTGCTGGGAGTCAGGAGTGCAGGGATGCAAAGTCTGCTGCAAGACTCCTCCCTTTATCTCCTGGCTATGGCTGGTGCTAGACAGGTGCTGCTGGATGAATCAATGCAGTGAGATCAGCCTGTGTCCACAGAAAGGGCGGGACTGCCAGAGGGTGAACTTCACTCACAGGGAGGTGATTTATCAATCTCTTATGTGGTGAAACATCCGGGCTCTTCTAAAACAAATATGGTCAACCCAAAAAATATTTTTCCCTGTCTGTTGTAGTAACCTCTTAGGGAAGAACTCCTGGGATTGGGTTTGAGTAAGGAAATGAAGCTGCGCTTGGTTCCTCTTCTCACCTACCCCCCAAGGTATCTTTAAGTAGTGAGAGCACAGACATTGAAGGTGTAGATGTTTGTGAAAGTCTTTGAAGCTATTTTCCAAAAGCTAGAGATGAAGAGGAGGTGTACTGAGAGCCAAGCCTCTCTTGGCTGGAGCTGATCATTTTGGGGAGCTCACACCCCACCCAGCAGCTCACCTGAGAGATGCTTTTCCAGCTAAACTGGAACAAGACTTTTCTTTAGAGAAGGAAGTGGTTTAGTCATAAACTTTGGATTTATTTGGCCCTTTAGGTCTTGGTTGTACAATACTGACCCAAATTCTCTTTAGATTTCTGAGCAGCGGAAAATGCACATTGGAAATCAGACTTTCTGCACTACCTGAATAAGGAGGAGGTAGTTGAGTTTTTAGTTGTTGGTGCTGAATAGTGGTGATGTGTGGACCTTGAATAAATTCTTGGATGCAAACCATGAGATTCATATTTAATAGATCAAATGGGTTTTTGCCCGTAATGGTTGTGCAGGAAAACACACGTGTTCTCACCAGTGCTGCCTTTCACTGGAATGTCTATTGGAGCACTTAATAGTGTGTTAGTTCTAAACACAGCATTGATTCCTGCACAGAGAGGCTGAGGTGACAGGGTTTTATGTGCTGGACTCCAAATTCCAGCTGCACTGGATGTAGATAGATGGAGGTATAATAAGATCTGAGCCTAACAAAGTACAAAGAGACAGGAGACTTTTTTCAGGGCTAAAAATACATTTTTGAAAAATGATTGTGGACTGAACTGAATCTCACAATAACTGTTTTGTTATATTGTTGTATATTGTGTTTGTTTTCTATGCCCTTGTTGGTAAAGGTGAAAGATACTAATTTTTGTGGTCAGTTGTGTGCATTCTTGGCTGTTTGAGGAATAGACTCAGCCTCTGAGGGACTCAGTGGGTGGCTGCAATGCCTCGTGTGGATCCTCTGTGAAGGAACCCCCAAAAGGCCCCAGGCTGCAGCAGCAGCAGACACCCATACACAGGGCTAACTTGGGCATCTTCTTTCAGAGCTTTTGGAATATGTTAATTTGCAAACTTGTTTTTGCTGTAAAAGAAGCTTTAATTATCTTGACTTGTTCCCACTATGTCTCTCAAACAACTGTTGCAGGAAATGTTGCCCTGAATAACGAGGCTGATTTATGCCTTGAGCGCTGCTCTGAGCCTGCAGCCCACCCCTGGTCTGTCAGCAGGGAGCCAGGGCTGTGTGTAGACACACAAGTAGGCAGAGCCACCAGTGCATCCGTAGGTGAGAGCCTTCCAGTAGAAATCAGGGATAACAGGAGAAAATAACTCGGTGGCTCATCAGATGTGATCTCTGTTCTCTCTCAAGAGCTGAGGATGAAGCGGCGAGCATCGGACAGAGGAGCCGGGGAAACGTCCACTAAGGCAAAGGCTCTGTGTGCGGGGATCTCTGGGAACAACGCCAAGAGAGCAGGTCCTTTCATCCTGGGTAAGCAGGGAGGGGGCTCTGCAGTTGGCAAGGTGGCTGCTGGTGGCAAAACTGACACTCTGGAATGAGGGGAAGTAGGTGTGTAACTCAGTGTGTTACCTGAGAGTGTGGGACACTGGATGTGCAGAGCAGCAGCCTGGGAGCTCCTGCACCCGGCCAAGAGGAGGAGATGTGGGATGCCAATGCAGCAAGGCAGGCAGGGCATGGGAGAGAAATATGAGATCTTGATTTTACCCCCTTGGGGGTTTTTTGGTTGTTTTTTTTTAATAATTTTTTTTTAGCTCTGTTCTGAAACTTTTTTAAAGGCCAAATTTTATTGGGGGGCTTTTTGATAAGAGCTGTGGGGAGATGTTTGACCCTGCTGGCTTGGAATGTGTTGTCACATCAGCCTGGGAGCAACTTCATAATTCACTAGTGGTCACTCAAAGTGGTATGTGCCAAGGCAAGGCCACTCTGCCAGCTCTGAAGAGTTGCTAGAATAGTTGATGGTTCAGAACTGGTTATATAAACTGTCAGAAATCATAGACTTTACATTGGAAATCAATGGAGAATCAATTGGAGCCGACTGATTTAAGTGATTAGTGGAGACTGTACCTTAACTTGAAATCTGGGCTAATTTGGATACCCCTGAGCCATCCCTGCAGAGGTGGCAGCTGTGTTCCCAGGTGTGGCAGTAACAGTTGCCATGGGTGTTGCTGTGAATGTAAGAGCTGTGTGGTTCAGGCATGCAGAAATTAGGATTTCTGCAAACAGCTGGGCCATGTGTGGGCTTTGATAAATGTTTCTCCAGGGAATAAATGAGACATTGTCCCAAAAAGTTTCAGAGTTCAAGACCTTCTTTTTTTGGCTTTGGATTAGTGAAAATGCACTCAAGCTCCTACAAAAAAGGGAACTTGGTGCAAGCAAACATAACTGGTGACAGCTGATGTAACCCGGGTTAGTCACTGCTGCTGGAGGGAAAACAAGTCTGTTTCTGCTTTGTGCTGTAGGTCCACGTTTAGGTAACTCCCCTGTGCCAAGTATTGTTCAGTGTTTGGCAAGAAAGGACGGGACAGATGACTTTTATCAGCTGAAGGTAAGCAAACTGCCAGCTCCCAGACCTTCAGGGCTCTCCAGCTCTTGTGCAGAAGCACTTGGGCAGTGAGTGAGTGGTGTGGGCTGAACCAGTGCAGTGGGACACGGCTTCTGCAGCTTCCCCTTGACAGGGCAGTGCTGCCAGGCACAGGTCTGTGCCCATACCAGCCCTGAGACAAGGCCTGTGCTGCTGTGCTGCTCTCCTCGAGCCCTTGCATCTGCACCTGAATGGGGCAGCTCCAGAAGGAAAAAAGCACCTGGGATATTTGCAAACAGCCACCTTTCCATGTTAATGAAGCTGCTGCTGCTGTGCATTCTGCATGGACAGAGCTGAGTTCAGACAGGCCTGTGGCAAGGACACAACCATCAGAGCAATTACAACAGCTATTAATCACATGGGAATGCCAAAAATGGAGAGGGCTGGGGGCATTTGTGTGCCTCTGGGAACTGTAAAGGTATTTTCCCTTTTCCTGAAGATTCTCACCTTAGAAGAAAGAGGTGATAAAGGAATAGAAACCCAGGAGGAGCGACAGGGCAAGATGCTGCTGCACACGGAGTATTCTCTTCTTTCCCTGCTCCATAACCAGGAAGGAGTGGTTCATCATCATGGGCTCTTCCAGGTACACTTGGTCACCATCCAGGCTGGGGCAATGCCAGGGATTGCTGATGGATTGAGCTGCCTTTGTTAAATGTACAGTTTGTGCTGGCCCTGCTTTTGTGTGTCCAAGTTCCAGCACCCTGAGGTTAACCACTGCTGCTTCAAACAGGAGCTCTGGAGAGTAGAGTAGGGTTTTGGGAAATGTGAGGATATTCACAGATGGGACAGGCACTCAGCAATCCCACTTCAGACACAAAAGCAGCTATTCCATTGGCAAATTAATTAGCACCTTTTAGAATTAAATTTGTGCTTTCTGGTCTCTGTACTGGTTATAACTTGTAAGAGGGGACAAACAGCCAAGAAACTGTTTCAGCAAGTTAAACCAGTCACCGTGCTGGTCAGCTTTTGTGTGAGTGGATTGTGTTGCTGTTGGTGCCTTCAGGGCTGTTCACTGATGTGAGGGGCTGATAGCAATTCCTGCTTTGGGTGTTGGTATTGCCTGACTAGCTGGTTACATTTTGTCAACACACTTTTCACTTGAGACCATCTGTACAAAATCTTAAATAAGCCAAATGTCGAATTCAGCTGTGTCTTGTTTACTGTCATGGAAGAAGTGCTAATTGTGCCTTGAGATGTCTGTTCTTATGAATGGTGTGTTGGATCCCTCTGTTCCCAGAGGCTGCTCCACTGCAGAGCTGTCCTGGGTTCAGCTCAAGGTGTCTGTGTGCATAAAGAGCTTTAGTGCTGACATGCACACAGAGCCACACATCAGAGACTTCCTCTGCCCTCTGCACTCCTCCTCCTCCTAGGAAAAGTTCTTCCCAGTGAGGATGGGGAGGCCCTGGCACAGGCTGCCCAGAGAAGCTGTGGCTGCCCCATCCCTGGAAGTGTCCAAGGCCAGGTTGGACAGGGCTTGGAGCAATCTGGAATAGTGAAAGGTGTCCCTGCCCATGGCTGGGGATGGAATGAGATGAACTTTAAGTTCCCTCCAACATAAACCAGTCTGGGATTCTGTGATTCATTAAGTAGAGCTCCTGTATCTTTTTGAAATCCTGCCTTGGGACAAAGACCAAGCACTGTGATTGCATTTGCTTATTTTGAGATCAACCCCCCCCAGTTATCCAGTTATTTATTCTGCCAGGCTCTGTGCATGTGCCCTGGAGCCTCCCTGAGGGGTTGCTCCTGCATTTGCCTCCCCACAGGACCGAGCTTGTGAAATCATAGAAGATCTCGAAGCCAACAGGATGGTCAGGAAGATGAAGAAGCGCATTTGCCTGGTGTTGGACTGTCTCTGTGCTCATGATTTCAGTGACAAAACAGCAGATCTGATCAATCTACAGCATTATGTCATTAAAGAGAAGAGACTCAGCGAGCGGGAGACCGTGGTGATATTTTATGACGTGGTACGAGTGGTAGAAGCATTACACAAGGTGAGAGCTTGCTTCTCCCTTCCAGTGCTGGGAGGCAGAGTTTTCCCACATTAGAATAGCAGATGCTTCAAAACTTCCTGGGGCAGGCAGTGGCCAGGTTACAGGGGGGCGTGGACATTAACAGTGCTCTGCATAAGACCTCGTGCCCCAAGCCCTAAAGTGCATTCCCTTCCCTCCCTGTTCCTCACGTTTCTGGATAATAATGTGGTGTTTGTGGGCTGTGGAGAGGGGCCAGCTGGGCTGAGGGCAGAGCAGGTGAGCCACAGTGTGGTAAACTCAGACAGGGGCAGTCAAAGAGAAGAGCAGAGCCTGATCAAACACAGGAAACAAACTGTTTCCTTGTGAAGCAAAATAAATCACAGTTGGAGATCAGAACCTCGAGCTACAATCTTTGAGATCAATGAACTAGAAGCTATTGTAATAAAAATGGATTCTGCTGACGTTTGACTTGTTCCCCTGTGACACAGGACACGTGTCCTGCCTTGGCAGGGCAGTGCAGTGTGGGTCTGTTAAAGGAATGCTCATCAGATTGCTCTAACCAAGCCTGGACACTTCAGTTTCAGGTCTCTTGGGTACACTAAGTCTGTATTCAGAGTTGCACATGTGCTTGTTCTATCCTGATCACAATCAAAAGTGAAAGGCACAAAGTACTCAGGGTGAAACCTGACCTGAAACCTTGACCTGGGTTATTTCAGAGTGCAGATGCCACAGTTTCTTTTTAGTGCTCTTGTGCAAGTGTGAAATTTATACTTCCACAACAAATAGGCTTTTGCTCATGTAATTCTCCTATAATTTTTACAGAAAAATATTGTGCACAGAGACTTGAAACTAGGAAACATGGTGCTAAACAAAAGGTAAGTGTGCTGCAGAGCTGCTGGCCTGGCAGTAGTCTTGTTTCTTCCCTGAAGCAGATTTCTAATACAAACATAGCCAGAGGCAGCACTTGTGGAGTGCTCTTGTGCAGGAGGGTGAGGGAAAGGGAAGCAGGCTGTGCAAAAACACAAATCCAGCTCAAAAGTATTTAAATTAATTTAGCCCCACATAGGTAGTTCACTTTTCCCACCCAGCTTAGTGGCCCCTTGTCAGGACTTCTGTTTGGATTCTAACTGCTGTAAACTGAATTTTATAGTAATTTAGTAACCTGCAAGAGAAGCACTGATTTTATATATATAAATATAAAAAATTTTAAAAGCCATGGTGGTTGGTTCTGTTCCCATCATTCACCCTCCATCATGCTGAAGGCAGTCCCAGCCCTGCTGGCTGTCCTACAATCACAGCAGTGTTGGATCCGACTGCTGCACTGCTGTGCTTTTGCTAGCAGTGAAATATTGACTTACACACTGCACAGAAGTGCTTTGTTTAGGTATGTGTGTATGAAATGGCCCCCTTGTTCCACTGCTGGTTTGACAGGAGCCTCTGAAGCTGGGCAGGTGCTCGATGCTGGTGCAGACCTGGAGGGACCAGCCCGGAGAGGGGCAGGAGCTCAGCAGGAACTGAGGGCAGGGGGTGGTGGCCTGGCTCTGCTTGGTGGCTCTTTGGAGCTGCTCAGCGCCGTGGGGTCTGTGTTTTTTAGCTGGAAGCCTAGTTCTGCTCAGATCCTCTGCTCTCTCCTCCAGGATTACATTACTGACTAAATATTTTGCACTAACTTGAAGAATGAGTGGAATTCATCCTTTTCACACTGTCTGGGTTTCTGTGGAACGAATACAAAGCAGGAAGGCTGG
Source organism: Chaetops frenatus (assembly GCA_013400775.1). NCBI lineage: Eukaryota > Metazoa > Chordata > Aves > Passeriformes > Picathartidae > Chaetops > Chaetops frenatus. Next base: position 12,820 of record VZTR01000748.1, read on the forward strand.
AGTTCTGCAGGCTTTGAGTCTACAAAGCCTGCAGGTTTGCTGGGCTCACAGCTTGCTGCTTTCTCCTCCCTAACACTGAAAGGAAATGGATTTTATCTACAGAGCTTGAACTTCTTGGTTCTCCCCACACACACACGCAGCAGCTGCTGCTTCTCAGGGCCACCTCTAAGTTGTTTCAAGTTGTTTCTGTAGAGCTGCTGTAAGATAAATCTCTTCAGCTTGCTGCTTTGATTCTCCTCCTTGCTGGACGAGGGAGACAAAGGTTGGTGCTTTAAAGAATCCATGCAGAACTTCCCTTCTTTCCTGGGCACTGAGTGCAGGAGAGCACCCCACCGATAGGGCTGCACCCAGGGCCCCACTAGCAGGGGTAGGAATTTGAAGCTTTGAACACACTTGCCAGTCAGTCTTTGTGTTACATCTCTCCTTTTTGCTTTTTACTCAGCGTTGGTGAGGGAAAGCTGCAGCCTGTGCAGCAGTGAGTCACGGGGAAGGGTGGGAGAGGCGTAAGAACCATCTCCATGGAGAGGAGCAGCCTGTGGGGCTGGGTAGAACCGTTTGTTCTGCTCACAAAGAGCCAGGTCCCTTCTCTCATGGCAGGGAATGAAGATAACAATGTGGCACTGGCACACTGCACGTCCCACCTGGGGCTCCCTCAGACCTGTCCCTCACAGACATTAAAGTCTCTCAGGTTTCCCCATTAGTCAGTGCTGGAGTTGGGTGATTACAGATTAGATCAAATTTCAGGGAATAAATAGAACCAAGCAACCCTGAACATTTTAGTGTCCTATAGAACACTTAGGCTTTTAAATCCTTAACAAATCCTGCAGCTTGTTATTCAGCTAGGGAAGTCTCCTGACAGTTGAAGCTAACACTTCTTAAACACAAATCTGTCTGTTTTAATAACCAGCTCTCCATGGCCAACCCACACTTGTATCTATTGCATTTGTCTGTGAGACTGGCTGGAAATGTTTCTTGGTTATTGTGACTGACTTAATGCATTCTCTCAGGCTCTACTTGTGAAATACTTTTCAAGAAATCTTCCAGGCAGTGTTTTTGTACTCACACTTTTACATTATAAGTTAAAATCCAAATTATCTGAATGACAGGGAAGATTAATGGAACAATAGTTTCATAATTAGCTCACTTTCACTGGAAAAAATCATTAATGAGAGCTGGCAGTGCCATAGGGAAGTAGGGGTGAATTAATAAAGAAATTTTGTGTGCCTGCAGCTCTTCCTTTTCTGTGGGAGGTTTTTGGGTGTTGATCAGGCTTTGTGTTGTGCACACCTGTGTGTGGAGAGCAGTCCTGTGGATCAGGTGGAGCTGCCACCAGTCTCCTGTGTGGGGCTATTGAGTGACACAGAAATGGTTGTGCTGAGTCTGAGCACAACTCCTGTAGCTCCTCTGGTGACTGTAAACACACAGTGCTCAGGGGGCAAGCATGGGGCAGCTTCCACAGGGTGTTTTCCCTTGGCTCCCAGAAAATGCTGTGTGGAGAAGATGGCAGCTGGGAAGTGCAGGGCAGAAGCAGCAGCTAAAATAAACCTCAGCTTTGTTGACACCCATGCCTCCCAGTGGTCAGGCAGCACCCGGGGCAGATCCTGCAGCTCAGGTGACACAGGCTGGGATGCTCCTGGGAGATTGGCCAAAGCATCTGTGTGGCTGCAAGATGAGGCAGGTACACCCAGTGCTTACAGCCACGCTGACACAGGCCACCCAGACATTGTCACAGCTGTCACAGGCCCTGGTACTGCTCCTGTGAGTGCCTTGCAAGCCTTGCTGGCGGCCATGGAATCCCTCCCTTTTGGGATGGAGCTCATTTTACAGTTCTTGTGTGCTGTAAAATCTTCTCCCAGCACTTCAAGCTCCCCAGAAAGCCCCACAGGCACAGTCCCTGTTCTGGAGTCAGCTTGCTGTCTGTGATGCATGGCCTGTGCAGGCTGGCCTGTGTTCCCTGACACCTTGTGCTTCTCCCCAGGACCCACCGCATCACCATCACCAACTTCTGCCTGGGGAAGCACCTGGTGAGTGAGGATGACCTGCTGAAGGACCAGCGTGGGAGCCCTGCCTACATCAGCCCAGACGTGCTCAGTGGTAGGAATTCCCCTCAGCCCCAGCTTGACAAGCATTTCACTTATTTGTGCCTTCTGACAGTGAATAAAACAACCTGTTGTGTTCCCATGTGTACTTTCATGAGAGCCTCTTAATTAAGGTCCAGTTAGGAGACTTGGTTTGCTTTTCCAGCTGGGAAGGTTGAAGGGAAGGAGTGAGACTGACTTTTTTCTTAAGGCTTGTCTGAACTTCAGAGCTAATTCAAATCTGGCTGTTCCCAGATGAGTCTGACTGCAGACAACATGTTCTGTTTCCAGCTGTTGGAATTCAGTTTCTGAGGCTTCCCTTAAGCTGCAGGTAAAACCCTGGGCCTGAGGGGCAGCCAGTCCAGATCCCACCAGGATGTCAGTGTATTCCAGCTGTGCACTAAGAGGAGCAGTTTCTCCAGCTGCTGCTCACTTCCAAGAGGGAACTAGTGACCCTCTGGGCAGCTTCTGGGCCAACATAGAGGAGTTACTTAAAATTAAAGGAATGGTGACAGCAGGCCAGAGCAGTCTGGGCTGGATCCCCTCTCCAGCAGCCTGGCCTGTGTCTTATCTCCAGCAGAGGCTTTGAGCAGTCTGGCTGTAGCACAGAGCAGCTTTCCCTGATGTCCTCCTGCCTTTAACTATTCCCAGTGCATGGGACCATTGGGAACAGCTGTGCTTTCTGTCTAGTTGCTTCAGGAGGTTTTTCTCCATGGGCTCTTCTCTCTGCTCCTGTAACAGCCTTTGAGCAGGCAGTGGTGGTCCTGGTTGTCAGTGTAGTGATCCAGGCATCATTTTGGGGGTTTTTGCTTCTCATGCAGGTGAGCAGGACTAGTGTTGAAGGGTGCACATACAGGTGGGACTGTGCCTACAAAGCCTCTCTCTCCCTCTTGTAGATCCAGATGTTGGGCATTAACACATGAGTTACTTGTTCCTGGTATCCCAAGCAACTGTGTTGCAGAAATGCCCTCAGAGGGAGCCAGTCCTGGAAGATCCAGCCCCAGTGGACTCTCCTCAGGAGGTTTTTTGTCAGGTTTGCAGGCAGCAGCAGTAAATGTAGCCGATCTCTTCCTTTGTGATCTGCCAGGCAGGTTTGAGGCGCTTCCCTCCCGGCCAGGAAGGGAGCAGAGGCAGGCAAGGAGGTGGATCCTGGGGTTTTTGCAAGCCTTTCCTGTTCTGCAGGATATCCTGAGGCCCTTGTGACTAGATGGATGATAGAAGCCAACTGCTCTGCAGGAGCTTGGAGCAGTTGTGGCTCAAGTGGCTAGAGAAGGCTACAAAGAGCTGCTCCTTCCTGCTCCGGGGTGCTGGTCTGTCCAGGCCTCCAGCTACCTTCTCATGTTTCTTCTAAGGGCTCTCTTGTAGTGTAACTGGCCATGGGGCACTGAACAGGCTGTCTTGGCTGATCTCTGATGGCTGAGGCTGCTTGAGACCCTGCAAGGTGCTGTCTTAGCTCAGGACTTATCCTGCTCTGCCCAGCCTGGCTCTCACTGCCATTGTACTGCACCCCAGCTCTGGTGTCTGCCAGCAGCCCTTCCCTTGGGGCCCATCCTGTGCTCTCCAAAATGTTGTCCCAAAATTGCTCAGTCTGCAGTTCCCCTCCAAGTATCAAGGGAGAAGTTACCCGAGGACATTCCAGGCATTACCACCACCTTCAGGCTTGGTGCTCCTGTGCAGGGGGAAGCTGGAACGCCTAAGGAATTAATCATTGTTGTGAGTCTCCAGGAGAAACTGTCTCTGCTGAGGGATGGTTGCTGAAATGTCACAGGAGGAAAAGTTGGAGGAGGAGGGAGAGGTGCCTTTTTCTGAGCATACAAAGCAAAGAATAATTAGTACAAATACCAAATGCTGCAGCAGTGACTCACTGTGTGAGTCAGAGGAAATCTCTCCCTGGGTCCTGAGCTGTGCTGTAGCACTGAGGTTTGATTTTGTGACCCTGTCCATGCTGCTGTGTGCTGATAATTGTGACCAAAGGGGCTTAGAAGCAGCATTTCCATCAGGTGAATGCTGGGGCTGCAGCAGCCTTGGGTTAGGGTTTGTCTGATGTCTTTGTCTAAATGTCTTTGGGCAGGAAAGCACCTTCCTGCACACTTTGTGGCTTTACATCTGGCTTCAGTGGCTGTGTGCTAGATCCATCCCACAGTCAGAGTCCCTTCTCCATGGGCTCAGTCTTATCCTTCCTGGTCTTCTTTCCTGCCTCCTCCTGCCCTGTGCTCCCTGGCCCTTGAATTCCCTCTCCCTTGGCCCAGACTTGCATCCAGGTGTCTCTGTGGGATGGTGAGGGACACTGACCTGGGGACTCCAGCACAGCAGTTCCAACTACTGGTTCACAGCAGGGATATTCCTGCTCCATAGGGAACAGGAGGACACTTGTGTGGAGATGGACAATTTGCTCATCCGCAGAGGATGCACCTTGGAGAGAGCTTTGGTGTCACGTTATGAGAGGCCTCAAGTGTTTTGGTTAAAGGGTCCCATGTAAGGGTTACTCTGCAGTGGGAAGTGAGGGGGTTGCCGAGGCTGTGCTTGCCAGGATTTTCAGGCTGTGTGTGCCCTGTCCCTGCAGGCCGGCCATACCGTGGGAAGCCCAGCGACATGTGGGCGTTGGGGGTGGTGCTGTTCACCATGCTCTACGGCCAGTTCCCCTTCTACGACAGCATACCTCAGGAGCTCTTCCGCAAAATCAAGGCTGCCGAGTACACCATCCCTGAGTGAGTACAGCCTGCCCTTCCTGCCTGACCACGGGGGGCTCTACTAGGCCAGCTGGAGCTGGAGGGGCTCCCCTCAGCACCCCAGGAGTCACAGCTGTACTGACAACAGGCTGTGTGCAGTAGGCACCAGAAAGCAGGAGCAGGGCTGGGACAGTTTGTGGGAAGGTGAGGCAGGGTCAGAGCGGTGGTGGCTCCTGTAGCTCCTGGCCTGTGCTCCCAGCGTGTCTGTCCTGCCACCACTCTGCCCAGCCCAGGCTCACCACGTGTTGTGTCTCCCAGGGATGGCCGGGTCTCAGAAAACACTGTGTGCTTGATCCGGAAACTGCTGGTCCTGGACCCACAGCAGCGGCTGACGGCTTCTGAAGTGCTGGATTCCCTCAGCTCCATCATAGCGTCCTGGTATGTGCAAGGGGAGAGACAGGACAGCCTGTCTCTGGCCACGGGCTGTGTTCCAGCTGTGGCTGCCTCACCTCACCAGAGGAGGGTCTGGGCACTGCAGTAAGCCTTTAATACCCGTGTGTCCACCACTCTGTGCTGATGGATACAGCTGGAGAGGCCTGTGCAAATGCTTATGGCAGCCATGGCCATCCCAGTGGGATCCACCCTGGGGCTGGGTGAGGGTGGGTGAGCCGGTGCCATGCTCTGGATCCCAATGCTCTGCTCTCCTTCAGGCAGTCCATGTCATCGCTGAGCGGCCCTTTGCAGGTGGTGCCAGACATAGATGACCAAGTAGCTAATCCTGAAAACCCCCAGGAGGTAGGTTTCCCTGCTTTCCACAGAACTGCTCCTCCGTGCCACCATGCCAATCTGTCTGTAATGGGAATGGATGGCACCCATTGTGTCCCCTAGCTGTGAAGGGGAGGGCGGGGAGGACGCAGCCAAGTCCCTCGTGTTGTGCAACGGAAGGAAAGGCCGATGCTGCTGGGACCAGGAGGCACATCCAGCTGGCTGAGCTGCCAGGAAGTGAGCTCGGCCCCGGAGCTGATGAGAGCAGCTCACTCTGCTCCCAGCAGCGCTCACTCCCTCATACACAGCTGGGAATGCTGGGAGGAGGCAGCAATGTTGGCTCTGGCTCCCAGTGAGCTCTGTCATGGGAGCAAACATCCTGTTTTCCTGTTGGTATGTTTCATGCTAGAAGTGCTGGCCATGGTCTGGCTGCTCGGGTACAGCCGTGCAGGATCTGTGGCAGTGTCACAGGGACAGGGGTCAGGCAGCCTCAGTGCTGGCAGGGTTGGGATGAGCCGTGTCAGGACAGAGCTGCTGTGCTGGCTGGAGCTGTGCCCTGGTGGCACTGCTAGCTCACGAGCAGTCCTGCCTGCGTGCCCAGCATCAGCTCCCTTTCCTGCATCAGGACCCTGGATATCCCGTGGTAGCTTGTGCCCGTGGGGCTGCCGGGGTGGCTCTGACAGATCGGTCTCTGCAGGTGAAGGTCACGGAGGAGTGCTCCCAGTACGAGTTCGAGAACTACATGAGGCAACAGCTGCTCTTGGCTGAGGAGAAGAACACCTTGCATGAGGCCAAGAGCTTCCTGCAGAAGCGGCAGTTCGGGAACATCCCGCCCGTGCGGCGCCTGGGCCACGACGCGCAGCCCATGAACCCTTTGGACGCGGCCATCCTGGCCCAGAGGTACCTCCGGAAGTAGCTTCCCCTGCCCCAAGAGCACGAGCACCACCCTGCAGTCTGCCCTCACCTCGCCTGCTCCAGCCTACAGCAATACCGGTGTCCCACGACGGGGAATAATGTAGCAATCCCAAGCTCTGTCCAGGGACACGCACTCACACCCGCTCTGGAGGGAGAAGACTTTTGGAAAAGCTAGTTTTGGAAGCAGCAACCTCTTGGCATCTTCTGGAATCTGTTTTTTAAAATCGAAGCCTAGATGACTAATCTGCTTTTAATCATGACTGTAATCTACCTCTCTTGTCTTTTTAACCATGCTGTTCTCTGGATCGAGCAAAGCCCCTGGGAAAGGAGGAGACTTTCAAGGGTGAAGCTGCTGGCACAGAGCCACGGCTGTGCAGCACGTAGCCGGCCCGTGGCGCCCGCTCCATGTGGTTTGAATAAGCTTGGATTTATCAGGGTTTCTTGAAAGGCAGAATTTCTTGAAACCTCCCACTTCCCTTCATCTGCATCAAATCTGTTTCTGTCCTGATGTGCCACCTGGTCTGGCCGTGCTGGCTGTGTGGCCACCGCTGTGACCGGAGATCCCGGCAACCGCCTCAGGCAGGAGTTGAGGAGTCATCCGGGCAGCGCCGCCTGCAGGGATCAGATCCTGTCCCCAGTTCAAAGGTTTCACAGGACTCGGCCCACCAGGACCCCTGCCCCCTCTCCCACCTCTCACTGATTCCTTTAGTTTATAAGGATCTATGATTTAATCTTATTTTTCTGTAGCATATCCCAGGTGCAGTTACAGTTGCATTAATTCTGATTTAGCATTTCCCCCCTCAGTTGTGGTACAGATGTAATATATGAGTTATAATGTGAAAAGCTTCCCAAAATAATCTGTCTAGAGATAGGAGGGGCTGGCTGAAGTCTCTACTGTATTTGTTCCCAGCTTTTCTTGCCATCCCAGCCCAAACCCAGGGCTGCCCCTGCCCTCATGCCAAGGCAGGGGAAGGACATCCTGGTTTGTCACCTGGTGCCACTGGAAGAGCTGTGACCTGTGCTGAGAACAGGAACGATTGTTTCTGAGCCTCATTTATGAACTGGATGCCTGTCTTGCCAGATGAACTGTTCTCACACAGAGCTCCCAGGGTTCCCAGTGCCCTGGCCAGGGCTCCTGCTCAAGGCAGCACCTTCCTCAGCTGCCTCCTTCCCTGCTCCCAGCTGCTCCCAGCCCTGGCATCACCCTCCTGCCAGCCCTGTCAGCAGGGAGGGTTGGAGCTGGCGGGGGGCTGCCCTGCTTTTTGGGGCTGCACTGCTCTCTGTGCCCAGCTCTTGCAGCACAGTGGGTGTGGGCAGGGAGTGAGTAGCAGATGTTTATAGCGAGTTGTTGCCTTCTCTTGCTCCGGGCTGGGGAAGGGGACAGGGTCTAAGCTGGGCCACCCCAGCAGTGGCTTTGTGGGGACAGGGGGCTGGACCTGAACCTCCCTGGCCACGTCGGGCATTACGTCCTGCCTGCGCCTTGCCAAGGCCCTGTGGCCAGGCAGGGCCTCGTGAACACTAACACAGACCAGCTCCCTGCAGCCCCCCAGCTGAGCCAGTAGCCCCAACTCTTTCGCCTTATTTATTTTGAAGATGGTGGGTCTGTCCCGGCACCCTCTGGTGTGGGCCCATCACCCCCTGTGCCACCAGCAGCAGAGCAGGGATCCCCTGAGCACCCCACCAGGGCCCTGCTCTCTCCTTCTGGTTCTCTCCTGCGTCAATCCCTGTTTATTTTTACTGTTTTTCCCCAATGTTAAAGCAAAAAGCAATATTCTGGGACTCCCTGAGGCTGTATCACACCAGGATCCTGCAGTGGCAGCACCAGTCAATCCACTTGTGCTAAGGCAAACTGGAAGGGGGTGGTGCAGGGGGCATGGGGGGGCCACAGGGCCGCGGTGGGACAGAGCCTATTGTAAGGAAAAAAAGAAAAAAGAAAAAAAAANAAGAAAAAAGAAAAAAAAAAAAAAAAAAGGAAAAAATTTGTATAAAGATGTTATTTTTGTACTGCATCAGAACTACTCCTGCATGTCGGCAATAAAACTTCTTATGACAGCCCAGCCACCCCACAGGGAAGGGGTGGGAGGGATGGGTAGGATGGGGGATTTTGGGGTACTGATGTACAGGAGTGGGGGGGAAGCCAGGCTCACAGAGCCGTGGTCCTGAGTGGCCCCACGGGAGCCCCAAGGCCCAGTGCCCTGAGTCAGCCCCTGAGCCCATCCCTCCCAGTCCAGGCTGGAGTGGCCACTGGGGACGGTGGTGGGATGCGGAGCCTCGTGTCCCCGAGGTCCAGCCCCACCAGCCCATGGCATGTCCCACACTTTGGCCGATGGGGCTGAGCCAGGGCCGGGGCCACCCTGCGTGTCCCCCACCTCCGTGGGGCTGGCACCAGCCCCAGCTGCCCCTCAAACCCATCGCGACCACTTGGGTCCCGTGCCTTGGGTCCGGCACCGCCAGCTCAGCCTAGGCCGGGCACAGCCAGGCCTGGCCTGGCCGGATGGGCGCTGGACACGGCTCGGGCAGGGTCTGGAGCCGCCTGTGGCCCCGCTCTGGGGCGGTTCCACTGCAGGGCCGAGCGTGGCGTCCCGGGGGAGCGGGACGAGCCCCTGCCCCGCGCCCCGCTCAGCACCGGCCGGGGCTGCCATTGGCTCCGGCGGGAGCGCTGACCGCCAGCCGCCTCCGAACTATTTCCTGTTGCTGCAGCCTTAATGCTAAACAGACCTTGCTCTCTCTCTTCCCTCACTCCAGCCAAAGTGCAGCGGCTCTGCCGCCGCCGCCTTCCCACCCCGGTGAGTACCAGCCCCGGGCTCCGCGTGGGGTTCAGCGCAGGGCACCCTGAGGGACCTCAGCACCGGCCACCGCCCAGCCCCGCCGGCCGCAGCGGTATCGTGGCTCGCTCCCGTCCCGCCTCAGCTGCTCCGGCGTTGGGGAACGCGGGGCTGGTGGCCGCGGACGCAGTGTAGGGACACGGGGGGCTGAGGGGACAGGGCTCGGTGACACAGAGCTGGGGCTGTGGGGATGTTGAAGATGCGGAGCAGGCGGCTTGGGGACAGTGTAGTGCTCGGGTACGCGGTGCTGAGCGACTCGGGGCTCGGCTCTTGGCGACCTGCAAGGCCCTACAGCCAGCCCAGGCCTTATCAGCACCCTGCCACCGGCGGGGGGGTCCCTGGGGTTCCATGGTGGGGCTGTGCCCCTCCAGCCCCACAGCAGCCCCTTGCCGGGGCTGGGGCTGGCCGTGCAGCTGCTCCACGGGGAGGGCACCCACCCCTTCTAGGGCCCCTGCTGGCCCTGTTTTGGGGTGTCCCACTGGAGGGGGTGCCCAGCCCTGGGACGTGCCACGGCTCCTCAGCTCTGGACTGTCCGGGATGGTTTTGCTGATGTGTCACATTTTCTGCATTTCTTTCCTCATTCCTCCCTCCCTGGAGCCGTTTCTGGGAATGAGCTCGTCCCCTGCCAGGGCCAAATTTCCTCCCGCCCTGCCCTGCCCGCTATCCTGTCTCCCATCCTTCCCACTGCCCTGCTGCCCATCCTTCCTGCTGTCCTGTCCTGGTGGCCTTTGCACTGTGCCTGACCTCGTACCTGCTCTGCAGGGCCCCACGGCAAAGGGCCAAGGCTGGAGCTGGGCCGGAGCAGTGTGGGGGACAGGGACAGGGACAGGGACAGGGACAGGGACAGGGACACCACCCCAAGAGTGCGTGTGGAGCCCACGTGTGTGCACATCAGCAAGGGCAGCTGCGGCTCCCGGCACCTGATGCTGGGACCCTGCTCTGCCCCTGTCCCTGCTCTGCCCCGTGACCCATCCCAGGGCCGGGCAGGGGACAGAAAGCCTGGCCCGGTGCCGCAGATCCGCCTGATGCCGTGCCCAGGAGGAGCCGTATCCATCCCGGTCCCTCAGGAAGGACGGAGGGTGCGGGAGTGGGACGGCTCCAGCTCGGCATCTGTGCGGTTCCAGCCCTGGATGGAGCAGCCCAGCCCAGGCACAAAGCCCTGCTCAGCTGGAGCTCAGCAAGGAGCCCTCGGGAGCACCCAGGCACGGCCTTGAAGCAGACAGGGGACTTGGGGGGGAGCCCAGCCCCCTGTAGAGCGTTGCTCAGCCCGTGTCCTGCAGGTGCCAAGCATGTGCCGTCCCTGGAGCCGCTGAAAACTGCCAGGCACAGGATGGAGAGTCGCCGGAGGGACATGCAGCTGCTCAGCAACAGCATGGCCGCGTACGCCCACATCCGAGGTGAGCCAGGACGAGCCTGGGGAGCCACCGCGGGTCCCCGGCGGGCGCGGCCAGGTCCCTCACCCGCTCCGTTCCCCCTGCAGCCAACCCCGAGAGCTTCGGGCTCTACTTCGTGCTGGGTGTCTGCTTCGGGCTGGTGCTCACGCTGTGCCTGCTGGTGCTGCGCTTGTCCTGCCGGCCCTCCCCGCGGCCCCCGGCGCGCCCCGGCGACCTCAGCGAGGACGAGGAGGACGACGAGGACGAGGACGAGGACGAAGAGGACACCGTCGACCGCGCAGCGTCTGAGTCGCTGCTGCCGGTGACCGAGATCCCGCTGGAGAGCCACGGCCCCGGGGACGGGGCGCTGGCCGTGAATGTGTTCGCGTCGGCCGAGGAGCTGGAGCGGGCGCAGCGGCTGGAGGAGCGGGAGCGCATCATCCGCGAGATCTGGCGCAACGGGCAGCCCGACATCCTGGGCTCCGGCACCATCGGCACCCTGGGCCGCGTCCACTACTACTGAGACCGGCAGCTGCCCTGGCACGGTGCCTGCTCTCCCCCCTGCTGATCCCACACCGTGCCAGGAGGCACCAGGAGGACAGGGGGGCTGCTCACTGCCCCTCAGCTGGCGGAGCTGCCTTGGACTGTCCCTGCACCACGGTGAGCCAGGGCCCGGTGTCACGGGCACCCCCAGGGCTGGACTGGCCCCCGCCGCTGTGGGACACGATGCACTTTGAGCCATTGGTACGAGGGCTGGCACCAGCCGAGCAGCCCCGGGACACGCGGGGACAGGGCAGCCCTTGCTGCCCGGTGGGGGTTTCACCCCGTGGGGCAAGGCCGGGCTCTACGTCCGTGTGAGCCGTGGGTTCCGGCCCCACAAACATGGTGCTGTTGTACACGAACTACAGTCCAGCGTGGCGGCTCCGGTGTTTTGGGGGGCCCTGGACACAGGGGCGGCCTCGGCCCCTCCCCGCTCCGATTCCCTTCTCGGCCCCACTAAAATTAGCCGGGTCTTTTCCGGCACCGCCCGCCGTGACCCAACGGCCTCCGGCCGGACCGGGGCGGATGTTCCCGCTGGACTCTGGGCCGGCCGCTGCTCCCCAGGGATGCGGCAGCTCCCACAGGGCTGAGCTGCATCCTGCCCCCCTCCCAGCCCCAGCCCAGCCCCGCGGGGTGCCGGGCCCCGCTGCCCCCTCCCGGCAGCTTTATAAAAATAGCTCCTTCCCAGGCTGGTTCCCCCCCGCCGCCAGCGCCAGAAGGATCCAGATGTTTTCCAGATGTCTCCAGTGGCTGGAGGCCAGGATGTGGTGGGGCTGGGACTGGGACTGGAGCTGGCCTGGGAAACTGTGCGGGGGTGGAGGAGGAGGAGAGGGAGAAGGAGGAGGCCCTGCCCCAGCCCTGCCTCGGGCCGTGGCGGGACCCCTGGTGCCATGGTGGGACCCTTTGTGCCCAGCAGGACCAGCCCAGCCCTTCAGCGACATGGCAGCCAACAGCAGAGCCGTGAGCAGCGACCCCCCCAGCACTCTGTACCCAAAATGGTTTATTTTAAACAATTTTAATAGGTCCAGGGGCTGTTATGCCTCAAGGAGCAGTGCCTGGGCACGGGGTGGGCATTTGTACCTGATGCGTGCAGAACCGGGCTGGGGGCAGTGAGGTCGGGGGGGGCCCCATGCCATGGGTGGGCACCGCAGCCCCCCCATGCTAACAGGGCAGCCCCATCCTCACCCGCTCGATCTCCGCCTGTGGGGAGAGGCTGTGATTGTCGGGGGGCACAGGGGACCCCAGGAGGAGGCAGCCCCTGGCAGGGACTCACCTGCAGCGCCTGGCGCTGAGTCCTCTCCTGGCACAACTCCTGCCGCAGGTCCTGCAGGTCCCGCCTGCAACACGCCAGGATGGCTCAGCTGGGGCCAGAAGAAGCAGCAAATGGCCAGGAGCCACTGGGGACCCCCTGACAGCCCCATCCCCACTCACAGGTGCTGGAGTCGCATCAGGTCCACAAGGATGTGCAGGGTCCGGACCTCAGCCTTCAGGTCCTCCAGGGCCAGTGACCTCCCCTCCGACACCTCCAGCCCTTCTGTGCTCCAGGGAGGGACAGGCGCCTGTCCCGTTCTGGGGACAGGGGCACAGAGCCCAGCACGGGGCAGCCCCTCGGGCTGTTCCCCCCCACAGGAGCCCCCCAGGCTCCCCAGGGCAATGCTGGGTGGCCGCTGGCCAGGTACTCGTGGCCGTGTGGCTGTGGGGTGGCTCAGCCTGGCTGTGGTAACTGACACCACGTTGAAGCCATTGGCATCTGCCAAAGAAAGAGCAGGAATCAGCCTGCTGGGCAGGTGCTGGGCAGGTGCTGGGCAGGTGCTGGGCAGGGCCCGGCCGTCCTGCAGCCCCCTGAATCCTACCTGGGTCACCGGCTCTGCCCCACTCCATGTCAGCTGAGGCGCTGGGCTGGGGGTCACTGCGCCTGGGGACAGCAGGGGTGTGAAGTGGCACAGCCAGGGAGCTGCCAGCCCCACGCCAAGGCCAGCCATGAGCACAGTGCCGGCACTGGGACATCACAGTCCCCAGCACAGACACGTTTCTTACTTGGTGGCCAGCACGGGGGCTGGTTTGGTCTTGGCAGGAACAGGGGGAGCAGGAGCCATCCTCTTGGTGAGTGGGAGCTTGGTTGGCTCCATCGTTGCTGGTGCTGGGGGTTCTGGGGAGAGGAGGCAGGAGCAGGGTTGGGGCTGGGACTGACACTGTCAGACACGAATGGGGCAGGAAGCGCTTCCTGCTCGTGACATGGCCTGGCCCAGGGGCCTGGCCCAGGTGCATCCCTGTCCTTCCCTCTCCTCCAGCCCAGCACTCACCTGGGGGGTCCCTGGCCTCACCCTCTTCGTCCTTCGCCGTGGTTGCAGCTGCCAGGGAGCAAAGGGGCTCGTCAGGTGCTGGGGAAGGACCCTTGTTACAGCCTGTCCCAGCCCCGCACCAGCCCCGCACCAGCCCCGCTGTGGTCGGCACTTCCTCTGTGTGTGGCAGAGCAGGCGGCTGCAAAGCTCCCCTGAGCACCAGCACTGCGGCACGGGCAGGATGTCATCCCACCACCATCCCCAGCACAGCAGCATCCCTGCACTGCTGAACCCTGGGGTCACACCAGGACAAGCCCACTGGCATGCTGAGATACAGGACCACGGGCATGTACCCTGTCCCCATGGCGGCCACCCCTGTCCCCATGGCAGGCCCCCCCTCACCATGGTTGGCCAGGCTGTCCCTGTGGTGGGCCACTCTGTCCCCATGGTTGGCCACAGGACAACTGCCTGATCCCCGCTGCTGCCACCAGCGCAGCCTCTGTCACAGAGGCCTCACAGACACCAAAAGTGGTGCTGGTATTACCCACCCAAAGACATGGCTGAAGCTCTGAGGGCTGCAGGGATGAGAACACCCCTCCCCAAGGCCCCAGTGCTCCTTGGCTCCCAGTGGCTCAGGGCTGATGGTGCCCAAAAGCGCCCAGCATCCTGCCAGCCCCTGACTGGCAGCTCTCCTGGAGGCCAGGCAGGGCGCAGCCCTGGAGCAGTGTGATCACACAGCTGCTGCCGTTGGGACGATCCCCGTGCGCGGGACCCTCGGAGCCGCAGCTGCTTCCTCCTACCTGCCGGTGTGGGGCTGCCCCCGAGGCCGAGCGGTGCCGTGCCGTGCCAGACTCCCCCGGCCCCACACCGCGCACGTGATGCCGGAGGAAATCGGCTCGGGGCTGGGAAGGAAGTTGAAGCAGAGAGCACCTCGGTGCTGGTCCACACCACATCCCCGTGCCCCACCAGAGGGCTCCGGCTCCCCGAACCCACCCCGTGCCCGTCCACGAGGCTGCCCGGCCACCCTGGCGGGACACGGAGGCTCCCGGCGCCGGACGGACACCAGGGCCGAACTCACGGCAGTCTCTGTGCAGGGACGGCATCGCCGGCTGCAGCTGCGGGAGAGGCTTTGGGTGAGGGTGGGACTGGAGGGCACCGGGACTGCAGGCAGGGACCGCTGGCACAGCAGAGCCCCACAGAGCTGTGTCTCCCCTGGCTGCCCTCACCCACCTTCTCCGGGCCTGGGCAGGGCTGGGCCATCCGTGCCACCGCGGGCAGGGTCTCAGTGTTGGCACCGGGGTTCCCTGCGTGACAGAGCTACGCGCTGAGCTGCGGCCAGCACCGTGCGCCGGGCCGGGACCGCAGCCCACCCGAGGTGACAGCTCACACTCACCCGGGTCTCACAGCGGTTCTGTCACCCTCGGCTGGAGGGGAAGTGAAACCCAAACCACAGAGGGGCCGAAACCCACAGAGCACGAGTGCAGGGGGTGGTGCGGCCACGCTGCAGCTGTCCCTCCGCAGGGCCTGGAGGGTCAGTGTGACACCAGGGATCCCTGGCTGGTCCTGGCCAGTGCCTGGTCCAGGAGACAGCGTGGACGTTCCCTTTGGCCAAATGTGTCTGACCCAGCAATACCGAGCAGGGAGGAGGGCTGGGAATCAGCCGTGGGGCAGAGGATGGCAGAACAGAGGTTCCATTGCAGACCAGGAGGCAGAACCTGAACACTCCCGTGGTGTGGCCACTCAGGCCAAGGAGCTGGGAATAGCGGGCACCCATTTCCTCAGGCTGGCTCAGGGTTGAGTGTGAAAGGAAGCACCAGCCATGACCCCACGGCCCAGTCCCAACAGCTCTCGGCCAACTCCCCACTGCAGCCAGGAAAGCTGCTCTGCCTGTGGGCACCCCCTGAACTCGGGCCAAGGCCGCACACCCAGGAGTCCCCCCAGCACCCTCCTGTGGCATGGCAGTGATGGAAAAGCAGCTGCTGCTGGGCACCAGCCAGGGCAGCACACGGGGCTGCAGCTGCCCAGCACTGGGACAAGCCCCTGGGATCTCATGGGAAGAACTCAGCCATGGGAAGGATGGAGCTGACACAATCCCTGCTGGCAGCAGGCTGGGGAAGGGCTTGTGGCTGTGTCACCACTGTCCCCAGGCAATTACTGCCAAAACAGGGGCTGAAAGATGCATAAAACCCAACAGGGAGTTGCTCCCTTGTTGCTCCAGGCACTTGCTCCTTTCAGGCTCCCCCAGCAACTCAGGACACAAACCAAGCAGAGTTACACCTACAACTTATTTTATTGTATTTTATTTGCATAAACAAACTTCGGGGCTTTGCTAAACAGGAACTGTTCAAGTCAAAACAAACCAAACTCTAGCTGGTGTGTGGGGAACAGCACAGCAATCCTGGGGAGAGGGACAGGGGGAGCAGGGGCACGGCTGTGCCTCCCCGCCCAGGCTCACGACCTGGCCAGGAACCCTCCACAAACTGCTCCAGAGTATCTTTAAAGTAGAAGATAAAAAGAAATGCATCCTAAGGGCCATCCTCAACCAGCTCAGGAGGAATCTGCCTTTTGGTTTTATAAAAAGATTAATAAAAAATATTGAAAAATTCTCATCTCCATTTATATTTTTCCCCAAGAAGAATTCGGAAGTTCCTTAGAAAACTGTGTCACCTTGGAAAGAGCACTCGGGTCACAACCAGCTGCAGGGAGGAGACACAAATGCTACAAGCAGTTTGGGGTCCAGCACACACCAGGCCTAATAGAGAACACAAACAGTGGCCAGAAGTAGGGTGTAAATTTTTTTTTTTTCTCTTTTAAACCATGCTAATTTTGTTAACTTCCAACATAAAAGGAAAACAATAATTTTTAGAAGGCCCTAAACTCAACTGTTACATTAAAAAAAAAGGTTAAAAAAAAAAAAAAAAAAAAAAAGAAGTCATAGCAGTTTGGTCCCAACAAGTGAACATTTAGATGTTTACTCACATGCTTCATTGTTTTCTTATTTATAAGAACCAAAAATAGTTTCAAAAATTATCTCTTAATTGATGCTACTACATATGTAAAGGCCTAAAATAAGCAGAATTTAGAAAATTGAATACACAATAGGGGAGGAAAATTTGAGTGGGCGAGTGAACCCCAACTGTCACTGGGTCAAATTATAAAAGAGAAACAAAATGTCAGGACAGGTGGGGTCAGGTGGGCACAAACTAAAACCATATCGTCCTCAAAGCCCGTTACCAAAAAATAACCGACCATCCATAAGGTCACAGAGAAGGGAAAATCTGGGGTCTCACCCAGTGCTTGACCGTATCCAGTTCAGAAGGGAAGTCTTTGGGAAGAGAAACTCCAGGAGTGGATCCGAGCGTAAATGATGGATCAGTCCCAGTCCGTGCTTGCGGAGGCTGAACTCTGGAAATGCAGTTAAATAACGTCGGGATGGTTTCCAAGCTGCTCTCCAGGGCTCTGCTCAGCACGTGGGGATCACCCTGACACCCCAGCACCAGCCTGACCCCTCCCCTCCTGCCAGGGCTCCCAGAACCGCGCGGACCCCGCGGCTACTCGGCCGTCGTCTGCAGGGCGTCCTTTTCCTCCCGGTTTTCTGTTCCGCTTTCGTCGTCTTCAATTTCTCCCTCTTCCCCACTGAACTTGTCATGAGCCCACTTGGGGCTGGTGCTGGACTTGCGGAACATGAAGCGGCCTCTTCCCCGGGGGAAGGCGCCACGGCCGCGGCCCCTGTTCACCCACTTGTCCGTGCCCTCGCCCTCGCGGTCGTCGTGCTGCACGGGAAGCCAAGGACAGCAGGTGAGACAGGCTGGCACCGCCCTGCACCGCGCCTCTGCGACCACCCTTGGGGATCCACTTAATGGGAACCACTCTACAGGGAGCAGGAACAAGCTCTCTTTAGGCACCAGCCAGCAGCTTCCCGTGAAGCGTCACCCGAAGCCTTATCTGGTGTGCCAGTGACAGCTGGTGCTTTCACCTCCAAAGCACCCGAGACCAGACACACCTGGAGCACAGGGGTGTCTCAGCACCCAGGTACGTACCAAGTAGTACTTCTTGCTCTTAGGCGTGTACTCGGGATCCCACTCCTCCTCTCTGCTGCGCTTCTGGAAGTCGTTGTTGCCGCCGCTGTTGCTGTTGTTGTTGCCTGAAAAGTTGCCTCTGCCCCATCCTCTCCCTCGAGCTCTGAACTGCTGCAACAGCAACACAAGGGAGAAAAATAGAACGGCTGTAGAGGCAGTACCCTCCCACCCCAGACAGCTTCCAGGGCTTTCAAGAGATGAAACATCCCTTCTCTGACCATCCACACCACCTTTAAAACCTATCATTAAAGCAAGAAGACAGAGTATTTTTGGGTTTTTAGTTCATCTGATCACACAGCACATCACAGTTCCTTTAAAGCTGATGAAGATCACGTAGAGGCACTTCCAGGGCAACCCCAAGCATGTGAGACCCCTCTGTACATGGACTGCAAACATGAGCATGGCCAAACCCCAATGAAAGCACAGCATGTGCCCATTAGGCTGCTCAGCATCACTAATGCACAGAAGCTTCCAGGCTTTGTTCTGTTCCTCCCAACTGGAGCAGGCTGCCCACAACACATTCCCAGCAGCCTGGTTTATGCCCCAGACCTGGAGCGATTCCCCTGGGGCTCATCACCCTGGGCGCTTCTCCTCCAGGGCAGCTTTAACTGAAGGAGCAACACACAACAGCCACTTCCTGCCCACTTTGGGAATCAACCCTCAGGGCACAGGTGGAGAACATTTGGGGCAGGGCTGGAGAACACTTACAAAGGTTCCTCTTGCTCTTCCTCTCTCATTTGGACCAGTAAATTCCTTAGTCCCAAGCCGGGACTTGTCAAAGCCTGTGGAGCTCTCCTCCCTCTCCTCAGTCTCCTCGGGATACTCCTCTGGTTTGACTGAATGAGAGGACCATGAAGACGATGAACTGGATCTGGATCTCTCACGCACCCGTCGGTGTTTCCTGTTTCAGTGATGGGAATGGAGGGGAGTGGGACACAACAGCGTTAGGAACTCAGCTGTGACCCATTTGATACAAAACCACTTTGTTATCACTCTCTTATCAATGCCATGCTCTCCTTTTCCTACTACAAGAGGAAAAGCCATAGTAAGAGCTCAGATTCTAACACAGGGCCCAAGATTTCTCCAGAAGGAATTTGTTGCTCCTTCCTAAGATGTTTCCACCATCTGCTCTCAGCTTAGCATGCATCCATGGAGTTTCAGTCAAATGGAAAATTAAGCCAATAGAAAAGGATTAAATGAACATCAAAGCCAAGTCGTTTTAACATGGCTGTTTCTCTCCGACACAACAGAACAAGAAGGAAAAGTGACTCACCCATCCTGACACATGGAGCTTTCCCATCTACCTTTTACAATTATTTAGTGTTTCTGAGAGATACAATGATAGCGAGACGACACGCAGAGGGGTAGCTCAGGCCACTGGAGGAGTTATGTCACAGGTGCACAACTGTGTGTACAACTGTTGTACACGGTGTCGTCTCCAACCTGAGCAGCAGAGACACGAGAGGCACAAGGAAATGGCTACTGGGTTTCCTACATACTTTTTCTTTGAGCCTTTGTGACTTTTCTCCGTTTTCTCAGTTGATCTTTCCCTTGAGTGACTTGAATCTCTCGAGTCCACCGACTCCCTGGATTTATCACGTTTAAGATCTCTTTCCTTATGTTTTTTACGGCGTTCAATATCAAGGCGCAGATCAACAGGGTCGTCCTTATACTTCCCTTCAGCCTACAAATGCAGGGGAGAGGGAGGGCAGAGTTGAACACAAGGTCTGCAGTGCCCCAGCTCAGCACCATTTACTTTGCTACTGACTGCACAGATTTCTGGAGAACTGGAGATTAACTAAGCACTAATGAACATTCCACTTAAGGCTGTCAAATAATGCACTATTAAAGTAAGTCTGCCTTTGTCAGAATTCAATTTGCCTACACTTAAAATCACTGTTTTTATAACTTTTAATCTCCTATTTAAACAGCATTAAAATAAACACTCTGGAAGAGGGAGGGAGACATGGAAGCTGACACTTATTGTACACCACAGCCAGGGAGGACATGAACAACTTGGGAATCCCATCCAGCTGATTATGGATCACAAGTACAGTGTGGCAGAGCTGTCTGACAGCCCATGGGTGCACCTGAGGTCCTGCTGACAGTCCCACCTGGGCAGGGGCCAGAGGGATTTTAATCCTCAGGTCTTGAAGTGACACTCTGGGAGAAGCAAAAGCTCTTTGCTGCTTGGAGATAGCCAAGATTAGTGATCTAAGGGGCAGGAGGAGGCCACTGAAAGGCAACATCCAAGGGGTCTGGGAGAAGGCCAACATCCCATGGATAGGGAGGTGTTACTACATCTGTCAGGAAGATTTACTCAGTGCAGATGCCACCTACAGCTCCTTCCCCTGGGCTGGGGGGCACTGTGTGACAGGTGCAACAAAGCCCCACAGACACACTGTGTGTGTCTCCTGCACTCCTGCCAAGTCTGCTAAAGCAAGCTGGTGTCTCACAGAGCAAAAACTCACCAGCTGCATGAAAAATTAAAACTAAATTTACATTGCTAATTAAAAACAAACATAAAAGACACCTGGTAATGCTTGCTTTGAGCTGTATTTAAATTGGTACTTCAAGAAGGGATTAGGAGTTTCTTTGGGAAAGGAGCAGTTTTTTTTCCTGCACTTCCTTGAGCCCTGTAGCACCTGGGTGAGATTCTGCTGCCTGCCCAAAGTGACAGTGGCTGTGGTTTGACAAACAGGTAATTGGGCAGCAGGAGGGCTGCAGGAAGCCTTACACCATGTTGGTACCAACACCCAGCCTCAGCCATTGCTACTGCACTTACACAACACTCATCCTGGGAACTGTACAACTTGATATGCAACATACATCAAATTAATTGTCTTCAATTAAATACAAAAGGATTAGTAATTCTCTAGCTGTTAAATTTTTTACTTACATGAGTTTCTAAACACTTTTTTGTTTAAATAAATATGTCAAATAACGCAGGAGTGAGAGCAGGCATTTTGTTTTGGTATTTTGCTCTTCTACTTTCCCCAGGCAAAGAGCTTTAATTTCTACTCTGAGAATAAAACTGCTCCCAACACGATGGATGACAGATAAGTGACAAAATCGGCAGCAGCTCCCTTATGTGGCACAGCAAACACCTATTTGGGTTTGGGAGGGCACGTCTGTTTCACGGAAGGCTGGCGAGCTGTTTGGAAACCACGTTTATAACACACTCTGCCAAGCTGATGCTCAGAGTTCAGGCCCATCAAATCCATCTCACCATCGTCCATGTCAAGCCACAAGTGTGTTTGGAAAAAATCGAAAACAAATATGAAACAAGTAAGGTTTCAGCAGGACTGGTTAAAATCTCTTCAATGTAAATATGTATGAAGGTGAATAAACAAAGGTTAAAATCTCAAACATTTTACGTTAAGCCTTTTTTATGATTGTTTACAGTGAGTGCAATGGCTTAACATTCATCTACTAAGCAAAGCTAAAACACTCAATCCCAAATGCTCTGGATCTAAGACAAGTGCTGAATGTTAAAGTAACAGCAATCAACAGAAATGGCACAGTCAGTTGTTAGAACAAAATTTATCATCTGCTTAATAGTGTATCTGTTTTAGCTCAGCATTTAGTTTTACTTTCCTCTTTTTGACATGCATGTCTTTGAAAACATGGTTGGCAATATTGCACGTAACAATGGAGTTAATCATACTTACAAGCAGAAAAATATCACAAAAAGTCTCTTCTCTCATCATGGGCACTTGTTCCAAAAATCCTCTCTTTTTTCTCAAGCTCACCTCAATTGACTTTGGGGTCATTTACCATAGTCTAACCACTTCACAAAGGTTGTTGATACATTTTTAATAAAAATTAACCCTTTGTAGTTCATTTTTAGAATTATGCCCATCCTTAAAAGAAAAACACAAACTTAAGTAGAGAGTAATTTAAACAAAAACATCACTGTTAAGTTCATGCCCAATGCACTCATTTTGTTCAATTAAACTAATCAGAGTAACAGTTCACCTTGAAGCCAGGATCTCTGGAGCTTTTTGATTCCTCTTGAGAGAATCCATGTTTTCTAAAAGTACTGGGAGATATATCTATCCTCCTAAAGTGAAAAAAATTACACAGATATAACCTTGCTCATAAGAAGAACCTGAAGATTTTAGATCAAACGTCATTTAAAGCAGACCAGTATTTCCAAAGGTATTTAAAACTCCCCATATTTTTCCTTTTTTTTTTTTTTTTTTTNTTTTTTTTGGCTGAAGTTATATACTTGAATTATTCTGGGATTATTCCAGAGTTTAAGAAATGAAATCTGGAATATCTCTGCAATGTTAAGGCAGTGTCTAATGGCACCAACCTGTGGATTTCAGGGCTCTTTTTGTTTTTAGCTGCATCTTGTTCCAATCCTTTCTTTATATATTTGGTAAAGCGTTCGTTCAGTGTCATTGATGAAGATCCAAAATGATGCTCTGTCAGAAGATTGAACAAACAGTGCCAAAATATTAGTGCCAGTTTTGTAAAAAGACAAAGCACACCCATCCCACAGCTTGTTAAACCCAGGTGCAGGACAGTGAAGCACTGTGGGGATGAGCTCTAATGCTGCTGACTAACTGCAGTTTCAATTTTTGATGTTTCAGTGAAATGAACACAATTTCTTTGAGTGAGTCACAAATTCATCAAAACACAGAATTCTACGTCCCAGACTCTGAATATTTCTCAGGTAAAAACAAAAACACCTTCTGCTTGTGCAGAAGAGTATTTATGTCAATAAAGATGAACACAAACATGCTGCTGGTCTCGTCTCTGGAGTATGTGCTGGAAAATAACTCCAGGCACTTCAAGTGCACAAAGCCCACTTATTTGGGCAAGGGAGGAGTGAACATTGCCCGAGGACACAGGGACTCGTGACCCACCTCTTACATGATGGACTATAGTCACTATGTGCTGAGCAAACAGTTCAGAAGGGCTTCGCTGCGACTGAGCCGACTGGATGTGATGGAAAATCGAACGGAATTCCTGCTCTTTCTTGTTGCTGTGCACAAGATCCCGGCAGAGCTTGCGCTCCTGAGCCAATATGCCACTGGGACTGGAAAAAGAAGAGCCCATGAATTAGAAGAATGGGGTGAAGGGGAGCAATTTAAGGTGTTTAATACTGCAGGAGCTGGGAGCTCACTGATGGCTGCTGTTGTTATTAGGGAGGCACCCACAAACACTCAAAAGCATGAGCAAGGAGCTTCTTTAAACATCCCTAAACACACTGCTCCATGTTACTGTGATAATTCAGGTCACTATTCTAATGCTGCATGGAGAATAAGAGTAGTAAAACACATGGCAGAGAATCAAATGGATTTAAGCAGCACAGTAGCTCCCCTGCATAACTCAGCTTCCCTCAACCAGAAGCCACTGAGTACCTGACTTCATCTGGGACTCTTCCCAGAGCCTGGTGCATCCTAAACTAATCTTACATCCAGTCATAGCAAAGGTTAGGAAAAAGTTAATCTCTAGCTCCCAAAACCACAAACAGTGATGCAATATTGCTTAGCCTTCCTCACACTTGGCAAGCACATGGGGATCTCAGGAAGAGAAAACAGGAAAAAACATCACTACTGAGACTGCTCAAAAGCTGGCAGATCCTTACCGTGCAAGATCCTCATCAAAGGAATCCATTCGAATATTGACCTGGGCCTCACGAGTAATGGAAAAGGAAGATTTGCTAGGAGTTAGCCCCTCTACTTTGGTGCCTGGCTTCTCCTTCACCTCAGAAGCCTTCCTTGGTGGAGGGGAAGAGCTTTTTTCCTGGCTTGACTTGTAAGTGGTCACTCTAAAATTCTTTTCAGGTACAAAACCCCTGTGACCAGGTTCAGCTCTCTTGGATCCCGGTCTCTCTTCTTTTTTGGATCTTTCAGAATAGCTTTCCTCCTCCATTTCATCAGGTTTCCTTTGCTTCTCTTTTCCAGGTGGCAAGAACACCACACCTTCCCATTTTCCTGACCTATCCTCTTCTTGACTTTTACTTGAAGTCGCTACGACTTTAGACATAAATTTGGGCTCATCATCAAACTCCGAATCTTTTCGGCCCTTTGCCTTGTCTTTCTTGTCCTGCTCATCTGTTTCATCTTTCCCATAATGACCTTCCTTGTGGAACTCTGGGACCTTGAGCTTGTCAAAGTCATCCCTGAACTTGTAGCGCTTGGGTGACTGGCTGCCACGGTATCCCTTCTCCGAGTCAGCTTTCGATCCATACGAGTCAGATTTTGCCTTTCCATCTGCTGATCCCAACTCAGAGAAATTCCCTTTTTCTTTACTTTTTTCTTTCTCAGCATTTGTTACTTTCTGGTCTTTGTCTTTCCCATTCTCTGTCTTCTGCTCTTCCAGATACCTGATCATAAATAGACATCACAGGAGGTTTCTTATTAGAGCTCAACAAGGTCAATTCTTCAGTTCAAAGAGTCAAACTTCAGAGAACACTAAGCTATGAATATACACTGAAAGCTGCCTCTAGGTCCTGAAATAATTTAAATCTCAAGCAGATTACTCAGCCTGAATTCAGACTCTTGTTCTCACTAAATTCAGCAAATGTACAAGGAGATGGATATGCAGAACTGATGGAATGAGGCTCAAGAACAAATCAAACCCAGCTGACCCACAGATGCATTGGAAGGAAAAGAGGAACATCTTACCCACTCCGTTTATTTACTTACAAACCTGGTTCAGGAGAACAACACACCAAACCTTTCAAATTGGGCTGTTCTGCTTTAAACAACACACTGGAAATAAAAGCCTCAAAAGCTACTTCAAATTTGGGATGCAAGTTTCATAGGTAAGCTAAATATTTCATGACAGACTGCAAATACAAATAAAAGCAAACAGGTTAACAGAGGAGAATATGCTGCTGGGAGAGATAAAACACTTCTGGTGAGAACAATTCAGCTGGTTTATAGCATCTGAACAGTTTTAAAGCATTCACAAATCAAAACCCTCGCTCTGTGGGACAACAAGAAAGCCCATGGACACCAGCTCAGTGCTTTGGAAAGCCCAAACACAGAGTCACAGGAGTTTTTCCCCCTTTTAAATTTCAGACACCCTTTATATAGAATCAGATCAAACCATCTTTAAAAACATTAAAGACTTGAAAGCACTTGTGAATGGTGCTGGACGTTTTAAAACAAAGTGTCACCTCTCAGCACAATCCGCAGGGGACTAATCAAGAGAATGATGGAAGCAGATGCCTTCTGCATGGAAGGCTGTCTTCATTTCAGAGATGTATTTGGTGCTTTAGTTTCTCATCTTACCCACATACACAGGCACAAGCACTGTAGCTGCACCTGCCTCGGGCTGCTTGCAGCAGGATATGCAGTAGAATTTAATTAATTTCTTCTAATTTACAGTACCTAACACAATTCCAGAAGGCAACACTAAAAATGTCTATAACCAACAAGTAAGTAACTGGGAAATGTGAGCTTCCAGCTGCCAAGAAATCTCCTTGGGCAATTTTCACTTCAAGTGCTTATGGGCTATGAACATTTTTGCAGGGAATATATACAACCTTTAGAACTATCCAAGCTGGAAAACTGATTCCAAAATCCTATAACTCTGGGCTGTCTGTGTTTTTTCCATAATTCAGATAGGACCAGGCCCAGAGCTGGCAGTGTGTTGGCACAGCTTCCCAGCTGGAGCCTGCTCCAGGGAGCATACACATGTGCAGCTGGCTCAAAAGTAACCCAAAAAATAACCCAGCACCACAAAAAGCATCACTTGCCTCTTGGAGAAGGCTCCTCCCCCGGGAGCTGTGCCCTCCTCCTTCGGAGCGGCACCATACAGCGAACTGACGGGTGTGGGGCTTTTGCACACTGGGCTCTTTCTGGTGGGGCTCATTCCTGCTGAGCCGTGCTCGAAGGGGCTCTGGTGGGAGCCCCCCTGGAAGGAGGTGGAGCCGCTCTGGGCGGCAGAGCCCATCGGGGACGGGCTGGAGCGCGGCGGGCTCAGCTTCTGCACGGGGCTGGGCCGGGGCGAGCGCCGCCGCACCACGACCGACTGCAGCGGGCTCTTGAGGGCAGGGCTGCGCTCCCGGGGGCTCAGCTCCGACACCGACCCTCTGGACGTGGAGCCCGTGCCATAGCTGCTCACATCTTGCCATGGCTTTGATCCCTCCGATGCCTTGGCATCTTGAGCCCCTGCTCCTGAAAACTGCTGCTCCTTAGACTCGTCTCCTTGGTTATCTCCCGCAGCCTGGGATGCCCGGGCATCCTTGGAGGATGATTTCTTCTCCTTTCCAGATTTACGCTTGGAAGACTCAACCCGACTATGATTGGAGGACGAGCGGGAAGAGGAAGACCTCCTTGACCGGTCGGAAGATGACTTATCAGAATTCCTGGAATGGCTTCTGGACCGTGGGGAAGGAGACCTTCTCTTGGGTGAGCGGGAGCGCGACCTCCCCCTGCGAGGGCTGTAGGCCTGGCGGTAGTTTTGCCAGTTGGACCTGTAATTCCCATATCCTCCTCGGTTGTACTGGCCCCAGGGATAAAACCCTCGGTTTCGGCCACGGAAATAATACGGTCTCCGGTATCCTCTGTTATGGCCTCTGAAATCCCGGTTCTGATAGACTCTTGGATGGTTCCTTTCTCTATTGTGAGATGGAGAATAGGATCTTGAACGAGACCTAGAACTGATTAAAAAAAAAAAAATTACACATATATTTTATGTTACAGTTTCTTTTTATAATTTATTTTTATAGTCTATTCTTCTGCCACAATGTTTAATTTGAAGACTTACTAAAAAAGATTTTGAAAAACTCATTTCTAACCTTTTAAAATGAATTTCTTTGGTTTACCCTTAGCTGACTGAGGTATAATACTTTGCCATGAATAAACTGCAGTGGAAATAACTTGTACCTGTGATGCTGTCAAATATTTGATTTCAGGATCATTGCAGAGACCATGATTAGCACACATTGCTCTTTATTTTGCTAGGATGAAAATGGCTGCTATTCAGCTTCAGGAAAACTGACAGATCTCAATCATCCAGGCCTTAACAGCTCAAGGTCATGGTCATACCTCATTCACAAAGAAGTATTCTTCATGCAAATCATGCTACTGTTATTGGAACAGATCCCAAATCTTCCTCTCCTGTCCCAACTTCACACATGCTTTAAAATTCTGATAACCCAGATGAGACCTCAGTTCTTTGTCAGGCAAGTTAAATAAATGGCTACAGCCCAACAGCAGCAGGGCAGCAGAGGGGCGAAGGGCACGCTGCTCTGTGGGTTTAAGGTCCCCAGGGTGCATCCCGTGGGACAATCCCACGGCACGATCCCCAGGAGCTCCCGGGGAGGGACAGCACTGGGACAGCTCCGCCGGCCGCCGCCAGGTGCCGCTGTGGACACCCCCGCCCGCATCCACAAAACCTGAATCCAGGGACGCACAAAACCTGGAAAAACGCAGATTCCAGGGGCTGACTGTCCCTCCCATTAAATTGCTGCGGTTGTGTAACTGTTCAAAGGTCCCACTGCAGCTCAGACGCCAGAGCTACAGGAGGGACTGGCCCAACTAGGAAGTTGAAATAGAAAAGAGGTTTTTCCTAATGGAATTTCAGTAAATAACATTTATTGGAACAGTTTCCACAGCCCTTTCTCGCATTCTGAGCTCTGGCTCTGACACACATGTTGGTCGTACTCCAATGCACATGAACTTCCTCACACAGATCTCAGTGCTGCTCCTCACTTCTCACATCCAAAACCCCCAGAAGCAAAGGAGAACAACCTGCTGTTGGAATTCCTACACGATTAGCACACATGTGCAGTCAGAGATGAACTTTAGTTGTGTTTTCATTTCTTCCTCCTACTGAACAGGTCACAGTTTAGCAGAAAACTTATTCCTAATGCAATCTATTGCTAACAAACAGCTTAATGATCATTTTAACAGATTTTTCAATCCTTCAAACAACCAAAAAACTTATCTGAGACACTCCTTCATTGAAAAAACAGCAACCAGAAGGAAAAGCAGAGAGGCAGGAGGCAAGAACCAGTTATAACAAGCTCTAGTCCAAGGCATGAGGAACACAGACATTCAATTTTGAGACAACTGCTGCATCTGTGATCAATTATCAGCAAGGACCTGTCGTACAATGCTTCCAAAATCTGCTCTTTAGAGAGAGGCTTTAGAGAGGCTGCAGCAGGAAGATTTCACTCCAAAAGTCACAAAGACTATTTACCAGAAATCTTTTTAGAAAAATACAGTAAAAGTTATACAGTAAAAGAAACACCAAAAGTGATAATTCCCTCACCTCTGCCAGCCCCCAGAACTGTTGGTACTGCACTGTTCCAGGGCTAAAACCCCAGCATTTACAAGAAGTGAGAAATAGTCATAAAGAAAGCAGAAGATACTTAGCAGACTCCAACACAGCACTGTAACTTAGAAGAAACAGCAAACCTACCAAAGGAAGAATAAAACAATTTGTGGTGCATCCTGAAGTACACAGCAATGGCCTTTTATGCTGAGATCCCACCAGACCTACCTTGGAGCATATCCCAAGGTCAGGCAGTGGGGCTGGGCTGGGCTGATCCCCTCCATTCAGACTCTTTTTTTAAAAAAAGTAAGTTATTTATAAAGCAAAAGTAGCTTCAGCAGCAGCACAGAGGAAACAACTATGTTTGCACAGGGTGCCTTTTCTCAACTGCCAAAGTTCCTTCACAGCTAGGAGATATTCCCAAATGAGCATGGATTTTCCAGCATTCCACCTTCCTTCTGCAAAGGGCTCAGTTGGACTCAAGTCTCCGCCTCTAATTTAGTTTTGTCATGTCCTTCTTTCTCCAACTGTACATTCATTAGAGCCTCTGGATTTTAAAAATCTCTAACTAGTAACACTTGCATGTGTTCACAGCCCAGTGGTTTTCAGAATACGTGTCACTCATATGAGTGAAAAGGCAGGAGAACACCATTACAACCCATCCAACTGGAATGGCTTTGCCAGATGCAGAATGCTGAGCCAAGAGAAAAGGAAAAAACAGATATCCAGGGAAGACATAAGCCTGTGACTGGCCTGCCCAGAAGCAATCCAGTGAAACAGGAATAACTATCACACTCATTAATGAGTTCTTGAAATTCACTGCAGTAAAATTATCTTTATCCACTTTATCTCTCCAGAAGGATCTTTTGTGTTACCTGGCTCCTGCATGTTGAGGGGAGGGGCAAGGGAATTTCAAGAACTGTCCCCACCTTTCACAGCAGTGTCTAAAATTGATATTAAAACTTGCTTGAATTTACTTCTCAAGAGGGGAAAAGCACACGACATCTGCAAAGGCTCCTCAAGTCTGGGATCAATTACATTAAAGCCTTAAAAAAGTCAAAGTCTCAAAAGAAAGATCTTGACTGTGCTGACAAACATCTTACTCTCCTTGTTTATTTATTTATTCACGATTTATTCTCCTAAGTGAATGAAAACACCCGAACACCACAGGTTGGCAGGAAACAGCCTGAGACACAAGGGCATTATCTGCCCTGGGATCTAATCAAAGTCTTTCCCTGGGAAAGAGCTAAGTGACAAACCACCTGCAAGGGAGGAAAAGCCCTGTTGCACCCTTTGGCTCCAGGGCTGCACACACTCACCTCAGTCTGCGTTTCCTTGACCGTGAGATAGAGCGGGAACGGGAGCGGGATTTGGAGAAGGAACGAGAGCGGGACCTCGATCCAGACCTCGAGCGGGAGGAACGGGACCCAGACTTGGATTTGTTAGTTTTAGACATCTTTGCAATCACCTGTCAGTGCACCTGAGGGAAAACAGGGAAATAGAAGTTTTTGAGAAATGAAGTATGTGGTTGATAGGAGAGGACAGGCAGCACCTGGCAGGCTGACAGACTCCAGGGACGTGGAGCTTGATAAGGCTGGAAATAGGAATGTTTGAAGTGCCTGCTAGAACAGATGAATGGTGCTGGGCTCAGAATAGAAGGTTTATTTCAGTCTAAGGAGGAAAACTGCAAAAAGAATAAAAGGCTCTAAAACACAGAGGAATCACAAACGAGAGGGTGACAGTTGAAAGCATCAAGTTAACACAAACCTGGGAAGAGGCAGGGCTACGCTGCTGGCTGAGGCAAGGACACCTCTAGAGGCAAACTAGCCCATGGAACTGAAAATTCCATGTAATTGCAGCCACAACCCTGTCTGTGCAGCCAGCTGCCACTGCTTTGAAGGACAGGGAAGAAATAAAAAAGCTTACCATCAAAAAACCCACCCTGTAAACCTTTATCTAAACTTTCAGAGGCAATGAAAAAAGAGTTGATACTACAAGATACAGGAATGTGACCCTATTTGCACAGCTCTGCTCAGGTTCAATCCTGTCCTTTTTGCTTGTGCAGTTCCTGCAGTTGCTGTGATCAGTCACCAGCGTGGATCACCAAGCCAGGAGTTCTGTTGCAGCCAAAATAAATCAGATGTCTTTCCAAATATTCAGAGACAGAAGAGATTACACTGTAGCAATAATGACTCAAAATAGCCATAATTATGAATTACCTGGGCTATTTTCAGGCATGTATCCAGGTAAAGGTTAGAGTCCCTTAGAAAACTATTCAGGGAACAGTTTGATCACACAAATCTTTCAGTTACACCCTCCCAGATCTGTTCTCTTATACCAATGAGCAAAATTTGCATTAATTGGGTTTTCAGTAAGTTATCAACCAACTTCCCACCTAAAATGACTAATGAAAGAGAGCCAGAGATAAAAAAAAAAACTATGTTAGTACCAACCTCATCTTTTTTTTTTACCCACTCATTAAAAATCGAGACATTCAGGTACATAAACACAACTGGTCAAGTGTAGCTGCTGCTGTTATATCCATTTTAAGGAAATTCCAGAGGACTGAGTTGCAATGCTTTAACTTCCAGTTGCTCTCCAAAATTACATATATGGTTACCCAAACCTCCAGCTTCTG
The DNA here is from genome assembly GCA_013400775.1 of Chaetops frenatus. Lineage (NCBI taxonomy): Eukaryota > Metazoa > Chordata > Aves > Passeriformes > Picathartidae > Chaetops > Chaetops frenatus. The sequence continues at coordinate 43,229 of VZTR01000748.1, forward strand.
CCAGGGAACTTCAAGGAAAAACACAATGCCCGGCACTGCAGCAGCTGCTGGGAGAGTTGTTCCTCACCAGAGATTGGACTTTCTAGAAATGGGAAGCTGGCTTTTATTTTAAAAAATCACATTACATGTTCCTGTTCTTCCCTTTCACTATACTGAAGATGTTAGATCAATTCAACTGAAGTATTTGAATATATTCCACATCAGAAAGCATGCAGAAAAAATAGTAAAATTGATGCTTCCTGTTCTATTAGGAAAAAACAGATGTTGTTTTAATCCCTGTTGCCCCAGGGATAAAAATCAAAACACACTGCCACTGAGAACAAAAGTTTGTTCTTGTGCTTGGTCATTTTTCAGGGAAAGAATGTGTGAAAGGGTAATTTTTAAGTATTTCCTTTAAATTCACTGAATATGTCTGTTTAACCAGCAACACTTCCTATTCTGTTGGCCAAAACAATCTAATGCTGAGCACTGGAAACCAAAACATGGAAGAGGAGCAGAAGAAAGAAATGGTAACAGGAACTACTGCAAGATACAGAAGGTGTGGCACTAACTCTCAGGAAATCCTAAGACGACCCCAAAATAGACTTTAAAAATATCACTTTGATCTGTTTAAGAGATCTTGTCTTTCACTTTGATCCACAGCACTTCCCAGCCAAACACCACTCTGGTGTGTGCAACGTGTGCCAAACGCTCACGTCTTGGATTCTTTATCTTTGCCAACATATTAAAAGTTGATTCATTCCTAACACATGATGCAACTCCTACTAGGATAGAAACAGAGTTGCTACGCTCTATCAGCACTCAAAAGGTTAAACAAACTGCACACTTGGAGTCATGTCAGCTCCCCTGAGCTAACTGCAGTTGTAAACTTACTGTGATACACATTTAGTTTTAAGAATGACTGACTCAGATAAAATATGTTCAGCAAAATATCCTGCTCTGAAAGCATCTGTTCTTATAAAAAGGATTTTTTTTTTTTTTTAAATAAAAAGGCACCTGTAAGTGAAGCAAAGGCAAACTCTGAGAACAGTAGTGGTTGCTGACCTCCCATTTCCATTTTTCCCTTGCCCATGGAGCTGTGCCCAGTGCACACAGCTCCTGGAGATGCTGTGTCTGGCCCTGAGCAGGGACTCTAAGCAGAAGAATTTGCAGTGTTATGGGGACTCATCCTTAACAATCTGCCCTGCCAGAGTCCCATTTCCTTCCTACAGCTACAAAACTCCCCTGACACCAGCTCCACCTGCACCTGGGAAGGGACAAGGCTGATGCTGTTGCCTGATGCAGATCTCCTCTCCCAGCAGGCAAGTGTGACTGCACACATCTGGAGGGCAAGTCCTGCTGGAAGCACTGCCAGGGATTTTCAACTTTTGCTTTTTGTTTTGTTTCTTCTGCAGGCCCAGCTCTAAGCTGTCCAGCAGATCTTCCCAAGGAGTGGAATCTCCCATCCAAAAACATTTGCTGTTTTTAGGTGTGATCTGTGTGCTGAGTTTGAAGTTCTGGTAAGGCATCACCCCTGGGAAACAGACACCTGACAGCTTGTTCATCTGTCATAAAACAACACTGTATAGAGCAAACTTTGCCTTCTCCATTCCCAAATCCTCAGGGCAACCCAGCACACCACTGATGGAATCAACAGAGGAACAAATGCTCCCACTAAAGCACCACAATGGACTTTGCCCAGAAGGCAAACTATTGTCAGGAAACAGTGGCAGAGAAGTTAATGTTTTACCTCCTGACAGAATTCAAAAGAGAAGCACGACTCTGCTCCACACCAATGAAAAAAGGTCACCAGTGAGATCCTCTCACTGCTATGCACTTCCATGAGCTTCCACAGCTTTGGAACGGAAATGTTCACAATGGTTAAGGAAAATTTTTAAGGCCACTCATCACTGAAATCACTGCTCAAGCAAAAAACAAAAGCCAGAGGAGGGCACATGGGAGAATATGGGATTTAACAATTAGATTGGTGTAACATTTAATAATCTGGCCAGTTAAGGTATCTGGGGGAAGCAGAGCTCTTCTCCCAAAAATCACCAGGGTGTAAATCCAAAGATTGGTCAATATAGCATTAAAAAATAAACAACAAAAAAAAGGTACTACTTCTTCCAGGACATCCAAGATTTTTTCACTAAACTGTTCTACTTTACTCTTATATTTTGCAGTTACTTGGGAAGATAAGCCCAAACATTCCAAGACACAAGGCTGAGTTTTTTCTTCTAAACCTGCTCCGTATTTTTTGCACAGCAACATTATCAATGAAAGCAGAATTCTACCATCAGTTTAACTTGTAGCATGCCCAGAAGAGAAAAGATATAAGGTCTATTACAAATCCAAAGACAGGCAGTTTTACCTCTTGTGAAGATTTTATTTGCTGTGCCTACCTGCTTGAGCAGGCTCACACCTTGCCCCCTTCTGTCAGATTCCACCGTCTTAGCTTTGTCAATTATGAAATCAGGAAGAAAACCTGAAATGAAAAGAAAATATACCTTTGTACATGCATTGTTATACTTCCATCAGAGGTGAAACTGGCTGCCCTAAGCTCCTGCTGCACCCAAAACGTTCATCAGATCCCCTGTGTTTCAAAGGGCACACACACCACAGTTGACCAGGACTTTTTTCACAGACTTTTATGCAAAAAGTAGGTTTAAAAATGATTGTTCATGCTTTCAAAATTTTAAGTCTTCTTCCTTCCTTGCTCCACCTCCCCTGCCCCATCCCACCTGCTGTGACACACATCTGTCAGTGCACCTGTACAGCCATGCTGGAGTCATTTCTCTCAGCCCATCTGAATGGTCTTACTGGGCTCAGGACTAAGGATTTTCCCATACTGTTAAAGGAATCCACAAGCCAACAGAAACAATTGTTTTCCTGACAATTCATCCATCAGCATATCGCCGTCATCCAAGGGAACCACCAGTCCACTGGGAGCTTTTCTGACAGGTCTACAGTTACATTTCAGAATCCTTCCATGCACTGCTGGAGGGGCGGAGGTTTTAGAAGAGAAAACAACAGTAAACACAACCTCAGAAATTACTCCGTAATTTTAAACCTCTGATCTAACAGCAAGAATGTCACTTACTCTGTGTTCACCCACAAAATAGACTTACTTAACGCTATTAATTTCTTGTCCTTACTTCACTGAAAAAGCACAGTTTTCAAGTAGCCTTGAAACCTTTCTCTGAACTGGTGTTTAAATCCTGTTCTCACCCAAGAGGGAAGGTGGTGTTGCAAAGTTTTAGTGATTTTTAAATTCTGCTTACCAATATTGGGGAAAAGCCACAAAGAATAACATGCCACAGACTTTTTAAAATTATTTTTACTGTTGTCTTGTCCATCTGTCTAAATGTCCTTAAAAGGAAATCTCAAGTTGTATCTTACAAACACCTTTGACTTTCAGCCTTTCACAGTGGCAGAAAGTTTGCCATACCCATTATTTCTTGTTTTGTGATGGAACACTTGGGCTTTGGGGTTTTTTTGCCTATTTCCCAAACACCACTGTTACCACTATTTGGTACAATCCAACACACAGAGGTGTCATCCAGAGCAAAACCTGGACTCTCCTTTGGAGAAAAATACTATTCTTGTGTTTAGAGCACTACTACAGAAAAAGGAACCAAGTCAACACACAACAGGCAGCAGTAGCAAACCCTTTTTCCTGACAGTGAAAGGAAATTGGGAAACGTGCTCAACGCTCTCTGCTGAAGTGGAAATCATAATCCAGGAATTTCTTATTCCAGAACACTGTAAAAAACATTTCCATGTGCCAAGTCATGGGTCAAATGAAGAACATTGCTGGCTGTCAAAAAGCCTTTTTCCAGGAGTTTGTTCTCTGTTTCCAACTAGTCTGTATTACTTTGTGACTCTTTCCATCTTCCACTCCTTTGTTCGAGGTCTGCCAGGCAGCATGCCTCGAGATTTCAGCCCTTTCCCAGCTGTTGCAGAACAGCCCTGCCCAGAGCAGCCAGCTGGCAACAAGTTCCAGCTGAGCCCACTCCATCCCAAAGCTGTCAGTGAGGAACCTGCACACGGAGCACCACAGTTGGCCAGCTTGGAGGAGGAAATGCAGCACACACCTCCCTGCCAAGGCAGCTGTTTGTGTTCATATCTGAGTATAAGTCCCAAAACACCTGGAAACAAGTGACATGGCTTGTGTACATACCTCAGACACAAGCACAATGGGGTGAAATTCCTTACAGTGGTTTCCCCTTATCACACGGTGTTTGCAAACACTCAGCTCATAAATATTAGATGTTCTGTAAAAATATGTGTAGAAAGCTCTAGAGAAGCATGGTAGGAAAACAAAAATTTGCTTTTTTCTGGCCATCATTTGAGTGAATCTGTTGTGGTTTATTTTGCTGTGAGGCCCAAAGCAAATGAGGTGGCATCTCATTAGAGAGCATATTTCTGCCCCAGCCTCTTGGCATCCATTTGGTGTCACCAGCACAGACATTCAGCTTGGGAGGAACAGCTGAACTTCTCCGTCATTTGCTCAACATCCTTCATTATCAGGGAAGAAAAAAAATTAATTCTCCTTCTGCCAGCTCTACAATTCCTAATCCCAAGCCCCAAAACACAAACAAGATTAGTTCATTCTGAAAAAAAGGAATAATCCCACAAAACACCTTACAAAGTGTGCTCTGTATAATGAGGCAACAACAATCACTGCAAAAATAAGCTTATAAAGAGCTGTAGCTCTCTCCATGTCCCTGAAGTGCAGCAGCAAGTGCAGAGAGCAGACTAATCTTTGTTAGCTCAGAACCCAGCTCTTAACACCTCACTGTCTATTGGAGTCTTCCTTTTAAAGCTAATTTTTGGTGCAAGACCAAACCTTAAGTATGTTCTTGATATCAACAGAACACTTGAGGGCAAGGGAAGAGCCACCTGCACAGCTCCTATAGCCAGCCAGGGAGGAGCAAATTAAAATGTTAATTCTAATCAAATTTCATTAGGGGAACAAAAAGCAGAATGATTTCTCTTCCCAGATCTAGTGCTAGTGTATGTTTTCAGAAGGTTTATGACACACATTAACTAAAGCTACAACTACACCTACCGACCACCTCAGCAAAAGTGTCCCAGACTGCTAAAAAAATGACCAAAAACCCAACCACAAAACAGTGTTCTACTCTAACACGTGCCAAACATGCTTGGGGGAAAACATCCAGAATTACTCTGCCACAGCACAAAAAACACAAATTTGTCAGTAGCAGTTTCAATTTCTCTCTAGTATATGCACTTTCAAAATTAAGATTTTCTTTCAAGCACATTTGGGTTTTCACACCATTAAACTAATCCCTAAAGAAGTTTAACCCTGAGCTCCAGCCCTGGGTTGAGATAATTAGAAGCAGGTTCTATAGAATGGCTGGAAGAGTATTTACAGGTTCTTCTGGAAAGGACTGATTCTGCAGATTGCATTGCTGAACAATCCCTTTCCAAGTAATCTGACCAGCTACAAACCCCAATCAGTGACATTTCTGAAACTGGCTACTTGAGAGACACTATTTTACAAATGTTTGAGCTTAAAAAGTCATATGCTGTTATTTAGACAGTTAATGACAGGGAGCTCAAGGAAACAATCCAAGAAAAAGTTAATTAGAAATCTAGGGGGTTTTGTTACAGAAGTTGGGTGGCTGGAATTTCTGTTAAACACAGAAGAAAACATCCTTTATTAAAAAAAAAGGAAAAACCTATTTCATCAGCTTTTTCCTTCCAAATTTATACAGCTTGGGAAAAGCAGAAAGATCAGGTCTTTCCCCAAACTGATGGCTTTCTCACAGCACAGCCCTACAGTTCTGAGCAGCTTTGGATGCAAACTGAAGCTCTGACAACACTGCTAGGGGGCTGGGAATCCCTGAGGGGCTGAGAATCCATGCCTGGAGTTTTGGAACCCCCACAAGAACCAAAAAATGGTCCAATTTACTTTCCTTAAGAAAACTATTTGCAGATCAGTTAACTCAAAGAATTCAAGCTTGTGTGTAAGGGAAGTTCTTAGCAAAGGGAGAATGAACTGCACCCTGGAGGACACTTCCATCCTGTCAGGTGTCTGCCAGCTGGAGCCCAGCAGGCTCCACACACACTTAAAAAATGTGGAAGTTCTTCTTCCAAATAAACAGCAAGTAACAGAAAAACTGTTTGATTGGAGGCTCTTTGGAATTTCTTCTGCAACAAGCAATACAGTTACAGACAAAACAGAATCTCTGGAGGGATTACAACTCTCCACACATTTAACCTATGAAAATACAACCTCCAGCAAATTTAATTCATAAGCTGAAAAAAGCAAAACTACTTACATATTCTCAAGCCAGCACTTCATTTATGTCTACCTTAACTGGACTCCTGCTACCTCAGGGGAAAACAAGGAAAAGGATTTCCATGACCTGGTATAACATTTAAAGTTTCTTAATTTCTTTCTTTAATTGTGGCGTTATTGTAGGGACAAGGCACCAGACCAGGCCATCCCCACACTCTGCCAGGCTTTGAAACAGAGGGAAATGCCTGCCCACAGGAATCCTGTACATATGGAATAAGCTTCTTTGAACAATTTTCTGTGCTGTGTTCACATACCTTGTACAAGTGTCCCATTCAAATCTCGTTCTAACCACTGCTCTTTTAGAAGCGATTGACCTAAGTAAAAAAGGGAAAATCAGATTTAAACCAAACCAGACACTGGCAAACCCACTTATTTTAGCAGCATAGGAAAGGATTCTGATTTTAGCCATTCATCCCAGCACCATTTCCCAGTAAAAAAAGGCCGCCAAAATAACCTCATCTAATCAGACAGTGCATACACAGGTCTTAACGCAGGAAACCAACCTCATTCACAGCCCCACAGGAGCAATTACAGTAATTATTTCAGGTGTAAATTACAATGTACACGATGCCACCTAGTATCACATGTCCAGCCCCCTGTTAAGGCACAGGTTAGTTAATTATTATCATTAATGCTGAGCCTTAGTCCCTGGAGGAGTGAATTCCAACCTGACACCCCACATTTCCCCATCACCTTTAGTGCTCCCAGAGCAGACACTCCCAAGGGGCTCCTTGCCCTGCTCTCCTCTGCTGCTTTCACTCAGCCAAAGGCAGGAGTGACCCCAGGCAGCAGCGGGAGCAGTGGTCGGCCGAGCCAGCTCCACACCCTGCGGTCCCAGTCAGGGGCTCTTTGGGGTTTGTGCACCCACCCCACTCTGTAAATCATGGCAGGCTAAAAATGGCCGAGTGACGAATGTGGAGGTGAAATTGTGAGCAGGGCACTTTTTCTGGGATCACTGGAGCCTCGAGCAGGGCTATGCCCAGGTCTCACTCTCGGACACCGGAGAGGTACAAGCTGTGTTGTGTGACAGGAGCAAGGGCATGAACAGAAAACCCCTCCTTGGGTGGGAAACAACCCCCAGTGCAGCCGGCTGCCAGCTCTGTGTGCCATTAGCTTAACTTTTTTTTTTTTATGGCCCAGCAGCTTCCGGTTACCACGGAGAGAGGCAGCGCAAACACCATTCCCAGCTGGCATGAAATGTGATCCCGTGATTTCACTATTCATAGCTCTGACATGAGAAAGCTAAATTAAGCAGGAACTCTTCACTTCTGCAAGCTCCCAGCAGTGACTCCCCCAACGCTCAGGCTCTGCTAACACAGTTTCTCTGTGAGGAGGCTAAGGATGTTTCCTTTATGGTAGGAGACTCCAGATCCACACGCACAGCCTGTCATCCGGAAACAAAATGGCACCGGCTCCTTCCCAGGCACCAATTCGGCCTGGCACCAGCGGGAATAAAGACCTGGTGAGCTGCAAGGGCCAAATTTAACAAATTCCTCATTTGGGACCCACTACAGAATCCCACAGGGCAGTTTAAATGTGTCCAGGAACACGGGCAGCTCAAGGGGCACCAGCACAGCCCCACTGCCACCAGTAGCTGTCACAGCCTGACACCATCATCTGGCACAAGCTCCCCAAGGAGCCAGAACAGCTTCTGCAATCACCACCACTCTCTCTCTTCCAACACCCGTGGCCTACGTGACTAAATACCCTGAAATTCCTGCCTGACCAAAGAACTCCCTGTATCGCCATAATTCTGAGGAAACCACACAACCCAAACCCCACGTTCCTGGCCTGGCACATGCAGCCATCAAACACAGCTCAGGATACTGTAAACTTTTCCAGAAATGGAGAAAAGGACTCCATGGCTGCCCAAACAACAAGCTCCAATGACAAACCATCATTTCACAAAGACAAAGCCAAGGGAGCTGAAAAAATACTCAAACGTCTGGCAAAACCACTCTTCCTTCAGGGATACAACTAGGGAACATCACGGCCTTGCAATGAAAAGCATCCTCAGGCTTATCTGGTCAGGCTCAGCGCTCCCTAGGCCTCCCAAGGAACATTTCTTTGACGGCAGAGAAAGTGGGAGCAGGTAAACCAAATTTAGATCTGCTGATGTGCATGGATTGTCACTTACTGGACACTAGTATGCTGGACTTTTATAACAGTAACATTTTTGTTTTCTAATAGCAACACCCATGTCAGAAAGAGTTCACCAGCTTTCCTACAGCCTCAAACACCTCACTGAGAGCCCACATGCCTTGCCTGACCCAAATGACTGTTTTCTTTAATACTTTACACACTTCCTGGCTTAAATGAGATGAAGATCATAACCCCATCAGCACAATACCCATTTGATTTACAATACACATGACAAAGCCTTACTTCCACGAAAAAGAACTAGAAGCGAAGGTCAGGGCACATGGCTGGTCTGAAACCGTGGTGTCCAGGGAAGCCTCTTCCCAGCCAGCATTTGCTGAAGCACTGACAGCAAAACTGTCTTCCAGAGACAGAACTCACAGAAAGGCAGGGAATTAGGAAGGATGGGAAACAGCAGGAAGTCACCAGGGTATACTCAGCAGAAACATGGGCAGCACTCCTGCAGACAAAGAACGCAGGCAGGGATCCATTGCTGCTCACACCTGCTGCTGCCAACACAGCCTGGGCGGACACGCGGCTGCAGCCAGAGCACCGCTGCTCCTTACAGCACCTTGGAAAGGCACCTCCTTCCCAGGGCCAGGTCATTTCTTTACAGATTCATTGAGATTGGAAAGGAATCCCAAGATCATCGAGTCCAGCCTGTGACCAAGCCCCACCGTGTCACCCAGCCCAAACTACTGAGTGCCACATTCAGGCGTTCCTTGGACACTGCCAGGGGTGGGGACTCCAAACCTCCCTGGACAGCCCCTTCCAATGCCTGACCACCTTTGCAATAACCTGACAGGAAAAAGATTTCCTCTTTGTATCTCTGGGCAAAAAAGATGTGAAAACGAGGTAAGAGGCAGCAAGGCCTCGGCTGCCCTGCACCTCCTTCATCCCATGGACAGGGTGCCCAACTGGAGGGGAAGGGTTCAGACCCCAGAACTCTGCAACCCCCTGTGACCTGACTGCAGCATTTCCAAATCACACTCATGTGGAACAGACACCAAGGCCCATCCACTGGAGCAGTGCCTCAGGAGCAGCATTCCCAACCTTCAGCTGCCTAAGGACATTGGAGGAAACTGTTCAAAATGAGTTCTTACTTGACCTCCCTGTTCCTGCTGAAGTACGGACAATAATTCCCAGAAGGAAGGATGCAAATCAAAAATACATAGCAGCACCCAAAGAATTCTTAGACAAAAATCACAAGGCTCTACACTCTCCAGAGGATCCTATGACAAAAACTGTACATTTGCAAAAGCTCTTAATAGTAACTGTCTTGTTTTGTCCTCTAATCTGCTGTGAGATTGTGCAACTCGTAACAGAGGTCACAAAGCCAGCCATTTCCTCACTCCATGCTGGGCACCTGTGAAGTTCCAGAGCAGGACACAGGAACCATGGAAGACTCCAGGAGAAGGCACTGCTGTGTCCCAGCACTTGCTTTCCTGTGCCTACAGCTGACCCCCTTTGAGGGAACCCAAGAGGCAAAGCTTTGAAACGCTTTTTGAATGAGTGGAGCCAAGGTTATGACACTCTGTCCCTGGGAGCAGCTCTCCCAAGCCCAGCACCCACAAGGGCACAGTAAAGCCCACCCAAAATGTCACACACCATCAGCACTGACACAGCATCTGCCCTCACTCCCCGCAAGAGGGAATTCTCAGGAGTCCTTCCAGAGAGTAACTGGATGATTTAATTGTGCTCTCAGGAAAAGCAGCCTGAAAACATCCATTTGCTAATGTGACCCTGCAGCCTCTGTGCTGCCACCACAATAAAGGTTTTTCTTTCCCACCACCAGCTACAAGACAACACAGACCATCCTCCAAACGGTTTTAAATTGTTAATTTCAAGCAAAAAGCCTGTTCTTGTGCCACAGCACCAGGCACATCAATGTACACATAAAAATCAAGAAGTCCCCCACCTCTGACAGGTCCTGAGAGGATGCTGTTGCATATATACCACACACAAGTTCACCTTCTCCTCCCAAGGCAGGGCACAGGGAATGGCTTCACACTGAAAGTGGGTTTAGATTTAAGATTTGAGACAAATTTCTCAATGTGAGGGTGGGGAGGCCCTGGCACAGGGTGCCCAGAGAAGCTGTGGGTGCTCCTGGATCCCTGGAAGTGTCCAAGGCCAGGCTGGACGGGGCTTGGAGCAAGCTGGGACAGTGGGAGGTGTCCCTGCCCATGGCAAGGGGTAGGACTGGATGAGCTTTATGGTCCCTTCCAACCCAAATCATCCCCTGATTCGGTGATTCTATGGAGCACTGCTTATTCCAGGCTTATCGTGTCATTTTTCACACAAACACCCAGAAACCTATACAGGAGGAAATACAGTCACAATCACCTTGGGTAAGCTTAAAAATGCATTTGTAGAAACCTCAAACACGTTCATTTCCCCAAAACAACACGAACTAGCAGAAAAAGCCTTTCTCAATCCAAGGAAAACGAAGACTCAGGCTTCACACGCGCGTCTGAGCCAGTGCAACGCCTCTTCTGCCACATCGCCTGAAGTTCAGCCAAACTTCACGTTTAAAAAGACGCAAAGCAGGCGGTGCTGGGCGCCGGTGCGGGACGCTGAGGGAGCCACACACCCGCGGGAGTTGGGACGCGGGGTCACGGCCGTGGCCCACCCCGAGCTGCCGCTCCCGCAGCCCCGGCCCCGCCGCCTCCTGGGCGGCCCCGGCAGCGCCTCCCGAGCCGCAGCAGCACGCGGAGCCCCGGACACCGGGATGGGACCTCCGGGACAGACAGACGCGGGGGTGGAGGGGACAGAACCTCCGGTGGAGCGGCCCAGAGGCGCGGCCGGAGGACAGGGATCTCCGGGAATGGGACAGCGGGACAGTCTGCGAAGACCACAGCGGAACACGAGCGGACCCGGGAAAGGGCCGGGCAGGCCCAATC
>VZTR01000748.1:54636-69134 GCA_013400775.1 Chaetops frenatus
AGGCCCGCCACGAGGCGCCGCTAGGGCAAGGCCAAAGCAGTCCCGAGAGCCGCGAACGAGCCTCGCCCGGGGACATGCGGGGCCAGGACACCGGGAAAAAGGGGAGGGGGGAGGGCTAATGGTGCAGGCCCCGGGCTCCCGGTGTGTCCCACGTGCGGCTCCTGAGGGCCCGGGAGGGAAGGGGCAGCCCTGGAACAAGGCCCTGCTTGCGAGTGGGGTCGCCGGGATGACGTTCCCCGCCTCATGGCCGGGACGGAGCTGACGGAGTGGGCAGCGCTGGGGGCTCCGGGGGCGAGCCCGGCCCGCTGCTGTGGGGGCAGGGAGGGCGCCCTGCCCTGCCCTGCTCTGCCCTGCCCTGCCCTGCCCTGCCCTGAGGCGCGGGCACGGACCCGCCCAGTCCCCTCCCGGCACAAAAGAGAGGAATGCCGAGGGAATTGTCCACTTTTAATTGTTGTCAAAGGTTGTCTGGATGCATAACACTGTCACAAGGGCACGGAGCAGCGTGGTGCCGGCCGGGCCCGGGGACACTGGACACGCGGACATGCGAGCGAGGGAACGTGGGGACAGGGAGCTGTGACACGTCCCCCCACCCCGAGCTCCCCAGAGCATCCCCACGCCCGGCCGGCTCTATTTACAGTATTCACAGACGTTGTACCCAGCGAGTTAAATAACTACATCATTACACCACACGTCTGGGGCGGCTCCGGCGGGCTGCGAGGGTGGGCTGTCAGTCTGATAAGGTGCATATTTAAAATAAAATTAAAAAAAAAAAAAAAACCAACAAAACGAAATAAAAACGAGAACAAAGAGAGGAGCCAGGCATCCTCGCCGGGGTCCCGCAGCCCCCGGGCGCCTGGGAGGAGCAGCGAGGGTCGTGTTCTGACGACAGCTACAGGTCTGCGTGGGCCGCCGGGGGCAGGGCGCGGGCAGTGGCCCCTGGGAACATCGGCCAGGCCCTCACAGCACCTCTGTGGGTGGGGAGAGCAGTGTGAGCCTGGGGTGTGCGCAGCCATCCCCCCACACCCCTCCCGCTGCTCACCTGTCACCTGCGGCGGCTTCACCACGGCCTGCTTGAGGAAGGGCTCCTTGTCACCGAAGGGGATGATGCTGCCGGGGCTACCACCGTGGTGGGAGAGATCCCGCAGCTCCTTGGAGCCCTCCGTGCCCGAGAAGCCGTTCTCGTGCTTGCCAGGCTGCATGCCGTTCACCAGGGCTGCCGCCTCCTTGGAGCTGTGGGATGGGAGGGCTGGGCTCAGCCCCGGCCCCGCTGCCCCCGGGCTCCCCCCGGCATCCCTGCACTCACCTTGGCTGCAGCCCCTCACCCACCAAGCCCTTCGTTCCCCCTGCCATCCCTGTGCTTGGGGTCTCTGTCTCAGGGAGCTCCTCTGTCTTCGGGATTGGCCCCAGGTGCTTCTCACGGCCTGAGGATGTGGCAGAACCTGGCTCAGCCTTGGCCCGGGCCAGACCATGGCTGGGGGAAGCAGGACCCCGGGGTGCCCACACACCTGGGACATCTTCCTGCTCGGCTGCTTTCCCGTTCACCACCTTCTTGTCGTCCTTCTTCTGCAGGGACAGGAGTCATGAGGGTCTGCGGGCAGGGCCAGGAGGGCCCTGTAGAATGCCCCAAGTCCCCAGTGCCCCGGGACAGAGGACAGGCCCCCACCTTGGTGTCTGCCGTGTCCGACTTGCGTGTCCTCTTCATGATCTCCTCCAGGCGCTGCGGTCACAGAGGGACTCACACACGGCCCTGGCCACCCAGACCCGCCCCTTGTTCCAAGCAGGATCCCTTCCAGGGAGAAACCTGTCGTGCCCCATGCCCAGAGGTGCCCCCCAGCCTCACCTTCTTCCTCTCCAGCCGCTCCTGCTCCTCACGCTGGAAGTGCTTCTCTCGTTCCAGGCGCTGCCGCTCAGCCTCTTCACGCGCCCTTGCCTCGGCCTCTTCCTTCTGTGTCACAGCAGGGCAGGGACGAATAAGAGGTGACAGGGATGGGATGGGACAGGGACCACAGCAGGGACTGTGCTGCCTGGACAACTCAGCATAGCCCTGCCCCGTGTTCCCTCCTGCCACCCTGCACCTTGAGAGGCTGGGCTGGTTCTCACCCCTTCATCCCCCTGGAAGAGGGAATCACAGAATACCCCTGCCTTCCTCCTCCATCCCTGCCTTCGTCCCGCATCTCCTGCAGCCCCTTCCCCCCACACTCTGTCACCCCAACCTGTCTCTGCAGCCGCTCCACCTCCTCTCGCTCGGCCCGGGCTCTCTCCTGGGCCTCTCGTTCCTCCTGCAGCCGCCGCTCCTCCTCCCGCTGCCGTGCCAGGGCCTCGCGCCGGCTCTGCTCCTCGGCCTCGCGCTGTGCCCGCTCCTCCTGTACCCGCCTGCGGGGAGGGAGCCCTTAGCACGGTAGGAGGCCGGGGCCGGGGGCCAGGAGGACAACACCCACCTCTCCTGCTCCTCCTGCTCCCGGCGCTCCCGCTCCTCCCGCTCCCGCTGCTCCCGGGCCTGGCGTCGCTTCTCCGCCAACAGCCGGGCAGCCTCCTCCCGGTCCGTGGTGCCGGCGGGGGGTCTGGCTGGGGGGCTGGCCAGCACAGGGCCGGGGACTGCAGGGACTGAGGGGCCTGGGGGAGGCAGGCAGCATCAGGGCTGCTCTGGCTTCTCCCAGCCTCACAGCTTCCCCGGCCCCACTGTACCCACCTGCGGTCAGCTCTGCAGGCACCTTGTGGGGCTCGGGAAGGGCTGGGGGTGCCGGACCCCGCTCCTCCTCCTTCTTCTCCCGCACCTTCACCTGGCCTTCCTGCTCTCCCCGCTCCTCCCGGGCCCTGGCCCGCACCTTGGGGGAGGAATGGGCGCTTCGAGGCAGGGGTGGCTTGTGGGGAGAGCTGAGGGCCAGGCTGGGGGAAGCCGGGCGGGCCTTGGGGGTGGCAGGGGATGAGGGACGGTTCTTGGGAGTGGCAGGAGATGAGGGACGGTTCTTAGGGGTGGCAGGGGATGAGGGACGGTTCTTGGGGCTAGGGCTGCAAACAGAGCAAGAGACCATGTCAGTGGGGCTGGGGCAGCCCCCGGGTGGGGTCAGAGGCTGGGAAGCCACGGGGTGGGGGGTCCCGACCTGCTGTCAGCCGCAGGCATGAGCCGGGGCTGCGCCACCGGCAGTGACTGCCGCTTCTTGAGGCTGCGCTCACGGGACAGGGCGCTACGCTCCTTGGCATTCTCCCGATCCTTCTCCTTCTTCTCCTTTTTCTTCTGCTCCAGCCAAGGACAGAGAGAGATGGTGTCAGCGCTGGGTGCTGCGCTTGGCTGGAGGCCACGCTGTGCCCCACAGCTGCCCTGGCACCCGCAGTCGCTGCAGGAGGTGGGTGGCACTCACGGGCGAGGGCTCGGTCCTGCGGCGTGGTGTCACATCAGGGCTGGCGGCGGCCGCCTTCCGGCGCTCCCAGCAGCGGTGCGGCAGGCGGTGGTTGTGGCAGGGGCTGAGGGGGCTGGCAGAGGCTGAGCGAGGGCACACGGGCACTGGGGCAGGAGTGACCAGGGTCAGGATGGAGCCAGCACCAGTACCAGCTGCCCGCTGACTCCAGGCTGCCTCATCCCGGTTCCCTGCCTGTGCCAGGACCCGTGTGTCCCTGACCCCCTGGGGGCTCACCTTGCTCCTTGCCGTTCCCAGCCAGCGTCACGGCGCTGCGGCTGCGTGCCAGGAAGGACAGGGTGGGCGTCATCAGCCGGTCCACGATGCTGCTCTCCCATGGGCTCAGCTGCAAGCTCCGGTCTGGGGAAGGAGAGCGGCCATTAGTGCACCACAAACCTCCAGACCCCAGTCCTGCCCCCACAGCCACCGCTGGGAGGGAGCAGCTGTGTGTCTGCAGCAATACCATGGCACATGCACGGTTCCAGGAGTGCCCAGAGCTTGGCTGTGCTGGGGACGGGTCCCCACAGCCCCAGGCAGCTGGAAGGGTCCCCACTGCCCCACACAGGTGAGCAGGATGAAGGGCCATGCGGGCCAAGGCATGGGTGGGCGGCTGGGCGCCTGTGGGAAGGCGCTGTGGCATGATGACAGTGGCATCCTCGTGTCCTGTGGACACTTCAGTCACTGTGTACCAGAGGTGCCAGGTGCCACCCTGGCGACAGCAGCCCCTCCACTCTGCCCTCTCCTTGTGCCCAGCAATGGCACCCTTCTGTGTCCTGCCCTGGGTGACCAAGGCCCTGGCACGTGCCAACTCCCCGGGGGACACCACAGTGTGCCCTCACCCCACGGGAGCTGTGCTGAAATCACCAAGCGTGCCCCAGGAGCCAGGCCAGGCTCACAGCACCCACAGAACGGCGATGCCTGGCCACAGAGCTGGCTCAGCTGGGCACGGGGCTGCCCCTGGCTGCCCTGCAGCACGTGTCACCAAACACCCTGTGGCACATGGGAAGCGCCCATGGAGACAGGGCTCCTCTGCCCCTCTCCACTGGGCATCAGGCGAGGGGCAGCACCAGCTGCAGGGAGGGGAGAGCACAGAGCCATGGGTGCTTCATGGGCACAGGGTGGCAGGTCTGGCATAGGCCCAGGGAGATGCTGCTCCCAGGCAGGCAGTGCTGACAGCCCCCAGGTGCCCATCCCTGGGCTGAGCCCCAGCACAGGGCGGTGGGAGCCGCCTGCGTCACCGCAGCCACCGGCGTCAGCTGCTCTGGCTATTTATACCCGTCCGGGAAGGCGCCCATCACCAGGCAACCTCAAAACACAACAGCAGCCCCAGCACTGGACACATCCCTCTGTTGGACACATCCCTCCGGCATGGCTGCAGCCCTGGGCAGCGCTCCCAGGGCCAGGATGACCTTGCAGCACCACAGACACTGAGCTCCGTGGCACCCAGCCCCAGGAGCCTGTGGGGACACCGGCACCGTGCCCAGCCCCAGGAGGGCCGGTGACAGGCAGCCCCTCTGTGGCTGCGTTGGCACCCACCGGAGCTGCCCTGAGGCAGGGAGCCAGGCTCCCATCCCTGTCCTGGCGCCCCATGGGGCTGCCACTACCCAGGCATTCCTCCTCCTCCTCCTCCTCCTCTTCCTTCTCCTCCCAGCCCACACAGCCTCAAGGAGCCACCGGCCGGTTCCAGCCTCCTCCCACAAACAGCAAACGGCTTCTCCTCTCTCCGCGGGCACCTGGGGATGGGGGACCCTGGCCTCGGGGGTCCCCAGCGCTGGGCGGGGGCTGGGCTGTGCCCCCTGCGCTGGGGCAAATGCAAAGGGCTCTTACTTCTACTGGGAGAGTTCCAGAGGGTGGCGGAGGATTTGGAGAGCCGCTTGTTGATTATAGAGTCGACGTGTTTGGGGAGGTTTACAGCCGACACCGAGCACCGGCTCGCACCTGGAGGAGGGAAAAGACACAAGGGCATTAAGGTCCCGGGGCCGGGGCCAGGCCCCCCACATGCAGCATGCAGACCGTGCCAGGGCACTGGGGCAGAAGTGGAAGGACCAGGGGAGATGTTGGAGTCCGGGGACACAGCACAGAATGGGGTAGGAGATGCTGGAATCCAGGGGCACGGCACAGAGTGGGGCAGGAGATGCTGGAATCCAGGGACGCGACACAGAATGGGACAGAAGATGCTGGAGTCTGGGGACACGCCACAGAGTGGGACAGGAGATGCTGGAATCCAGTGACATGGCACAGAGTGGGGCCAGAGGAGATACTGGTGTCTGGGGACATGACACACAGCACTGGCATTCAGTATGGCAGTGGCTAAACCCCACAGGATCATGCTGGGATCATGCAGGAATCTCATCCTCAGAGAGCCAGGGTGGTTCCCAGGCCCCGCTGCAAGAGTCTTCCCAAACACAGTCCTGGGAATCAGGAGCAGGTGGCCAGGAACCTTGGCACCACCAGGCGAGCATCCACCCTGGGGGAGCAGGGTGAGGGCAGCAGGTCCAGACAGACATGAGACAACATCACACCAGTGCTGGGACACTACAGCACTGCCAGGACAGTGCTGGTGGCTGGCAGCACCTCCACGGGTAGCTGGGATCTCCCCACCCTGGCTGGGCTCCTCTGGACAAAACAGCCAGGGGAGCTCAGGGCTGGTGGAGGTGGGAGACTGGTGAGTGGCAGCTGGCAGCAGCTCCAGCAGCACATCCCAGTGGGACGTGGCAGGGGAAGGTGTCCCCTTGCCAGACCCTCACCATGGACACGTGGGGCTTTTCCTGAGTGGGCCATGAGCCACAGTGGCACACGCAGCACTGAGACAGGTGTACCCAGAGCATGGAGCCTGTACACACAGCCCAGCCAGGTACAGCCGGGCACGCAACACCTGTACACACAGGGCACTGGGCACACGGTGCCAGTACACACATCCTGGCACACAACACCTGTACACAGCCTGGCCAGGTACAGCCGGGAACACAACACCTCTACACAGTCTGGCCAGGCACAGCTGGGGCCACCACAGGTGCCCCATGGCACACGAAGGCCAGACGGTTCCCAGGGACACAGCACTCCCCTCTATGTCACCATCCATGCCAGACAGTGCTAGCACCTGCCAGCACAGCACAGCACAGCAGTCAGGGGACAGTGGAGAGAGACCTCCACATGTCCAAGTGCCAAATCGTGCAGAGTGTCCCCAAGAGCACCGAAGGCGCAGGACCAGCTTCTGCAGCCACACATACAGCCACAGTCACCCCCATACTGGACCTGGAGGGGCCAAGCACTGCCTCCACCCAGCTGGGGGACAAGGGGACATGCCACAGCCCAGACCTCAACCAGAGCTTGCACAGGCCTCGTGCAGCCCCACAGCCCCTGGGCCAGGGCTCTTCATGGCTGCTGGAGACCTGGCAGCATGGCCATGGCATGCCGAGGCAGCCAGGGCTGTCCCCAGGCAGGTCCCTGGGCGGAACAGGGACTGTGACACACAGCCTCCCACTTACACCCAGCCCCACAGTAGCAGGGAACATCCAAGGGACCCCATCAGTCCCCAGCACAGCCCAGAGTGATGGCAGCATGACCCCACCAAGTGGGGCTGAGCTGGGTTTGAGGGTTGGCAGAGAGATGCCCAGATGCCCCCACCGCTGTCAGAGTCAGAGGGTGCCATGTGCCTGTGCCCAGCCCAGCACTCACCATCCTTGTGTGCAGGGGAGCCGTGGTGCAGGGCCCCAGCCCAGGACCACCGCTGCTGCCGGATCTCTGCCCACGTCTTCTTGACCGACCGCTGGATTGCTGCCTCATAGCGCTCCTGCCCGAGGGAGAGGGACAGGCTGAGCCTGGAGGTTGCAGGAGTGGGGCTGGGGCCAGCCAGAGCCCCCCAGCATGAGGCCATTGCAGTGATGGGGATCCTTGGAGGGAGACAGGACAGTGATGCCTGCCCTGGCCAGGGCACACGTGCCAAGAATCCGGGCACGGTGCAGGCTCTGCATCATGAAGGAGGGGCAGCAGAGGACAGGCGTAGTGGGCGGCTCCAGCAAGGCTCATGAAGCATCTCCTGAAGGGCTGCTGGAGCCACGAGGACTCCTCAGGGACTGCATCCCATGTCCTGCCCCAGCCCCCTGCCCACTACACCCATGAGACCCATCCCCATCCCCACCTTATTCTTCTCCAGCTTCTGCCTCTGCCGCTCCTCCAGGACCGCCCGGCGCTTCTCCGCCCGCAGCCGCTGCTCCTCCAGCCGCTTGCGCCGCTCCTCCAGCTGCTTCTCCCGCAGCAGCCGGGCCTTCTCCTCCTTCTCCAGCCACAGCACCCGCTTGGCAGCTGCGGGGGGCAGCAGGGTCTCACTGGAGGCCCAGCCCTGGGCAGTCCCGCGGTGGGACCGCGTGCCCATGCTGGTGGCGTGGGGCCACAGGCTGGCTGTGGCCGGGGCACACGGCCGGGCTTGCAGGGCAGGCAGCAGCACGGCCGGCCGGCCGGCGCGGGAGGGGTTTGGGCCAGGACAAAAGGAAGGCCGGGAGCCCGCCGGGAGCCCGCCGAGCCGCGCGGTGAACAATGGGGGAATGAGGGTGGAAAGAGCGCGGGGACTAGGAGGCCCCATGCGCGGCGCAGGGGCCCCGCTCGCCCGCTGCCCCGAGCCGCCGTGGGCTGCCTGGGGCTGCCTGCACATGGCAGAGCCAGGCACCAGGGCTGGTGGCACCTGCAGATATCTGGGGAGTATCCAGAACAGGGAGCAACAGTGTGTCGGGGGCTCAGCGTTATGCCTGGGGGTCAGGGGTGTGTCGGGGGGTCAGGGGTGTGTCGGGGGGTCAGCGGTGTGCCTGGGGGTCAGCCGTGTGCCCAGGGTTCAGCAGTGTGCTGGGGAATCAGTGGTGTGCATGGTGGGCAGAGCTGCCAGCACCACAGTTCCCGCTCTGGCTCAGCTCATCACAGCTAATGGGATTGCCCATGACCCAGCAAAGCTCCTTAGCCCCTGCCACCACCCCCATCCACTTTCCCTCCCTATTCCCTGGGCTCCCTCCCAGCCCCATACCCAGGTACTTGGCCCGTTCCTCGCGCCGCTCCTTCGCCTGTTTGTGTCTTGCCTGGGCTTTCTGGGCATCTGCAGAGGGGAAACACTGTCAGGGCAGCACCCGGCCCCACCAGGCATTGATTGGTGCCCACCGGGTGCAGCATCACTGGAGCACCACAACCTCCTGGCACCCACCTTGCTTGGGCCGGGGGCTGGCAGCAGGAGATGGCGAGGGGCGGTTGCTCCGGGGGGTCACATCCTTCGAGGGCCCGGCTGTGGAACCCAGGGAGCTCTTGGCATCAGGAGGGGCCCCTTCAGTGGCAGCTGGGGCTGGGGGCTGGCTCCCGTGGGGCAGCATCTCCGCGGAGCAAGGGGCGGCAGCGTGGACAGGGACAGGCTGGCCAGCGGTGTGGGGCAATGCCTCTTCTTTGGGGTGCTCCATCGCAGGAGGCTTGGAGGATCCTGGGGGGGACCGGTCGCACCGTGGGGGGACACTCTGTGCTGAGGGGACCACAGTGGCAGGGCTGGGGGACACCGGCTGTCCTGACAGTGCTGCAGCTGGAGGGCCGGGTCGGTCACGCTGTGGGGGGCTGCTCTCAGAGTGGGGCATCACGGCCAGGGGGCAGTTGGGCTGCCGGGAGGCGGGCACGGCTGCAGGGACGGGCGAGACAATCTTTTCAGAGGGGGTGATGGCTGCAGGCATGGGTGGGACGGTCTTTTCCGAGGGGATGACATCTGGAGGGCCCAGTCGGTCACGCTGGGGAGGGCCGTGCTCTCCCTGCAGGGCATCCCCAGGCAAAGGGAGTGGCGTGGAGGGCGGGGGGATGCTGTCTCCCATCGGGGATGGTGGCTTCCCTGCAAGAGGGGCAGAGCAGAACACAAGGTCACTCAGTTCGGGAAGCTTGTGGCAGCCAAATCCCCTCCAAAACACAGCCCTGTCCCCCCAAACACAGCCTGCAGGACCAAGGCTGAGGAGAGCAGTGGGACCCCACCTCAGCCCTGCCGCTGCTGCCCCAATCCTGGGGGGCACCCACAGCAGGTGCCAGGCGCTGGGCACACAATGCACAGAGGGACAGCCGGGCTCCGCCAGGCACTGCCACCACAAAGCTGCCCTTCATCCCCTGGCAGCTGCCGCCTGGCCCTGCCGTGGGGGAACACAGGGCCAGAGACCCCCCATGGGCACCGGGACCCACACACTCCCCTG
This sequence comes from Chaetops frenatus, assembly GCA_013400775.1. Lineage (NCBI taxonomy): Eukaryota > Metazoa > Chordata > Aves > Passeriformes > Picathartidae > Chaetops > Chaetops frenatus. The sequence goes on from VZTR01000748.1 coordinate 64,229, forward strand.
CCACTCTCCCTGGGAGGACGAGGACGTCGAGTGCTTCCGCGGCACAGTCGGCGCAGCCGGAGGCAGGATGGGCGCGGGCCGTGGCCTGACGTCACCATGACAGCCCATGGCCCCCATCGTGCCACGGACCCGCAGCCATGAACTCATGGCCCAGGAATGCACGCGAGGCTGCCAGACAGAGCCCCCTCCCCGCACGGGGCCGGCCGTGGGGCAGGCCGGAGGATCACCCCCACTCTGGATGGCCCTTGGGCAACCCAAGGAGGCCCTGAGCACACCCCAACACAATGCCAGCGCCTGGCAATGCCACAGCACGTGCCCTCTTTAGAAGCAGTGTCAGAACTGTCCAAAGTGACAACAGTGGTGGTGACTCCCCCGGCCCCCATTATCAGCCCTTTGCAAACAAACCCTTCAGTACTTGCCCGAGTCCCATCTCCAACCCCCACGCAGCAGCAGCACCATCACTCCTGGCCGGAATGATGCCAGAGCCATCCCAGGACACACAGCTCCAGTCCCATGGGCACCACTGCAGGGTGAGCCCCCAGCTCCAGGGGGGATGGCAGAACCCCAGTGACCAGCACCCACCACCAGCTGATGTCATGCGCCGGCTCAGCCGTGTTTGCAGAGCTCTCCACAACCCTCAGCGAGGGGCAAAGTGTGGGCTCTGCAAACACAGCCGGCGCCGCTCCTCACCCACCTCATGGCTCCTCACCCGCCCCACGCTGGAGCACTCTGAGCCAGGGTCAGCCCAGGCTACATGGAGAGGCATCCCCAGCCCCCTGCACTGACAGTGTGGGCACACCCCAGGTCCCCTGGTCCCCAGTGCAGGGCTGGGGGTACTGCTGCAGCCCCCCAGGCAAGGGCTGTGCCAACAGGGTTCCCCCACCCTGGCCTATGTGGGGACACAGCCGGCCCCGGCCCCCCCCGCAGACCTTCCGGGTATTTTCTGCCGCAGGAAGCCGGCCCATCCCCTGGCCCCGATCCTGCACATCCCATGTCCCCAGCGCTGCGCCCTGGGAGGCGGCCATCAGTCTGATGAGGGGCTGGGACTGGGGAGGTCCCCTGCCCTGTTCCCCCCAGGGCTGCCTCAGATGGGCACCCACAGGCAGCAGGGCTTGGCAGCCCCCAGGTACCAGACCCCGGGATGGCACCTGCAGCGTCACCATGTGTGTCCCAGCTGGGAGGGCTGACCCTGAGACCATTGTGGTGGCACAGCCAAGTGCTGCCCACGGGGCCGAGCAAAAGCATCAAGGCCAGGCTGATCCCCTGAGCAGCTGGAAATACCTCAGAGAGCCTGGGATGTTTGGGGAGCACTGGTAGGGGACAGTGGGTGCCTCCTGCCACCCCACACAGCCAGGCACAGAGCCTCGGGCAGGATCTGCCCTGCCTCACTGGCAGGAGAGACAACAGCACCTGTGGCCAGGGCAGGGCTGTGGGCATGGCCAAGACCTCCAGGCCCAGACAAGACCCCCAAGGTGGGGCAGGGCCAGCCCTGCCGCCATCTGTCCCTGTCGCTGCTCCAGCACGGCAGCTGCCCTGAAACCCAACGCTGCCTGCGCCCAGGCGGCACAGGCCTCCCCTCTCCCCCAGCCAGGGCATTCCACACGGATTAGCTCCCGTCCCCCCAGACACGCAGGCACGGCTGCCCTGCAGCACCCAGCCCGGGTGAGCCTGCATGGCACCGGCCCCACTGCTGCCAGCGGGACAGCGCCATGCTCAGCACAGGGCGGGGTGCTGCCCTCGACCAGGGCACGCCGCACCACCCAGCCCATCCCGCTCCTCCCACAGGTCTCTTTGGCACTGGTGCCCGTCCCACTGAGCACCAGCGGCACCTCCAGCCCGGCAGTGCCCGGTGCAGGGCGGTTCCTCGGCCAGCACATGGCCAGGGATGCTCAGCCAGGCGGAGGCAGATCCTCGGTGCCGTGAAGCGAGCGCACATTGAGGCCCGCAGGCGCTGCTCGGACCAGCGGCCCTCGTTAACTGTCCGCTGCACAGCCCTGCAGGGCACTGCCCGTAACAACGGGGGGGCCCCCGCCTGATGTCACCTCAGCTCCCCCCCAGCTCTGCATCCTCGTGTTCCCGCTCGGCGGCACAGCCAGAGCTGCCACAGGCTGCTCCACGTGCAGCGCCCAGCGGGGCAGGGGTCATCAGCCAGGGCCTGGTCCTGCCCCAGGGGGCCAGGAGAGCAGGGTTGATGGTGCAGTGGAGGTCATTGGTGAGCAGGGGAAAGCCACCCAAAGGAGCCGGTGTCACAGTGCCCAGCCACCCTGGCCATTGCACCAGTCCCTGCTGTGCCAAGGACAAGACCCTGAGGCCAGCCCCAAGAGCCACTGCTGGCCCTGCAGGACGGCTCCCCACAGCCCGTGGGGACATCCATGTGTGCAGTACACCCTCAGGCCCTCGCTGGTGCAGCTGTTCCCAGCTGCCTTCCCTGCCTTGATAGCAGCCCCATGGGGATGGGTCTCTGGGTCTCTCGCTGCCAGCAGGTTCTGGTGCAGAACAAGAAGGCAGCCGTGGCCACAGGGCAGGGCTTGCTCTGTGGGTGTTGGTGTCCACTTTACCTGAGGCCCCCGGAGCACTGTGGGATCCACTGGGATGCTCCAAGCCCTGGGGGTGCTCCAAGCCCCAGTGCTGCCCCTGATCCCACCCCTGCCTCCACACTCAGATGTGCCTTGGGGCTGAGCCCTGCCCTGTCCCACCCAGCTCCTGGGATTCCCCTGCGCTGCAGCAACCCTCACACCTGGATGACAGGGACAGTGAGCAAGTGCTCCTGACACATCCCTGGCATGTCCACAGCACATTCCCAACACGTCCCCACTATGTCCTGCCTGCCAGCACAGCACTGACAGGCACAGTCAGTGCCAGCTCACATGCCTGGGCAGGGAGACATGGGCAATGCCAGCAGCCCCCACCTCAGGGGTGGCCAGTGCCACCCTGGCAGCCACCCTGTCCCCAAAGGGCACACGGGCACTGTCACCCATGGCTGGCTCCTCTCCCCACCAGCTTGGAGCCAGTGAAGCACAGCTGGCAGCTGGCTGGGCTTTGGCCCACAGTGCCCCACCACTGCCTACAGCCCCGCTTTGGGGGACAGGCCTCCAGGGACAGGCTGGAGCAGGGCAGGAGAGGGCAGCAGTGCCTCTGGGAGGGCACAGCCAGGTGCCAGGCAGGAGAAACAGGCATATCCAGCCTCTTTTCCCAGGGCTCGTATCCTGCCAAGGCTCTGGCATAGGGGTATGTGGGGCAGCCATAGGGGAACTGCAGCAGCCCCTGGGCCAGGGCAGAGGTCACTGAGCTCCCACAGCACTGCCGAGCCAGCGGTGACATGCTGAGCTGGGGAGCTACAAGGGGAACTTGGGATCTCATGGCGAGAGAGAGGCCAGAGCCAGGGGGTTTCCAGGGTTTAAAACACACGCAGAGGAAAGAGCTGGAGCTGCTGCTGGTCCCAGCACCCTCACAGCAAACTGTGGCTGTGGTCACAGTGCAACCCCAAAAAGACAGAGGGCAGGGGCAGGAACACCTGCCCACCATCCATCTGGCACGCTGGCAGTGACGACAGGAGGTGCCCTTGTCCTTGGGGCGACCCATGCGGCGCCACCAGTGCCCAGGGCAGCCAGCCCAGCCACGCTCCTGAAAACCTGTCTGCTAGCATCATGCTGGGAAACAGAAACCTGGCTGCAAGGCAGGGCATGGGGCTCTGCGCCTGCCAGCATCCAGCCCCTTGGGGAGCAGGTCAGTACCCCCAAAAAACAGGTCCTGTGCCTCACAACATGGATGCGGCACCTACCAGGGCTGGGGTCATGCAGGATCCGGCTCTGTTCCCGGCAGGCTGCCTGTGGGGCTGCCCAACCCTGCTCAGAGCCCTCCAAGGAGCGAGAGCTGTGATAACTATTTTGGACATGGCACCACGGGACTGTCACATCACCACTCTGCACGTCGCATCACGTTGCTCTGACGGTTTCGCAGCAGCAGCTCCCGCGCTGGGAGAACTCCTGAGCTGCTGCTCCCAAACACAGGCACTGGCAGGCAACCAGCTCGCCCTCTCTGCCAAGGGAGAAGGGCTGGAGAAGCTGGGGGAAACCTGGATATGGACAGACCTCTGCCTGCTCCCTCCCTGCCTTGGTCCTTGTCCCTCTGTCCACTGCATCCCTCTGCCCACCTGGGCAGCTCTGCAGGTCGCACCCTGCCCTGGCTGCCCTTCACGAGTTTCTGGCCTCCAGTGCCACTGGCTGCCCCACACATAGTGGGTCCCGGCCCCTTGAGTGGAATCCCAGCCCTGCTGGTGGCTCTGACCCACTCCAGGAAGCAAGACCGGGCTGCCAGTCATGCAGGTCACCCACACAGGACAGGTCAAGGATGGTCCCTGAAGGAGGACACGCTGCAAAACCGCCCGTGCTCCTTCAGCACCATTCTGTGCCCAGAGCAGAGCAGCCAATGACCCACGCGGGTGTGCGGGGAGCTCAGGGTAGCCGGGAGCAGCCAGCTCTGGTCCCCGGGCAGCGACAGCATCGAGCCACGCTGGACGGGAAGGTGGCGGAGGCAGAGAACGGGACTCAGACAACATGTCTGGCGCAGGACGCGTCGTTCGGGCAGCGATGCCAGAACCCGCGGCCGGTTGGTGCAGGAGCCGCTGGTTTTCGGCATAGCCGGGAGCCGCAGCCATCCCTCCCTCTCCGCGGGCCCGGGCCGTGGGCGACGGAGCACTGGGGCCGAGGGGGAGGGGAGCCGCCTCTCCTCTTCCTCCCGCGGTGGGAAGCGGCTCCGCCGCGGAGCTCTGCTTAGTCACAGCGAGCGCTGCGCTGGAGCCCCGGGAGGCAGCGCCAACCCCGGCCCCGGCCCCGAGCGCGGCCCCGCCGCCGCCGCCCTCCCCGGTTCATCCCGGGGCAGCGGGACCGGCCCTGCCGGGACGAGC
>VZTR01000748.1:79125-89992 GCA_013400775.1 Chaetops frenatus
CGGGCGCTCCCGTCTGTGGGAAGTTCACACCAAAACGCTTCCCTGGCGTGTCTCGCTTCCCCTCTCCAGCTCATTCCGCGCTGTCAGCCCGGCCGAGTCAGGAACTGAGAGATGGAGCCCAAAGCTCCAGAGCTGAGCTCGAATTCTGGGTCAAACCGGGTCGAATTCATTAATTTTTAATGTGAAATCAGCAATAAAAAAAAAAAATAAAACCCAGGGTTTTTTTCTCCCTCTTTGGCCGTCAGGAAAGGCTGGGTCGGGTTTATCAGCCTCCTCCACACGCCAGGGGATTCTTTTTTAGGGATTCAGCTCCTTAAATACAACGATTGTGTAAAGAATTGTGTTGATTCACTGGAGCTGTGACACTTTTGTAGCCATAGAAAAGATGCCCAGTGTGGAGACTGAACACTGCTCTGCAGCGTCAAATAATAAAAGTACTGGGAGAGATTTGGGCATTTTAATTGCATCAGGCGGGCTGAAAATGAAAAATTTTTGTCCAAATCTGAATTTAGGAGTTTGCCTTATTGTAACAGCTTAAGTTGCCTTTAGTAACAACGTCTCAGCAATAACGGAGATCAGCTCTGGGTGTGTTGGGGCTGATGGTGGCAGGTGACACCTCCATGGCCTCACACGGTGACAGCACCTCAGGCTGGGGACAGCTGGGTTCCCTCCATCCATCCCCATCCCCTCTCCACTCCTGTCTTGACTAAAATGACTGAAACCCTTAAAAACAACTTGTTCTGCATGTCTGTTAAATTCTCTGCCAAGTCTCTGACTCCAGCTGAGCCAAAGGAACTTCCACCTTGTCCTTCTGGTGATGTGACTTGCCCAACCTTTAGTTTTTCTGAGAGGAAAGGAAATTTTTAAGTAAAACCCCCAAAGAGTGTGTCAGTTCTTTAGATCCAGAGAGGGGCTCCAAGCAGCCTGACTGGTTGTTTTCATCCCTGAAGCCTTAAAATTCATCCCATTCCACCCCCTGCCATGGGCAGGGACACCTTCCACTGTCCCAGGCTGCTCCAAGCCCCATCCAGCCTGGCCTTGGGCACTTCCAGGGATCCAGGAGCAGCCACAGCTCCTCTGGGCACCCTGTGCCAGGGCCTCCCCACCCTCACAGGGAAGAATTTTTTCCTAATCCAGGAACAAGACAAGGTGGAATTCCCTGTGTCCTCTACAAACCCAATTTCTATTTGTTTGGGGGTGTTTCCTCTGTGTGTTTGTTGTGGCTTTGTGTGAACTTATGGTGATCTGTGTTGTCACTTAACTCTGATCTTGTCTCTTTTCCCTCCCTGCCTGCTGCTGCTTTCATTCTCTAGTATTGGTATTTGCCATTCATTTCACCTTCTGCCTCTCTGCAGCTCATGGTAGGTGACAGATCCCAGGTCAGCCCCTGTGATCCCTCTGCATGCCAAAACTGACAGCAGAAACCAGTGATGGGGGTTTGTTTGTTCCCCAAAACACTTCCTTTTGCAGAGTTTTGTTCTGCAGCCTGTAACGACCTCGTTAATCACTGGTCTGGCTTAATGGCTCCCAAAAAATGCTCTTTGATGTCCTTTTAAGGGTGAGGATCGAAGGTGGTAGCTGGGAGAGGAGAACTTTTCCCTTTTTTTTGCAAATTTTCTGCAAATCTAACAACTGTGCAAAGAAAATATGAGTGACTTTGGTCCTGGCCAGTCCCAGAGTGAACATGCACAGCACTTGTGTGCTGAGCTGGCCTGGGTTTGGCCTCCCTGAGCCTATTCTGGGTCTGAGGAGCTGACTTCAATCTGTGAAGCAAATTCTGTGCCTGGACAACTATCTAGGGACCAGATGAGTCCTTTTTCTTGGTACAGAATTTCATAAATCCCTGACTGGAGGAGCATTTTGGACCTGTTGGAAGGACCAGAGCTGGAGCCTAACGGGCACTGCCTGCTTGTAACATGTTCATGAAACAGAGGGAAGAGTTTGAGTCAGATCTCAGCTCTAGGCCAGTGGTTGAGGTAAATTCAGGGCCCTGGCATGGCACCTCCAGCTATCCAGGAGGTGTTGGTCTCTTTCCCAAAATCCCAGAATGGTTCAGGTTGAAAGGGATCTTAAAACTCATCCAGTTCCACCCTCTGCCAAGGGCAGGGGCACCTTGCAGTAGGCCAGGTTTCTCCAGGCCCTGTTCCAAGGAGAATGAAGTTGTTGCCAGAACTGGAGCTGGGATCTCTCCTTATTAAGCACCAGATTCCTTTGAGGCAGCAGGTCCCTGTTCCCCTCTCTGCAGAGGGTGGCAGCGCTGGACACGGAGGCAGCGGAGCCCAAGGCGGGTTCTGTTGGGTGAGTTCTTTTTCCTGTGTGCAGAACTCGGAGCTGTTCACGCTGACCTACGGCGCCCTGGTCACCCAGCTCTGCAAGGACTACGAGAATGATGATGATGTCAACAAGCAGCTGGACAAAATGTGAGTGGATGCACAAAAGGGAGTGGATGTGCCGTGCTGGAGCCGTGCTGGAGCCGGGATCCAGCAGGGATCACAGCCCCATCCCTGTGTGCTGCTCCAGGGGCAAAACCCTGGCGGGCTGAAGTTATTTAACACTGACATTTCTCAGATTAGGCTTTGCTTCTCCACCGTCTTCTTTTATAAATGTTTGTTGTCTTTCTAAAGCTGTTGCTTTGGTCCCTTCACAGGGGTTACAATATCGGTGTCCGGCTCATCGAGGACTTCCTGGCCCGTTCTAATGTTGGGAGGTGCCACGATTTCCGTGAAACTGCAGATGTTATTGCAAAGGTAAATGTCCATGTGTGGCTTTGTCAGGTTTTGCATGTGAGGATGGAATATTTGCTACTCACAGGACTGTTCTGAGAGTTTGATGAAGATTTTGGGGAGGAAAAAAAAAGCTGTAGCCCAAGTGCTGCTGGCTGGTGGGAACTGGAAGAAAGGAGAGGTGTTCACAAACCCCTTGTGTAATTTTACATAGATCAGAGTTGTGCTGTTGCCTCACCTGTTCTTGTTCCTCCTGTTTGACACAACAGATTGCATTTAAGATGTACCTGGGCATCACTCCAAGCATCACCAACTGGAGTCCTGGGGGCGATGAGTTCTCCCTGATCTTGGAAAACAACCCCTTGGTGGACTTTGTGGAGCTCCCTGACAACCACTCAACCCTCATCTACTCCAACCTGCTCTGTGGGGTGCTGCGAGGTGCCCTGGAAATGGTGAGCCACATCTCTCTTCCCTTGGGATGGGTGTATGGATAGCCAGGTGTCAGAAGGTACTTGAAATTTGGTCCGTGTTCCTGGCTTCTGGGTTTGCTTTGGACTTGAAACGCATTCCCAGGAGAAGGGCAGAGCTGCAGGAGCACTTGGCTGCTGTAATATGTGCCAGCTAAGGCCCAGAGGTGATGCCTGAGCCCCTTCCACTCATGACCCAGGTTCAAGCACTTGTGTCTCCCTGAGTTTGTATGAAGCTCCAAAATGCTCACTCTGCAACTGCTGTGAGCCCTAGCTGGGGGTTGACCAGGACAAGAGAACATCTGTGTCTCAAATTTAGCACTATGTAGAGCCCTGTATGTCATGTCATGCCCTTAGAGCCCTTAAGCTGGTGCTCCAGGATCATTCAGTCCCTGGAGAAGCTGCTGTGAAGAGGGAGTTACCAGCTCCTCTCTCCTCTTCCCTCACTTAGGTGCAGATGGCTGTCGATGTGAAGTTTGTCCAGGACACCCTGAAGGGCGACAGTGTCACAGAAATACGGATGAAGTTCATCAGGAGGATCGAAGACAATCTTCCAGCTGGGGAGGAGTGAACCATGGCCCCATCTCCCTGGGGTCTGGAGGGACCAGCTGGGTTTGGCCATTAGCTTTCCTCACAGATCCATAGGGATCTCCTGCCCCTCCACACTCAGACTGACTCATTGACTGTCTCAGATGTTATTTTCGTCTACTCTCACTTCCATCTTCTGTAGAAGACAATTGTCTGGTTGGTGTTTATTTCCCAGGTTCATTCTGAAGCTTTTTCATCAGGTGCTGTCCTTTTCCTTTCCCCTGGGGGCTTCCTGTGCTCAGTTTCCAATTGTGACCTGGGTTGTGTGAGAACAACTGCTCACACTCCAGGAGAGCTCCGGTCTCTTCTCATCTGGATCGGTGTCAGATGGCCAGAATTGGAGACCAAGCTACAAGAGCCCACTGATTCCCTGCTAAACCCTGTCCTTCCTTAGATGAGGTGTTTGAAATCCATTTGGAGATGTGTCTAGTGTTTCTGTAGACCAAACTGGCTTCCTGCACTCAATTCTGAAGTCACTGGTAAATGCAGGCTTGATCCAAAGGGGTGACTGGGGAGAGCTGGTGGAGTGCTAGCACCAGGGTGGGGGCTGCTCTGCTCAGGGGGCTGTGGCACCACAGAAGTCTGGGAGTCCCATGGCCTTTCCAGTGTCCCTCCTCCAGAAGCCTCAGCACTCCCCTGTTGGGAGGGGAGGAGGTCAAACTCCAGTGGAGCAGTAGGAACTATTTTACATGGAGAAAGAGTGGCTAAAATGGCATCGGTGCTCCACAGTGGGTATAGCCCAGGGCTGCATGGGGAGTCACAGAGTGAAAACCAAACTCAGGCTGAGGCCTGGGAGGTGTTAAAGGCATTTCAGGCTCTGCTGTGCTGTTGAGGGGGTGTAAAGGCTGCGTGGTGTGAAGGCGGTGCCAGCGTTTGTTCTCTCTGGTGTTCAGGCTACAGCAGAATTTCCCAGTTACTTGACCTGTGGCACTTGCTGCTGTGAAAAATAAACACATAAAGAAGTGTTAGTTAACAAGAAGCAAGAAATTGGAACATCAGCTTCCTCTGCCACCCAGAGCCAGAGAACACAGTCAGGCATTGGGTTCCCAAATCACTTTACGTAGCATGAAGGCACAGCCCCTCGAGTTCTTTGGGAGCTCCAAAATCTGTTGGTTGGTGCCCGAATGTGAGGTGAGAGGGAGCAACCTGCTGCTTGTGCTGCTCTTTTTTGGCTTTTCTGGAGGAATGTTGGGTCCTCTGGCATTGGATGGCTCATCCTGTCCCTTTTCTGGCCCCAGAGAGTCCCTTTGGATGCCCCATGTGACACGTGCCCTGTGGAGGGACAGTGAGTGGCTGTAAGAGCAGTCAGAGGTGTGGCAGTGGACCTGTGGTGGTACGTGGGTGTTGGGGACAGAGGTGCTGTGTAGTTACATTGCAGAGCTCAAAACCATCCCTTATTTCTCATTGTTGACCATTCCAAGTGACTTTAAAGCTGCATTTTAGGAGCAATTGCATTAAAAGAGTCATGGTGTCAATTCTTTGGTCTCTTGCCTGTGTTCTGTTGGTGGGTGCTGGTGGGGAGTGGCAGCAGGGGCTCACCACCTGCAGGGTGACTGGTGACAGGGTGCCCAGGGCTGGCAGGGTGACGGCAGCACTGCACCAAGAATTCCTGGCTGCCAGCAGGCCTGGAAGCTGCTGCCTGGAGAAGCTGCCCAGTATTCCACACACGGAGGGACTGGGGGCAGACACTCAGTGTGGCTGGTTTGGGGTCTGGGAATCCACTGTGTGCAGTGGCTGGGACTTGCTGCTGCCAGTCCGAGGCAGATGCTGCAGAGCAAGGACTCTCTCTGGGCATTTACAGTGGCCAAAAATCACCTGGAGGGGCATCTGTGGCTCCTCTCCATGCCAGCTCCATGGCTGGCATCGGCCGTGTGGTGCTGCTGCCAGCACTACAGCGTGGAGACAAGGAACAGCAACGGCTGCTCTCCAGGAGCCGGAGCTCTTGCTTCCCTTTCTTGTGTAAGTGCTCCCCAGGAGCCCTGCTCTGCTGGGATCTCTGCCCCAGGATCACCCTGCAGTCACTCTCCATCCCGGGCACTGAGCGCCCAGGGCTGTGCCCCGTCCTCTGCCAGCCCCGGGGATGGAGAAGTGGCAGCTTTTGCAATAAAGTGGCTTTTTTTTTTCTGGAACTGATGAGCACCACGTGCTGCCAGCCTGGCCAGGAGTGGGAGCCAGCCAGGGCAGCCCCAAACAGCCCCAACATGCACCCAGCTGCTGAGGCTGTGTCCCAGAGGGTCTGGGGGAAGTGACATCCCTTGTCCCCACCCCTGCACAGAGTGGATCCCAGACTCCTGTTCCCAGCCCCTTGGGAATTACATTAATTTGCTGGGGCGACAGGGTCAAAACCAGCCCAGACCTTCTGGAAGAACAAAAAGCAGAAATTGCATTAAGTAAATTAAAACTGTCTACTACTGAGCATATCTACTACATCGCTGCAGACAAGGGAGAATATGCAAAAAGTCCTGTTTGAAACCTACTAAATATTACCATGTGCTGTTTATAGGAAACAAATGGGGAAAGGCATCTGCATCAATAAACCCCAACGTGGCTGGGCTTGGACTGAAGCCTTTCCACGGCTCTCAGTTATTGAATACCCGTCGCTTTCATGTGGTGCCAGCCCTGACCCCTGACACATACCACGGAGGGGAAAGTTGACTTGTGGGAATAATAGACATTCCTAGTGAGCGATTTAACCTGGCAGCAAAAGAGGCAACTTCCAGCCTCTCACATCCCTGTGTGATATTGGAGATGACAATAGCAACAAGTCAAAAGGGGGGGACGTGGGACACGGGGCAGGAGCAGTGCCAGAGAGTGATGATGCTGTGGGACTCCAGTGCTTGGGGCTTGCCCCCCATCCAGCCCCGTGTGCCCTCGCCAGCCTGAACACCCTGTGATGCCATCAGCCACAGCCCCGTGTCCCAACCACATCCCAGGCTCCCACAACCACACGATGCAAGAGCTTTGGTTGCTGCAGTGCCTGCAGAGGTGGAAGGAGCTTTCCAGCCCTTGTACCCCTCCTACAGGAAAGTAGGACGTTGGCTGGTGTCCTGATGGAGCACACTGGCAGGAGCTGAAGGTCTGTGTATGACTCACAGGGTGCAGGGTGAGTTCATGTCCCCACCGTGGGGACAACCTGGCCAGTGTTGGAAGACCTGGACAACCTGGCTGCTGCTCCTGGCTAGTGGTGAGCCCCAGCCATGGTCCCCACTCCTGCACCAGCTGAAAGCCAGGTGGTCCCTTCTCTACTCTCTGGCAAGAAGCAGAGTTCCCAGTCCCCCTCCTGTCACCCAAAACAGGGTGGGCGACAGCCCTGGGCACTGTCCAGACCCCACAGTCCACCAGTAGCTGAAGGAGCAGGGATGGTGCTGGGAGAGGATCCTGGATGGGACAAGAGAATCTCTTTGGGAAAGAAGCGTTTCTGGGCTGGTGTCCTCATTGCCAGGGCAGCTCCCACAGCTTTCAGCCAGATGTGCTTGGCCAGGGTGCCGGGCACTCACTGAGGCTGTGCAAAGGATGTTTCACCCACCAGGGCTCATGCACTGGGGGTTTGGTGGCAGGGCTGGCTCGGTGCTGGTGGCCCCGAGCAGCTGAGGTGCAGGTGGGGCCAGCAGGGACAGGCAGGGACCAGCCCCTCTGGCCCCGGGTCCCTAAGCACTGGCCACATCCAGGTGTGGGATACTCGGGGTGTGGGTACCACTCAGCTGCACATCCAGCTCCCTCCAGATGCCCAGCTCTGGCCGACCTGGCCGAGCATCTCCCCGGGCTTGGCACCACGCGGGCACCCAATCCATGAGACCGTGTTCTCTGCCTGGCAATGATCTGCCGAGGTTGGGTACCTGGATGTTTTTATAACCCTTCCTGGGTCCCTGGGCCGGCTGCAACAAGTGTTTCGCTACCCTGGAAGCGCAGGCAGCTGACAGGATCCTCTCGCAAGGCACGGCCAGGCTGCACCCCCCTGCCCTGGCCCAAACGCAGTTTCCAAAGCTGGGAAAGCCTCTGGCAGCAGCGCCGGGTCAAGGCAGCCCTTTGGCGATGCTCCTTGGCGCTCACCCTCCCGCAGCATCCCTTGCTAGGGCGAGGAAGAGGAGGAGGTGTCTGCAGTTCCTCCCTCGGGTCAGGGGACACAGAAGCAGCCCCGGCAGCGCTGCTCGGAGCTGAGCCACATTCTAGTGGCGTTTGGTGTTTGGGGTGACGGGAAGGAAGCTCCATTGTTCCTCTTTTATTGTTTTGTGTTTCCTAAGCGGGATCGGCACCCTCCTCCCACGCTCTGCCCGGCTGCGGAGCGGATCTAGCCCTGTGAAAGCCAGCGCTGCGCCGGAGGTGGCTGCTGAGTCCTGGGCAAAGGGAAATGCAGGGAGAATCGTCCCTGCTCCAGCACAGACAGGCCACCAGAAGCTCGGGCAGGGATGACGAGTGGCTGCGGCAGGGACACGACTCATCTCAGTGTCCCCCTGCCCCTGCTCAGGCCCGTGCCCCTGGGTGTCCGTGGTGCTGTTTTCCCCTATGTGGCCATTTAGGCAGTGACAGCTCGTGCCAGCTGCTGTGGGAAGGGATGATCCAGCCGCAGGGAAGGAGGGTGGCATTGGCCACGCCATCATTCCCAGCCCCATGGCATGACCCAGTGAGGACGTGGGTGCTCTCCCTGCTTGGGACAGTCCAGTCCCCCATGCCTTATTCCACCCCACACACCCAAACCCCAATAATTCAAACCACAGCACCACTGTCCCACCAGCAGCACCTCCATTTCCCTCTGGAAGCCGCCCTCAGCTGCCGGTGGTGCAGGGTGTGGCACGGGGACACAGCGTCCCGTGGGGCTGGGACCCACCCAAAATTGTGCTGGGGTGCCCGTGGGATAGGTACAGCTCAATCACCATTAACACCAAAGCCATGAGCTCACTGAACCCTAGGAACCCCAGGGCAGCAGGGCCGTGCTGCTCCAGCCTTCCTGAATTTCCACAGGAAAATGTCCATTTTCCCAGCTGCAGGCAGCATTCCGAGAGCCCAGCATGGTGGGTTTGCCCAGAGGCAGCTCGGGAAGCTGCTGGTGCTGAGCAGCCATGGCCTACAACGAGAGCCAGAAACAGGCAGGAATTTTGATGAGAAATGTTTGTTTTCTTTTAAAATCGTTCAAATTGTGGCTTCCGAATAAGGGAACCTTTGGAATGGCTGCTCTTTCCCTGAGCCTGTTGTGAATGAGGGGTTTGGAGCTGAATTGCTGGCAAAAGCAGGTTTGATATAATTTTGTCACTCTATTTCTTATGGTGTAGATAAATCACACCGAGAAAAACCGGATTAAAAACAATCTACAATGATTTAGGTGGAAATGGGGAGAGAAAAAGGAAAGGAGGAAAAGTCAGGGAGGCAAGGGGGTAAGGGACACTCCCAAGCTGAGTCACCAGGTGCAGAGAGGATCCCCTTACTAAATTTAGCCTCAGATTGGATCAGTGGATTAAGTCTAAAGGATTTACCAACACTTAATCATAACAATACCTCATTAACACAGCAATAGCAGCACTTGATCAGTTGAATAATTTAACTCGCACAAAATGATTCAAACGTGATTTTCTACAACCATCACTAAGTGAATTATAAATCTAAATTAGCAACATCCATAACGTGCACACACACGGACATAAAGATCCTGCACAAAGAAACAGACCTGTGAGAGATTCCCCTCGAGTTCAAGAAAATACTCACATTGATGCATCTTCTGAAAGGTGAAGGGTAGAGCCCCACGGGGTGGGGGGTATCAGCCTGGGCTCCGTCAGCATCATTGGTCCTCTGGGTATCACAGGCAGGATGAGCTTCAAGAGGAATTCTTCTCTGAGAGAGATCCTGGCACAGCCACTGCAGCCCAGGAGAGCTCAAAGGGTGTCACTCAGGGCTCCTGGGTACAGGCTGGTGAGAGCATTGACTTCAGCCATCAGTGAATTCCCATCCTAGCCACAAACCCAGCTGGTAGCTATGGGAATTTTCCTCGAAGTGTCCAATAACTAAAACATGATTCCACTCAGGCTGTTTTTCAGCAGAAAAGTAAAGTCTTGGGGCTGTTTGTGAGAGAAAACAGGAGCTCCTGGGAGACCAGGAATTCTGGGAGCAGAGTGGGTTTCTGATAGGCTTAAGGGGAGCCACCTGCCCAGAAAACATTAATTAAATTGGAGACCTAATGAGACAGGCTGTCCCTGATCCCATCCCGTCCCCCAACCCCACCCTGTCCCTGCCATGGCGAGTGGCTCACCACAAGCAGGACTGAAGCAGATTCCTGCATGACCAGGGATGGCTGCAGTCAAGACTCCCAAACAGTTAAGAGAGAGACAAGAAAACAATCTGAAAATTTAAAACCAATCCCCTCCCCGAATAAAGCGAAGCCCCAGACGTCCCTTGCACCCCAGGATCCCCTTGGCTTCTCCCTGCCCGTCACACAGACACAGGAGCTGACTTGGGGAAAGTGCTCGCCAGAACAATGTCTCTTTTTTTTTTACAGCAAAAAATATTGATTTTGTTTTAATTACTGCTAGCGCTGACATCCAAGAGCTCAGGGAGAAGTTGCCAGGCACTGGGCTGGCTCAGCCCTGGGCTGTGGCTCCTTGTCCCTGTCCCATGGTAGGCACAGAGCCCCCCACAGCTGCCCGCGTGCCCCAGCTGGAGCCAGCGGCTGCCCGGGGCTGGGATCAGCATTGTGGCCTCTTGCCCAAGCTCTCGGCTGGGGCTGTCACTGCTCCCCAGGCCCTGCAGCGCCGAGCCATTGCTGGGAAGGCGCTTGAGCAAGATGCCACCGAGGAGCTGGAGGGTGTTCCCTGCCAAGGGGAGAAATCCAGCGGCTTCCTCGAGCATGGAACGCTGAAATGACCTGGCGGGACCTCTGCTCGCCTCGTGCTGAGGAGCCTGGAGGGGACAGAAAGGCAGTGGGGCTGCCCTGGCCTCCCGCATCCCCCCAGCCTCCCCCACTCCCACATCCCCTGATCTCCCGCACCCCTTTGCCCCGGAGTTCAGCATCCCTGTGTCCCACGCTCCGGCAGCCCCCAGGCTGCCCCAGTCCGGCCGGGCGGGGCTCAGAGCGGCGTGCCGTGGCTGCTGGCTGCCCGGGGA
>VZTR01000748.1:90215-200539 GCA_013400775.1 Chaetops frenatus
GGGGAGCCGGGGAACCGGGGGGCCGGGGGGCCGGGGAGCAGGGGAGCAGGGGGCCGGGGAGCCGAGCCTTAACCGGGACAGCCGGGCCGGGGAGCGGAGCCTGAGGAATGAGGAAGCCGGAGCGGGTACCGTAGTGGAAAGGGCTTGGCACGGGCTGTGGAAAATGGAGGCCTAGAGAAATGTGACAGCAGGCTGGCCTGGCCGGCAGTACCACACAGGCGTAGTTAAGCCTTCAAGCCTGCCATTGTTCTCCCCTAATTATTCCCACTCCCTGAGTATTACACCCCATAATTCAGGAAAGCTGAGTAATGGAAGAAACAACAGCAATTTTAATCTCTCAGTACCGGTGGTCTCCACCAAAAAAATGCTTTCAAGAGCTCTGCGGTTGCGACTTCCTCGGTTTGGTGGGCAGTGGAGGGAAGGGGGAGCGCGGCCACCGGCCTGCGGGGACTTGGCCGGCACCAGGGGCCAGGAGGACAGCAGGGATGGGAGCAGGACCTTGCTCCAGGTGATGGGAGAGGAAGATGCTGGATGCTGGGAGCATCCCCACCAGGTGCCACATGAGCCCCACGCCGGTAGCCGGGCTGGCATTGGGGTGATTCCAGCTGGGGGGCAGCCCCTTGTCCCCTGCATGGGGGGACCTGGTGTCCTCGGTGAGGGGGACCAGAGCTGGGCAAGGCACTCTCACTGCTGACACTGTGTCTTCTGCTCTCAGCTAAACCACACAGAACTGGGCATCAGTTTTTGGGTCAAAACTTGTTTTCCTTCCTGGGAACTGGCTTTCAGGAAAAGAAATTCTGAACTCCCTGGAAATGCTCTTGCTTTTTAATAAAAGCCACTGTGGGTTCATTGTCTAAGAAGCAAGCTCTGGATAAAAACATTCCCACTCCTGTGAGGAACAAGACCAGGAGTCAGCTCTGGCAGCACCAGGGTGCTCTGGAGGACCCCACTTGGGCAGGAGGGACCCCCAACCCTCCTGTGCCCCTCTGTCCACTCCAGCAGCCCTGGCCAAGTCCAAGCACCTGCACTGTCTCGCCAGCCCTGTTCCCACGGTGAGTCTGAGCATGAGTAACATGATTGGTGGGTCAAAATGAGCCCTTGTCAGATTTAGCACCACCTGTTCATCAGACCATGGGCAGCAGGAAGGGAGGATGGGCAGCAGTGCCCACAGTGGGGCCAGAACTGATGCACTGAGCTGGGACCATGCATCTCTGGGGAACAATTGCAGGCCAGGGCATCTGCCAGCCTTCATCTGTCCTTCCATCCTTCCTTCCCTCCATCCCTCCCTCCTCAGCTCTGAGATGCAGTAAAAGCACCAAAATAAGTGCAGGTCTGCCCTGCCCCAGCTTCCTGTAGGCACAACACTCACCTGCTGTAAACTACAGCAGCCATCTTCCCTCCTCTTGGAAGTTTTGGCAATAGCAATGCCCACTGAAATGGTGAAGGCACAGAGCCAGGCAGGAACCTGACATGCAGAGGAACCCTTCAGGGCCGTGCAGGGGTTGCACCGGAGCCGAGGGGACAAGGCCAGGGGTTTTGAGACACAGTTCAGCATCACCTCTCTCAGCAGCTGCTCCAAAGTTTGGCTGCAGGGTGCTCAGGTCTCTGTCACATTTAGCAAAACAACTGGAGGTCACATCCCTCACCCCAGGTACAAGCTGGGGTGATGGCCCTGCCATCCTGGGAGCCACATAACAAGCCACCAGCCCTAGGGGACAGATCACCCCACTACCACACCTTAGGCTTGACCCTACTGACCTGCTGCTCAACCTGCCGTGTCCCCGAGCGCTGCCCCTTGGCACATCCCACCAGCCCCTGAGGTGACTGAGCAGGGCAGGCAGGGTGGGATGGGGTGGCAGAAGGTGACAGTGGCGGTGGGTGCTGTGTCTGTGTGGTCTGAGCCATCTGGATGCACTTACAGCAGTACTGCAGCAATTGCGGAAAGATCAAAACTCTTCAGGCCAACCTTGATTCCCGCTGCATTTTTTGCATTTTTGAGGACTCCAGTCTATAACCTGACAGCGGGAGGGGTGTTGCCTGCACAGCCTTGGAGCCTTCCACACGGTGCTGCCACATTCTGGGATGGTGCCTGGGCTGCCCTGGCACAGCTGCAAAATCCCTGGGATCCTGGGAATGACTCTGACCAAATGGTGCTGTGTCCTTTGCCCATACCCAGCACTCAGAGCAGGCACTGCTCCTGCTGGGACGTCAAACCCCTGAGCAGAGCCCTGCTGACACCCTGCTGCACCCCACAACTCCTGCTCACAGTGACTAGAGGGGATATTCCAGGTGTCCCCATCCCTGGGGCCAGGGGAGATGCCAAGAAGCAGCTGACACCCACACATGGCCTCGGGAACGACACGGTCCCATCCATCCCCACCTCCCTCCTGGGGCTTCCCATCCCCTTTCGAGCTCAGATGGGGAAACTTGTCCCAGCACTCAACATGGGGCATGAAGGGTTTGAGATTGTGGCAGGTTTGGTTGGCTTATGCTGTGCTGCTGTCACCTCACTGCTGTGCCCAGGGACGCCCTGGTGACAGCCATGGCTGGGGAGTGGCTGGGGCACTGGTGCTGTACTGGGCACACTGGAGCTCCACTGTTACCTCTGAAACAGAGGATCCCCTGCAGCCCGTGATGAAGATCATGGTGAGGCAGGCTGTGTCCCTGCAGCCCAGGCCACTGCAGCACTGTGGCAGTGTGGCCCTGAACAACAGCTCCTCTGAGAGGTGGCAGCCCCTGTAATTAATCATTAGCTCAGTCCTTATGGCAGGGCAATGGAGAGGGCACAGGGCAGGAATAGAGGGTGCAGGGTGTCAGAGGGGGCACGGGGGTGTCAGAGGGAACACAGGGAAGGGGGGGTCCTGTTCCCATGCCAGTCCTGCCCATGCTGACTGACTGGTTCAGTCATTAGCAGGAGTGGGACCTTTTGGCTTTTCCCTTCTCTGCCTGGAAAGGGGCCACTTACTGTTTTACAACTAAAATAACAAATTATTTCATAGAGGCTGGAGCTGCTGGGAGCTCTTGGGCCAGGGCAGGCACAGACCCCCAGGCCCCCTCCCCAGTGCTGGCACAAGCCATGACTTAGGGTCCCCAAAATGGGCCCATGTGGAGCACACAGCTCCCACCAGCACGGGCAAAGGGGGCACAAGGGATGGAGAACAAGAAGAGGCAGCAGCAGGGCAAGAGCTGGCATGTGGCCATGACTGTCTGTCCCTGTTGATGCTCATCCCACCGTGGGGACACTCTCCCTGGTAATGCCCAGGGACCCTCAGCCCTGCATTCAGCTCTCAGAGCACTGCAGGCTCTGTGCAGGGCTGGGGCTGCAGCAGCCCCAGCCCCCCAGGATGGCATCTGCATCCTGTGGCAGTGCCACATCCCAAGCACTTGGCTTCCTCTGGGAAAGGGATGCTGAACTGTGCCCCAGCTTCCTCTCCCAGGGAAGGCGATGGGAACCAGCCCTGGTGCCCGCTCCCTGCCCTCCCCTCCGGAGCTGCTCACGCACTGTCTGGCCCTGCAGACGGATCTCAGGGTGCCTCAGGATGCAGCACCCACCAAACAGGGCCCCCCACATCCCCTGCCCAGGGCAACCTGCTGACAGCCCCAACAATAGTGAGGCTGAAAAAACCCCACAGCCTCATGTGCCCTTCCCTGTCCATGCCTGCTCTGGCCCCAGTGCCAGCCTGGTGCTGGGGGATGAATGGGGGCTGGAGGAGCTCAGCTGGGGGGTGCCAGGAGCCTGCAGCCCACCAAGACCTGGGCTGATATCTCTGCTCTGCCAGCCTGACCTCCTCAGAGAATGACCCCCATAAAATGAAGCAGCAGCTGTTTGGTGGATAATAAAATGTTTTGGGTTTTTTTCTGTTTTACAACTAGATTACTGCCTAGATGTTTCAGCAGCTCAGCAGAGCACCAGGGTAGAAAACTTCCTCTGTGTGCCCTGGACAGCCCCCAGACAGGCTGCAGGACCCTTTTCTCATTCCATGGGATGGGTCCCCAGTACTCATGGGAGCACCCACCCCAGTCACCAGTGCAGGAACGACACAGGGAGGAAGGATACAAACTGGGAGGGTGACAGCAGCTGGGCCTGACAGCCCCTTTCTTGAATCACCACCTTTCAGAGACAGCTGGGTGCTGTGGGGTCACCCTGGCTGCGGATTGGAGCAGCCCCCAGGACCCAGAGACTCCATTCATCCACCAGCTCTGGAGGCAGATTTACTAGCTCACAGCCAGGGGTGTTTATGGTGGGCTGGAATGTGCGTCCCCAGCACGTGATGAATTTACAACGTGCCAACGAGTGGATTTATTCCAACCCCACTGTCAGTGAATTAATCACAGCAACCACGGGAAGGCTGAAGGTGCAGGTGGGGAGAGGGTGCCCGGAGAGGGGGGTGGTGAGGGCACACGGGGGCATCACAGGGATGGTCCTGCCTCTGGTTGTATTGAGCCACGATGAGCTCTGGGGCTGCTGCATCCCTTCCAGCGCTCCTGGGAAGGGCTGGCAGCCTCCAGGGCTGCCCTGGGGAAAAATTTGAACTTCAGCTTCCAATTCCACGTGCCATTTCCAAACAGAGGTCCAGGGGCCGCCAGCTACCACCTGGGCTGGTGCTCTGCAGACAAGGGAGCCCTGGAAACCGTAGGTGAGTGCAGTTTTTCCATGCATATGTATATAGGAGCAGAGTCAGCTGCCAAAGTAAATACAACCCTTCCCTTTCCAAAAATGTCCTCCAGGAATTGTAAAGGATCCTGGAGCAAGAATTCTGTGTCAGATCCTTTTTGCTTTCTATTGGGGGAAGTGTAGAAACTCGCTTCAATTCAGCCCAAGCAAAGGCAACGTGAGAGTGTTTTTTTATGGCATGCATCAAAGGTGCTGGGAGCCGGAGCCACCATGTGTACCCCGGGCAGGGCTCGCGCAGGAAAACAATCCCAGTAAAGAGCTTTACAGCCACCGAGGAATGTGGAACCTCCACCAGCCCGGCCGAGCCTTGCAAAGCTAATTGCTTTGGGATTTGCTCTTTGGTGGGGGGGGGGGGGGGGGNCTCCATGGCTGCTGCCTCAAAGGGTCCCAGCTGCCCTTGCGGTTCATTAGGATGCTAAGCGGGGAACTGGAGATGCTTTTAGGAGGCTGCAGCGGTTGTGGGGTAAGGGAAGGAGCCCTGCGGTTCCCAGCTGCAGCCCTGCCTTCTCCCGTTACAGCCGGGGACCCTTCCTGCCCCGGCGGGCTCAGCGATGGCAGCCGGCGGTGGCAGGGCTGGCCCCACAACTGCTGAGCCGGGCGCTGTCCCTGACCCCAGAGAGACAGTTCCCTTCAGTCTGACACAGCCGGACCCATCCCGGGCTCATTCCCCAGGAAGAAACCCAGGGATGCTTTTTGAGGCCGATGCATCCTCATATCTCCCAGGGCAAGGGCTGTGGTGGCTGATTGTGACGTGGTGCTGCACCCGCAGCCACCGCAACCCGTCCCCCCGGGCCCCGGCTGCTCGCGTGTTTTCTTAACTGATCTTTTCTTGCTCATTTAAGTGACTTTGGAAAATGGGATTTTGGCTCTTAAATCGTTCAGGGGCTTTTGAAAATTTGACTCTAAATACTTTCCGAAGTGCATTTGTATGAAGTAATTCTCTCCAACCTCCCACAGTGGTAGTCAGATTGCATTTAATCCATCACTGAATGTTCCCGAAGGCTGGGATCTGGCACCACGCTCCACACGGAGCCGCGGCTCGCCCCGCACTGGGCCGACACCTCCGCTCCCTGCCCGGTGTCCTCCTGCCCAGGCCACCTCTCACCTGCGTGTCACTGCTGGCACAGCCAGGGTGATGCCCCCAGCGCCCTTGTCTGCCCTTGTCACCCCATGCCTGTACCCTGAGCAGGCACAGCAGCTCACCCAGCTCTGCTCGGTGCTGCCAGCCCAGCCCCTGGCCCCCTCTCACTCCCATGGCACATTTTCCTGCTGAGCACCAAGGGCTGGTTTTCCTAGCACAATTATCCGTTTTTGTGGAAACATGGAAACGATATTCCAATGCATGGGACTGATTTGATTATGTCCGTGACCCACTGAAATTAAGTTAAGGCATTTTTCAGGCTTAGATTGAATTATGTCTCCTCCCTCTCTCTTGTTTCTCCTGTGCGGAGCAGAGGGATGGCTGGGACAGGGATTTTGGGAGGCAGTGAGCCTGGGACCCTGAGGTGCAGCAGTGCCCAGGGCTGCTGTGGTACCAGAGCTCTCACTGGTTCACGTGTGGCCCTGGCAGGGCCAGTGCAAAGCTGGGGACACCCTGCAGCCCTGGCACAGCAGTGCATGCAGAGCTGCCAGGAGATGCAGGCAGCAGAGCTGCTAAATCCCACTCTAAACCCGGCTTCCCTCTCCCACTGGGAAGGAGAGCCATCAGCAGTGGCTCAGCACAGTGCTGAGAGGTATCAGTGGTTTAGCTCAAATAAATAAATTTTAAGTAGGATGAGTTACTCAGAGTTATGGCACTGGGTGAGTTGGGATGTTGTTCGCTTTCCTTGCTCAGCACGAGGAGCTGGGATTGCTGCAGCCTCAGGCTGCGAGCTGAGCCCACACCTGGATACCTTTTGGGCTGGAATAGAGTCAACTTCATAGTAAGTTTCCCAACAGGTGGTACAGAGCTGAGCTTTTCCTTATTATAATATAAGAATAATATTGATAACACACTGATAGGTCAGGTGTTTCTTGGTAATGTTTATTCAAGTCCTACATATTTTTCAGTTCCCTGTTCTCTGCCAGTGAGCAGGTGCACCAGCACCCAAACCAGAGGATCAGGGGGCTGCAGTCAGCAGAAGCTGTAACTCCATAAGATATAAAAGGAAACAAAGAACCCAGAGAGAAGTTAGAAGACCCCAGAGCAAAAATGCCCATTCGTGGGCAGCAGGAAGAAGCCTGTGCATGGCCAGGAGCAGCCAGAGTGGCACAGCACAGCCAAGGTAGCACGGCCAAGGTGCCATGGCTGCACCCCAGGCTCCATCTTGGCGAAGGGACAGGCCTGTGGGGGAAGGAGCCAGCACAGGAGCAATGGCAGGCAGCAGAGCCCAGCACGGAGCGAGGCTGCAGCCGAAGGTTTGCTCTGTGGGACAGAGGAATGTCTGTGCTGGCAAATGAGTCTGTGAGCAGAGGAAATGCTTTGCCAGTGAGAGCTCTGGTTGAACAAGGCCGGTTCATTTCTGTGGCAGCTGCCGTGCCAGTGGAGGCCCCTCCATGCTCTGCCCTGTGCCCGGGTGCTGCAGGTGGGACAAGGGCGTGGGCAGGAGAGCTGATACTGCTGGGACACTGTGGTCACGGTGCTGACGTGGTGGCAGAGCAGTTGCTGCCAGCAGCCATCCCGCAGGGGCCGAGATCCCTGGGCAGCACATCACCACCATAAGCCGTGGTTCAGCTGGGCTCAGCCCTGGCCTGGAGCAGCCTTGGGGCAGCTCTTAGCGGCTCTGGTGAGCCACCAGCTGCGGGTGGACCCCCAGCCCTGCCTGCTCAGGGCACAGAGGGGACCCCAGCCTGCGCAGGGCACAGCACATCAGCATTCCTGGGAGCAGGGTCCGGCCCCACGGCGGCTGCTTGCCGGGGGAAGGCATTGAGGGGGGATTAGCCGTCTGATGCCCCCCTTGCTCAGGCGCTTAATACAGAAAACAAACACCCTTGTGCACCCAGCGGCCTCCATCCCGACGGGCTTTCTCCGTGCCCGTTGCCTGAGCAACCCTAATCTGCCTCCCGGGGCACACCGGGGCCCTGCACCCCCGCGCCCCTGCACCCCGGCAGCTGCGGCGGTGCCCCGGCTGTGCCTGGCACGCGGCTGCCAGCGGGGCGCCGCGGCTCCTCCGCCCCGGGAACGGGCAGCACACGGTGGCTGGCAAAGGCAGGAGGTGGGGGCTGCGGGCACCCCGCTCCCCTGGGGCTGGGGCACCTCTGTCCCGGTGTGGGATTTAAAACTGGGCCAGGACACGAGGCAGCAGGACCCGGCTGCACTGGCAGCACATTTCCAAACTGTTCTGCCCAGGGCAACAGGATTTTTAGGGTGGCGAAGTTACCCTGCCACAGAAATGGGGATCGTCTCCTGCTGTGGCCTTATGCCCACAGAGGAAGTGGGTGATGGTTTTGGGGGTAACGCTGCTCCAGCCCTGGGCTGCCGTACGGGCCAAGAAGGGGAAAGAAGGTTGGACCCCACTGGTCCCCATCCCAGGGGCAGGCAGCACCCAGTCCTGGGGCCTCTGAGGATGAAGGGGGCTCTTTTTCCACCCTGTGGCTGGTACTGCTGGTATCAGCATCCCTGGGGCACAGGTCTGGAGGGGCTGTGCCCACGGGCCCCCGGGCCCGCGTGGGGTGGCGAGGAGGGGCCGGGGGGGCGGGGGCAGGGGCCGCGCTCTCGGGGGGTGCGGTGCGCGCAGTCTCCCTCCTGCGTCGGAGGAACGAGCAGCGCGGCCGGGCTGGGACCGCCGAGGGGAGAGAGGAAAAAAGAGGCAGAAAAGAGAAATCGCAGCAGCCGCCCCAGCGAGGCCCTGCTCCGCNNNCCGGCCCGGCCCGGCCCGCCGCTCCCGCCAGCGGCCGCCCGTGCCCGCCGCTCCGCTCCGCTCCGCCGCGCCGAGGGGAGGTGAGGTAAGGTCCGCGCCGCTCCGCCGGGATGGGGTCAGGGCTCCGCCGCTCCCGGTCCCGCTCCTGGTCCCGCTCGTCTGCGCATCCCGCGAGTTGCGCCGGGCTCGGGCGGGAGTTGATCCCGTGGATTTCCCAGTCACGAGTCCCTCTGGTGCCTTTTCCCCGAGGAACACCGCAGGACGCTCCAGCCATCCCTCCTCGGCCAGGTCTGAGCCCGCTTTCCTCTACTTTTCCTTTTCTCATCTCTTCTCCCTTCTCTGACCCACCTCGGTCACGTCCCTTTCCCAGGGAATCCTCCCCAGAGCCTCTGCCATCTCCCAGTGCCCAGGCCTTTCTTCCTGCTGTTAGGAAATAGTTTACGAGAACAAAAGTGTTTTGGAGAAAGTGCTGTGACCTTTGGGACAGCCACTGCTGGCATTCACTGCCCCAGCCCTGCCTGGAGTCTGTCCCCTCTTGCAGCTCCCAACAACTGAACCCAGGTACCAGCACCGTTCCTGGGCACTGGCACTGTGGTGCCTTCCACAAAACCTTGAGAAACACAAGGTGCTTATTTTTTTAAGAGAGTTGCTGTTAATTGGCTTCTGAGCTACCAGGTTCTCCAGCTTTGAACATTCCCAATAAGCCAGGAAAGATCCCCCCCTGTACGGTAGCCCCAGGCCAGGCAATAACCTACCGGAGATATTTCTCATCTATGGGCAGCTTTGCTATAAGGAACATGTTTAATAAATCATAAGGCCGGTGAATTCCTGGGATTTTTATTGCTTCTGTAAAAATGCAATTTTGATCCGTCTGCGAGGGATACTGGGAAACAAAGCGGCTCCTTTCAGAGCCGGATCCTACGAATTTAGGACACAGACCTGGCAGCAGAGCTTGTGGCTGCTGAGTCCCTGGGGCAGGGGCAGTGCCGTGGTGGGGCACAGGGGCCGTCCTGTCCCTGCTCTTTTGGGGACCAATGTAACCCAGGTGCCTGAAGCCCTGACTCGGCTTTCCTCGCTCTGCTGGGGCTGTGGACACGACTGCGTGTGTGGAGCCAAGGCAGCGATGCCAGGGGAAACATCACAGCTGGAAACGCAGCAGGGCTGCACCAGGCTTCCAGTTACATTTTTCCTCCTTGCCCTGTTGTCCAAGGGGAAAAGAAGCAGCAAAACCCAAACTGCTAAAAAATGGGAGAGGTTCTTGCAGGAAGACTCGCCTGGTTTCCATCAGCCTGGCTGACCTGATCCCCTTGCAGTGGGGTGGTGGATTGTCCCAGATCCCAGACTGGGCAGAGGAATGGCAATAAAGCCATTTTCTTTGCCTGTTACAATCTGAAAACTGGGGTTTAGAAGCAGGAGCAGAGCCGAAACACAAACAGCACACGGAGATGTGAATCCAGCAGCTGTCAGGGGCTCATCGGGATTTCCGAAACCCACGAGTGCTGTGGCCAGAACAGTTGGTTGTGGGTTGAAATTGGTGGTGGGGGCTCTGCCCCACTGCACTGGGCCAAACTGAGAGGCCAGGCAGCCCTTGTCCAAGGAGGCAGCAGTTTGGTGGTCAGGATTTGTCCGTCTCCTGCCATGCCTTTGTTTTAGGCTGTGCGGAGCCCGGCCACAGAGGCAGGGAGGGAGCATTTCTTTGTACAGGGAAGCATTTAAATTCTTTGCAGTGATTCATATATTCCATTCATATGAAACACAGTCCTGCCGAGTGTGAATGGGGACTGTGGGGGGATTTTTTTTAAGGCAATAAGCCCTAGAAGTGTCAAAAGTTATTCACACCTTGGTGAAATCAAGGATATTTCTGTCCGTGGCTCTTGGCAGGGGCTCAGCACGGCTCGCCTTGCGTTGGGTTTTTGGTTTCCCACTCGGATACGGAGTGGGGGGAGCATTGGGGCAGCACTCCCACTGCCCCTGCCCAGTGCTGGAACATTTCCTGGTGCCAGAGAGGCCTGGCATGAAGCCCTTCAAGATGTCACCGCTCAGACCCCGCAGCGTCACATGCCCAGAAAGCCCCAGGGCTGGTGAGCAGCCACCTCTTGGTGAGCCCATGGCTGGGTGAGGTGCTGTCCCTTGAGTGATGGTCACCAAGGCTGTGACCATAGCTACAGACCAGATGTCCCTACCGGGGCAGAGCCTGCCCTGTTTGCCCTCAGCGCAGGGCACAGGAACAGCCCAGAGTGGGGCCTTTTGTGGGGTGCTGGGACTTTGGTGAGGGGCTTCTGGGGTCAGGCATGACCCTGGGGTCACTGACCTGCTCTGGGGAGCTGCCAAGTCCCTGTTAAGGAGCATTAGTTTGGAGGGAATCAAGTGGAGAGGCTGAAGGCTGAGATGTGGGGGGCATCACCCCGATACCACAAGGTGCCCCAGGTGTGGGGCCCGAGGGGAGCTCCCGCCTCTGCTGGCTGCTCCAGGGTGCTTTGAACCACTGTAAATCCTCTCCGAAGGAACTGGGAAGACAGTTTTATGGCTGCTGGGGAGGCAGATTAGCAGAGTGTTGTTTTCAGTGCTGATCCATCCCGGGACGCCGGCACTGCGTGGTGCATCCAAGCGCTCGGCTGCTGGCGGGCGGTGCAGCCTCTCCCGGGAAGGTGGAGATGAAACCGCCTGGTTTTAATGTTCTGTCTGCTCTCTGGATCTGTGAAGTGAGGGACAAAACCACCTCTGTGGGCCCTGGGTGCCATGGCCAGCAGCAGGCTGGCTCCTCACACTCTGCAACAACCATGGATCAAGTGGATTTGGGCAGTGGCACCTGCAAAAGGCATTAACCCTGTGGGGAGGGCGTGGGGCTGGTCCCGTCTGTCCCCACACACCCCTCTGTCATTCTCTCCTATTTCTTCTTGTCCACAGTGCAGGAAGGAGCAGAGTTTCCATTCCTCTGCACTGAAGAAAATATCTGTGACAATAAAATCTCATAGTTCAGAAGGGGGAGGGATGAAAAAACACCAAATTGCATTAGTCTTCCCCCAGTTTCTCAATCCCACCTTTTTCCCTCTGGAAGAGGGTGCAAGCCATGGACTCTGTGGGGCATGTGCTAGGCCCAGAGTATCCCCATGCACTCTGTCACAGCTAATTAGAGAGGACAGTTAATTGCCTTAACAAAGTGGGGGTGGGGGACATTGACAACGTGCCCACTCCCTCCTTTGCACTCAGAGGTTCCCTGTGCTGGACATTTGGGGAGCAGGGCAGGGCGCTGCTGGAACCTGGCTGTGTCCTGCAGTAATCCAGTGGGATTGGGACCCTCAGTGTGGCTGGTGAGTCAGGGATGATACCCCACACCACCAGCCCCCCAGCTCTCCCCTCTCCCCTCCTGCTCAGGGCTCAGCTGCACGTTGCTTCCCTGCGTTGGCGACTTGGACGCCGGCACAGACACAATAAACCGCTTTTCCTTTTCCCCCTGTCACCGGAGCTGCTCCTGAGTCACATCCCTGGCTGCCTGGCTCTTCCCCAGGGCTGTCTGCTCTGGCTGCATAACCCTGTGCATCGGCTGCAGACTTCAAAGCAATGGGATCCATCCCGGCCGGGAAGGGCTGGAGGGATGGCAGTGCTCCGGGAAACATCTGCATGGGGCCAGCAGGGTGCAGGGGCTGCAGTGGCTGGTGGGATGTGATGCTCTGCTCCCCAAAAGCCTGGCTCACCCCTGGGCGTTGCTCAGCTGCCCCAAAGAGCTGCAGGAGCTGGACCCTTCATCAAAGCCCAGTTCTCCTGTGTCCTCACAGGAGCATCCCACCGTGGACCCCACGGCTCCTGATGGCTGCTGCCTCCCTGCAGTGCTTCCGAGTTTGTCTGGGGGCTGCAGGTGGGTGATAGGTCCTGCCAAAAACCGAATGAGATTAAAAAGGAGCCAAAGGTGGCAGTGTGAGGGTGCCTGCTGTCCCTTCAGCCCAGTGGCTGTAGAGTGCTCCCATGGGCTCTGGCCCCAGTGTCAGCCGAGTTCATGGAGTGAAGCTTCAGATCACAGGCAGCAAAAAGTCTGCAAAGCAGCCAGGTCTGGTCTCTGAGACCTTCCCTGGGACCAAGCCCATCCCACTGGCCCATCTGGAGATGTCTGTCCTCAGAGGCTCTTCCAGACACCTCCATCCAGGACAGGGCTTGGCAGGGAGCAGTCAGTGAGGAGGACAACTACTTCAGTGTCCACCTGCAGTGGATGCAGTGGCCGATGCAATGCCTTGCCCAGCTTGGCTGTTTTGCACCAAAGAGCTGAGTCCTTATTTCTTGCAGCACTCCCAGCCCAAGTTCTGCCTTCCCCAGGCAGGATGTGGCCCCAGATATTGCCCCAAACCAGCAGATTTCTGCAAACGTGCTGTGCACCGGAGCAGCCTGGCAATGCTGGACCCCTGGGACCTCGCAGTGCTCCTGTGCCTGCCCCGCAGAGCTCTGGCTGTCGCTGAGAGCCTCTTTATTGTTCTGGCAGAGGGTTTTGTTTCACTGCTGCCTTCCAAGTTCCCAGGGATCTAAATTCTAAAGCAGGGTCTTGTAAAGAGCCCTGTCCAGATGGGCGAGATGATATTGCTGTATCAGATGAGAACTATCCCTGTCTTTATCCACAGACAATGCAGCAGTGGGAGCAAACAAGGATAGAGCCTTTCTTCAGAGGCACATTAGCCAAATAAGAGCCTTCACTTTGTTTTGGGCCGAAACCTAAGGCCTTGAGGCCAGACCACCTCAGGGAGCTGCCCCCATCCCTGCAGCCATGTGAGGATTTACCCCTTTCCATGCCCATTTTCCTGGCAGGGCAGGGCAGCAGGTCCTGCCCATCTCATTGCTGGGGTGTTCCCTGTCCTGTCCCTGCTGTCAGAGTGCTGTCCATGCCCCCAGGGCTGGGAGTGTCTCAGCATTGCTGCAGGGATTGGGCAGCACTCAGGCCTCTTCTGTCTTTGGACACCGACAGAAGGGGGAAGATGCTTTGGTTGTGCCCTGTCATTGTGGGATAGTTGAACTCACTCAGACAGGAGTCTGGGCTGTCCAGAGGAGCCAAGGCTGCTCTGTGCACTCACTTGTGGTGATGCACAAACCCTGTGGCCAATTCACCTGCTTTCAGATTTCATTACAAGACCCAGAATTCAGCCCAGGTTTGTTTTAAGAAGTTACTGGAGGCTGAAAAAGCCTGGGACTGATTTATGGCTTCCCATCAAAATCATGTGGTTTCACCACAAAACTTGGAAACTCTGGCTGCATTTTTCCTTTGGAGATTTTGGCTTCACTCCAGGGGCGAGAGTGTGAATCCAGGGTGTGCATCAGGGCTGGAGCGTTCGGGTGCTGCGGCTGAAATGGAGGAGATATGGATCACCACAAGGAGAATATTTAATGTCAGGACAACACAGCCATCGTTCTCAGGGAAGCACCGATAAGGCGGCGGGAGCCTTGGCACGGCACAGAGCTGCAGCAGGTCCTTTGCTCTCACTGCAGCTTTCATTTCAACACTTCACACTTATCACCCTCACATCCTGCTCCGTGTCAGCGGCCAGAACAGCATCTCCCAAGCTGCTGTGCCCAGGCAGGCTGGGAAGTTCCACTGCCCTCCC
The DNA here is from genome assembly GCA_013400775.1 of Chaetops frenatus. Classification (NCBI taxonomy): domain Eukaryota; kingdom Metazoa; phylum Chordata; class Aves; order Passeriformes; family Picathartidae; genus Chaetops; species Chaetops frenatus. The sequence continues at coordinate 104,312 of VZTR01000748.1, forward strand.
TAAAGCCCTGCTCTGGACTCTCAGGGTGAGCTGCTGGTGCCCACCGGGGTTAAGTATGTGAGCTTTTGCCAGAGAAGCATATTTCCAGCCTCAAACATGCATTGTCAACAACGGCAGGAAGGTATTTCTCACTGCTCCATGTGCTGTGAGCCAGCGGACAAGAACAAGATGACTTTTATTGCTATTTCTTCATATTTCCTGATATTGCCAGTCTGGCACTCACAACCCACAGGCAGATCCTGACCTGGGCCTGGGTTTGGATTACAGTGGCGATACTTTTGTCTTTGCTTTGCCTTTAATTTCAGATGCTTTGGGCCCCACAGGGCTGAGCTGATAACCTGGGAGGGCAGAGCCCCCAGCCCCATGGTGGGCAGCCTGGGTCAAGGGCAGACCCCAAACCAGGAGCAGGCACTGCAGGCACACAGAATCATTAAGGCTGGAAAAGCCCTTCAAGATCGGCAAGTCCAACCTTCAACCAAACACCCCATGCCCACTAAACCATTCTGTGAAGTGCCACGTCTATTTTTTTAGTGCCTCTGGGGATTCTGGCTCCATCACATCCCTGGGGAGCCTGTGCCACAGCTGGAGCTGGGCCAACCCCCTGCCCCTCACAGCGGCTCAAGGATCCCAAAGCCCAGTGACTGCCATGGGCCCACAAACCTCTGAGGGTCACATTGTAGGGGTCTCAGCATCTGACCCGTGGCAGTGCACGAACAGAGGAAAAGGGCTTTGTGTTACATAAATAACAAGGTCAGGGCCCTGCGAGCTGCTCCTGCTGCGCGCGAGCGCCGCGTCCTGCCGAGCATCCCCTGGCACGGGGGCCAGCGGGACAGCAGAGTCGCTTCAGGGCTTGGGTGCCTTTGTGGTTTTAATTTAGTGGCTTTTTAAAGTCAAGATGAAAGGGAGAGCCAGTCAGGGCCGCAGCAGTTCCCCTGTCTGCATCCAAAGGAAGCTGGTGGGGCCGCGCCGAGCACCAGTGGCTCCGTGCCTGCTTCCCCATCCTCCGCCTGCTCCTTCCCACCGCCGGCACAGACACGTCCGCACCACGAACAGACCTTGTCCGTGCCAATGCTGCACCGTGCTTGGGAGTGTCAGCTCATGTGGCAGTGGGAGATGACCCCTCAGGGCCTGGTGTGGGACACTCGGGTGTCCGGCACTGCTCCGAAAGCCCGACACGGTTGGTGCTGATGCTCTTTTCCATTACACTTCCTGTAGCCGTTCATTAAAGACCATGCGTGATGTCACTGCCAACCATCAGCTACGGGCCAGGACAAGACCCCAGCGCTCCTTGAGCAGCCATAAATTGAGCTGTACAAGGAGTCTGTAATTATTTTATGCCAAGCCTGGTATTTTGCTCCCCCCAGGGAGGCACTGGAGCGAACAAGAGCGGGCCTGTGCCAAACCATGCCCAGGCAGTGCTTTTATGAAATCTTGGGTTCGTCAGAATTAATTTCATTTAAAACATTCTTCTCGTTTTTCATAAAGCACAGCAAATCCGCAGTACTTAGGGCAGGAATGCAGCCAGGGCGCTGCCGGGCAAGCGGCGAATTACCCGCGGCAGATGGGCCGTGACGGCGGGGCCGCCCGCGGGCCGGAGCTGCGCCGGCCTCGGCTTCCTGGGAGCACCCAGCTGGGAAGAGAGGCTGGAGTGACCGTCTGGGACACAGCCAGGTATGGGGCTCTGGCAGTGCCATCCCGTCCTGAGCTCCCAGGGGATGTAGGAATCCAGGTGTGTTTGTCCCCAGCGCTCTGTGAAGGCTGTGGCTCTGGCCATGGCCGTTCCTGTCCCCGTGCCCAGTGCTGGCCCTGCACGTGTGGAGTGAGGCATCACAGATCATCTGCTTGAGCCCCCTGGCTGGTGGCAGCTGGCTCAGGGGTGGAACCTGGTCCAAAACCTGAGCAGAACTGCTCAGACTGCCAGTAGTTCAAGTGATTTTTTGGGGCTGGGGATACCTGACTGAGGCTGCGGGCTGAAGCAGTGTGGGGACAAAGGTTGGGAGCTGGTGCTCCTGCCCTACAGGAGAAGGTGTGAAGACCAGAGCCATGGGGGAAGCAGATCTCTGTCCACTACTGCTGGGGCATGGCAGGGGCATCTTCCCAAAGGTAGGACCTCTGCTGGGCTGCTGCTGGAGGGCTTTTGGCTTGGGATGGGGTTTAGTCCTTGGGGTCCAATCTCAACTGGAGAAATTGCTCAAAAATTGTATAATTCTGGAGCCCTAACCCACTGGGGAGGGGCGTAACTCCCCTCCCTTCAGCCTGCCCCCTCTTGCAGCCTCCCAGGACAGGACCCAGGTGAGCATCTCAGCCACTGTGTCCTCTTAGGATGCAAACAGGAGCTCGTGACCTTGGGTGACCCTGGGGCAATGAGAGCAGGCATAGGACATGCCCATGGGAGTTAGAAACCACAGGGAGCCAATAGGCCCGTCCAGCTGGTCCCGCTGCAGGCTGGGATCATCCCTGCTCTGCTGGGAACCTTGTTTGCTCCAAACTTCCACCTCCAGCCGGGTCAGTGGGCTCTAGCCTGCCAGGAAGGTGTCAGGGGTAAGTAGGGGGATTAGAGGTTTTAGCAGGTGTCGACACTCACCTTTCATCTTGCTGCAGGGAAATCCATGGCTTGCTCTCCCCTGTGCCCTGCACGAGTCCTGCCCTTTCCCTCCATGTGTTTGCTGCTAACTGGGATGGACTGGGAGATGGAGTTTGGAACAGCACAGGGGTCTGCACCATGGCCAGAGCCCTCTGAGCACCAGCCAGCTCAGTTTAGGCTGGCTGGAACTCCAGAGGAGGGGTCAGCAGCTCCAGCACTGTGTGGCACAGCCGGTGCTCGGCTGATGGCGTTTGCCAGCCGCAGGTCGGGTTGATCCGCGTTGCCCCGCAGTTTGCCATGGATTGTGAGAGCAAGGGGCTGCGTGTGCTGTTTATTTTGGTTATATTGAGTTTTCTCTGGGAGATTGGGGGGCACGGGGGGCCTCCAGACAAGGGGCTTTTGTGAGCCGAGCTGCAAGCCGATCCCCTTTTGAGGTTTTGCTTTTTTGGATGATACAATTTGTTATTCCAAGAACTACTCCGCAAATGGACCCCATTAGCTGAGTCCCCAGAGTAGCTGGAGCTGGCGCTTGCAGCACCTTTGTCTGCATCCACCTTGGGCCCACTGGGAGTGCTGGGGCCGTGGCACTGCTTTGCCCCTGGATGATGCCCAGGGGAGATGGGAGAGCCAGGAGCTGCTGTTCCTCCTTGCTAGCTGTGCTGACAGGGCATCTTATGGGATTAGGCTGGGCTGGAACCAGCAGAAAGCACTGGGATTGTTGAATTCCCTGTCACACTCATGTCCTTGGCACACACTGACAATAACCCAGTTGTTGCCATGCTGCTGGGGGCTGGAGCTAGTGCTGGGGCACTCCATCCAAGGGCAGCCCTTTTGGCCTCTTGGAGAGGGCTGGACCTCACCCTCACGCTTGACAGGAACTGTGGGAACTCACATCCTTCTCTGCCTTTGGGCATGAGCAGCATCTCCTGCACTGGGGGCAGCACTCGGGATCCCACTGGCATCTCCCGACCTGCTCCAAAGGGCCCCTGTGCAGCCAGCACACGAAGGGCAGCTGCGTGAGTGCCATGGCAGCCTGTGCTGTTGGAGCCTGGCCCCGGGGCCATGGTGCCAGGGCATGGCCACCTCTGGCCACCAGGGCTGGGCGGTCCAGCCGGAGCATCCTTGGCCTGCTCGGTGCTGCCTCCCGCGGGGATGCTGCTGGCTCTGTTTGTCTTGGCTCCGATGGGCTTTCTCCTGCATGTGAGAGGCTGGAGCTGGGCAGCAGCCAGTGGGTTTATAAATAATAGTGTCGGACACCTCTCTGGGTGGTGCTGAAAGCTCCTGAATTAGCCCCACCGCCCTGACACAGGGCATGTGGCTGCTGTGTTTGGAGGACACCCAGGGGCTCTCCCTGCTCCCTGACTCCATCCTGGCCTCTCTTGCACAATAGCCCCTGTGTCCCCCATCCCCAGCCCCACTCGCTCCTGAAGTGCTGGGACACACTGGCCAGCTGGGACGTATCCCTGCTCCCACCAACCTCCTAACGGGACATGCTCCCCACACCTGGCTGCCCCACAGCGAGTAGGGGTGTCCAGAAGTGGGTGGCAGACACCAGCCATGCCCGGAGATGAGTTTGCCACAGGGGCTGGGTGCGGGAGCACATCCCTAGGTCACGGTGCGTGCTGGCACCGCACAGAGGGGACAGTGGCTGCCGCCAAGTGGCCCTTTGGCCATCTCCGGGGGCTGACGAACCGGGAGGAGAGCGCTGGGCTCAGCACTTCGCCTCCCGCACTGCCCGGCCGCACACCGTGTTGGAGCCGTGGCGCTGGCCTGGGCTGCGGCAGGAGTGGCCGGAGGCCGTGGGACACTGGCCTTGCACGGCATTTGCTTTCCATTCGCTCATCTGGGCCACGGTCCGGCCCTGGCAGAGCCCAGCGGGGGCCGTGGGAAGGGGCAGCCGTAACTTCCCAACAAAAGGAGCCCAGCAGTGGGCAGGAGACAGTGCCGGGAGCCAAGTGCAGGGGCAGGACCCCGTCCCGGGGCTCCTCGAACCAGCCGCCTCCGCTCACCGCTGCCCGCAGTGTGCCACAGGCGGCCGGAGGCGGCCGCAGCCCCCGCTGCCTCCCTTAGGGGCAAGGACCGGCACAGATCGGGGGGTTCCTGGCTCCCAGCCGCGACCAGAGCTCTCCTCCCACCGCGCCCCCACCACATTCCACCCAGGGCCTGACATTTCAGCGTGCCGAGCCTTCGGAAAACAGCATTTTAATGCTCTTGCTGTAAAAGTGGTGGAAAATGTCCGTGGGCTTGTGCAGGAAGGCTCCCGGGAGCCGTGGGCGTGCGGGGCGCTGGCTGAGCCCTGCCAGGGCAGCTGGGATGGGGTGGGATCCTGTGGAGCCCCACGTCTCTCAGAGACCCCCCTGCAATCGCAGCCAGCTCTGCTTATCCCGGTTATTTCTGTAGCAGGGGTGAGGCTGGTACTGCCCGATCCCAGGTGGGTTCTGCAGCCACTCGGGGCACGGAGGGGGCTGTCACCTCACCCTCCCTGGGCATTGCCTCCTGCCATCCCTGCCTCCAGAGCTTTTCCCTGCCCTCTTCCCACACCAACTCCAGGCTGAAGGCTGAAGGGTTCCTTGGGCTTTTTTCTCTTCTGTTTTTTGGGGTTTTTTATAATTGCCCTCTAAATAAATGGGCTGAATAGGTCGATTTAATTTTCCCCCCATGTTGCATTGCTCAGAAATGCCAGGCAGTGTGGCACCTGCAGCAGATGCCCAGTGAGTGCCTGCCCAAACTGGGGCTGCCAAGCACCCGTCACTTCCTAGGAGGTAAAAATGTGCCCCAGGTTGGGTCTGATCCCTGGATCAGGTCTGATCTCCAGGTTTGGATCTATTCCCAGGTCTGGGTCTGTCCCAGGATCTGGGTCTGCTGCTAACATGGGGGAATGATTGGCATAACAGTTGGGGTCCCTTGGGTGCAGTAATGGTGCCAGCCCCCTCCTGAGCACCACGGCAGCCTCCTGGTACCTGTGCCCAAACAAGGGGGTGCCCCCTTGCCAAGGCAGGGGGTCCTGGGGGGGCTCAGCAGCGTGCCACTGGCAGGAGGAGACCCTCTGGGCAGTGAGTCCTGAGTGGACACCAAGGGAGGTTCCCACATGACACAGCCTGGAGGAGAACTCGGAGTGAGCTGAGTGTTTTTCCAGCTTGAAGCCCAAACAAAAGGTTTTGTAATAAGTGTCTCCCTGTCCCTGGGTTCAGAGTCCGGTTTTGTGCCCCAGTGCTTCTGAAAGGGAGTATTTGAATGTACCAGATGGGAGCACAGGGGTGCAAAACCAGGGACTGACCCTGAGGGACCACACTCCATCCCATTCTCAGTCCCCTGGGACACTGCAGGGATATGGAGACAGCCCTGAGCTCCACTGGCTGTGTGTCCATCCAGGGCCAGTGTCTCTAACAGAAACAAACGAGTCCTACTAAGAAAATATTCCATATATTCTGCACTGCTTTCCACTGGTGCTGGAGCTCCAAGTCCCCAGTTTTGCTTGGCAAAGGGTCAATGGTAACAGCGACGCCCAAGGCAGATGCTCTGGAGCCGTGAAGGTCACTGGCTCCTCTGGGCCTTTCTTAGCTGTTTCCCAGCACTCTCCCAGCTGCTCCTTTCTCCTTCCTGGGTCCATAAGTGGTTTTTCCTCTGGGATGATCTGGGACACATGAAATCCATACCATTTCCCTCTGGATTGCCCTGTCCAGGTCTGGTTGCTCTGCAGATGCTGTGTGCCCTGGGCAGGGCGGAGCTGCCCGAAGGTGTCACATTGTGGGGAGAAGGGCAGTGGGACATGAACACATTTGTGGGTGCAGGGGTCCAGCCAAGCAGGGTGGTCTGGACCCCTTTGAAGCAAATTCAATGCTCGATTGCACTGGAAATTTGGAGGCTGGCAATGAGAGTGTGGCTGTGGGTCATGGCACGCTGGTGTTAAGGGATGTTGAAAGATGGTTAATGACAGAGATGGTGCACATGGGGACACTGAGTGGCACCTCATGTTCCCCAGGACACAGCACCCAGCTGTCCAGGAGTGCAGCTGTCCTGTGGGACTTTGCTGCCTCTGCACTGGGTGCTGGGGCATAGGGGTTTGACATAAACCCCAGGAAAGTGGGACTGCTGGAATACCCTGTGAGGCTGTCAGCTCCAAGACAAAGGAAATGTGGAAACAAAAAAAAAAACAAAAAAACAAAAAAACAAAAAAAAAAAACCAAACCCAACAACCACCTAGAAATTTCAAACTGAAAAATCAAAGCAGCTGATTCAGCAATGGTGAAACATCTTGTGACAGCGACAGGCAAATTTTTTCCAAACAAAATTCTGGGAAAAAATCAGCTTGATTTTGCTCAACCTCCTCCCACTGTCCCAGTGGAAAGGCACATGGGGGTTGTCCTTTGGGGAGAAGGCATGGAGCCCCATGGTGGATGGGGGCCCCAGGAGCACAGCCTGGCAGAGAGGATGCCCCCTAAAATGGGGATTACAAGGCACAGGGGAAATCTGAAATCCAGCCAGGAGCATGAGGCTGTGCCGGACGGGAGCGTGGGATATGGGAGTGTCTTGTCAGAGTTTCCACTGAACACCTCGGGCTGGCTGGGGTCTCGCATCAGCTCACAGAAATTAAATTAAATTAAATAACATAAATACTGCCTGAAACGTGCACTCCATCCCCTTCCCTGGGTGTGGAAATGGGGAAGCAGCTGTGCACGGCTGCCGTGCCAGGAGTGCTCTTTTATGGTGCATGGCCGTGGGGGCAGTAGGGGATGGGGATGGGATGGGAATGGTGAGGGAATGGGAATGGGAAAGGTATGGGGATAGGGGTGACGAAGGGGAGGGGTATAGAAAAGGATGGGTATGGCGAGGGGATGGTGAGGGGATGGGGAAGCCGATGCTGGCGCGGGGCCGCGAGTCACCGAGGCGAGGGCAGGACCGAGGCACCGCCCCGGCAGGTAACCCCATCCCCCAGCGCCGCCCGCCAGGGAGGGACACAGCCGAGGCTCCCGCTCCTGAAATTTATTTTAATGTAAACCTAGCTGTAAGGCAGCTTTTTCTCATTTTTAAACTATTTCATATCAATCCTTGGCCTGACATTTGTTTTCTTTGAGTGCGGTGGGGAGCGCGGTCGGCATTGCTGAGGATATCTCCTCTGGAATCTTGGCAGAGGCGGCTCCCTATCTTTGAAGAAACGGCAAATGCAAAACAGAAGGCCGATATTAGAGAAGCATAAACAATATTTTTCCCCCGTTAAGCCCAGGAGCGGCGCAGGGGCTGGCTCGGCGACACGGCCGAGGTGGGACATTGACCCCCTCTCCGGCCACACGGCACCTGCCCAGGCTGACCCCCGGGCAGGAGCACCCCAGCACGGCTCCGGGCAGCTCCCATCACCTGCGGCCACGCCACTGTCCCCAAGGGCTGTGACCAAGCCGGTGGGACACGGAGTGGTGGCACCGGGAGGGTTTGCAGTGCTTGCTGGAGTAGGGGCTGGTGAAGCCGGGGGTGCCCCAACCAGGGTCTTGCCCTGTTGGGGGTCAGGAGCCGAGCTCTGGAGTTTCCTCCAAGGAGATGCAGCTCCGAGGGTGAAGGGGGTCTCGGGGGGTGTTGTGTCAGAGGGGTTTTGTGGAGGATAAGCACGGGGAGCATGTGCGGCAGCAGGGACTGCCTGGGCGGGCAGGCACAGGCAGCAGTGCTGGCACCAGCCAGGCTCACCTGGGGGGTTGCTAAAAAGCTGGAAGAGGAGAGGAAATGGAGATCAAAGGGCCCAACAAAACCAAGGAGACAGGATTTCAAACTCTGACGTTAAAATAAAATAACTGTTAGGATAAACACTGGGAGGCAGGTTCCTGTCCGAGCAGCTGGGGCAGGGATGGGGGATGTTCCTGGTGTTTCAGACAGGAGGGGATGTTTTCACAGCAATTCACACGTTTGCTGTTGTACCTGGGCAGGTGCTGAGAGAGGGGCAGAGAGCTCAGACGGGAAAACCACAGGGTGAGGACACCGTGGTGGGGATGCTGTGCCAGGGACTGAGCTGCTGCCCAGTAGCACCAGCTATCCTGGGGCACTGGAAGTCAGCTTGGGGGCTCCTGGCTCCATGTTGTCCCACTGCTCTGGAGCTTGTATTTATCAAGGTGTGAGGCCAGCAGCTCTTTCCTTTGGGAGAACAGATGCTGCTGTTGAGGCTCCTTGTTGCACCTGGAGCCACTATGGGCTCCCCAAGTGCTGTTTTGGGCTCCCACTGGAGCCCCCTTAGCAGAGATCCCCTTCCCATGGGATGGGTGGGCAGGGCTGGAACTGCCACAAGGTTGCTGCCCCACATGTCCCAGCCCCCCTAAGGGAGCTGCCCTGAGCACCCTGCCCCAGAAGGCTCATTATAATGAAGCCGGTGACCCCAGCACGAGGCTGGAAGTTTAAATGTCTGCGGTTGATGGCCACTTGCCCACAAATTCCCTGAGACGGGAACTGCTCTCTGCGGGTCCCTCCAGGCTTAGCAGATTTCTTTGCAAAGCACCCGTTGCCTTAAAAAAGTTATTTCTGCACAGGAGCTGCGAGAGCAAAGTGGGTCTGACCTGCGGACCTCTGGGAAACTCCAACTGCTTGCCATTGCTCCCAGCAGGACTTAGGTGACCCTGGAGCAGGGCTGGCCCAGCCAGCACTGGGTCCTTGGAGAACGATGCTCAGAGCTCCAGCAGCCTCTGCCCCTCCCTGTGATGTCTGGGCAAATGCTCCACATCCCACACCAGGATCCTGGCACAAGTGTCTGTGCTTGGTCATGGCATGAGCCTGGGTTCACAAGGCAGTTTGGACCCTGCACAGCCCTTGTGCAGTCCCCTGGAAAGGGGCTCCAGCTGAGGGAACAGAACCCTCCAGCACCCTCACCCCTAGAGGAGCCCAGCTCTGGCACTTGGCTTCTGCTCTGCTCCGTCCCTCAGGCACAGCGTCACAGCTGCTCCCCGGGCAGGCCACCACCCTACTGGGAAGAGGAGGAGGAGGAGGAGGAGAGGGGAAGAAGAAGGGAAGAAAAAAATGAATCCCCACAAAAATGTCTTCATAACAGGAAACGTCTCATAAAATACCTGTGGTTTGGCATGTGTGATTCGACTGGTCAAACTATGCACCTGGCAGAGAACCCTGCTATTAATGCTGCAGCTCTGGTATTTCAGTGGAGTGGAGGCTGGTGGGGCGGGGGGCGGGGAGGGGTTTGGATGGGGGATCTGGGGTGCAGAAACCCTCCACTGGGGCCAGGGCAAGGGGGGACATTTCCCTTGGGTCTCATTCACCTCCACGGGCGACTTCCCAGCTGTATTTCGGTGAGGGAACTGCAGCACCCCAGGGATGCCGTGAGCCAGGCTGAGCCTTGCCCCAGGCAGGAGCCTGGTGTTCCTGCAGCTCCGAGCCAGGGTTTTCCACGCAGACCCGGGCCCCAGCCAGCACTGACCCGGGGGTCTTCGTCTGGGTCTCGCAATGCTGTGGTGCCCATCCTTCCGCAGGGAAGGCCTCAGCCCCACGCACACCCCCGGCAGCGATCGCCGGGGCTCTGCCGCGCTCCCGAGGAGTTTTGACAGCTGGAGGTGAGGGATTAAGCCCTGAGCCCTGACCTGCGGCTGCGCTCCCGGCACGCACGCCCGGGGTCACTAATCCGCTTGAGCTGAGCCCTGACCCGGCCGCCGAGGGATCAAGTGGTGGCACCGCCCCCGGTGTTGGCATCGCTGCCGGACCCCGGGATCCCCGGCTCCAGGCAGCGTGGGCCATGGGCATCTTGCACCACGGCCGTGCCGTGCCGTGCCGTGCCGTGCCGTGCCTACTCCGTTCCGTTCAGGGCCAGGTGCGGGCGCTGTGCGGGGGCAGCAGGTCCCTGCAGATGGGGTGGGGTGTTTTTTCTTCATCAAGGAAAATGTTTTCTTGTTCCCTGGGCTGCCGGCGGGCGAGGCTCCGGCTCCGGGTCCGGCTCCGGCTCCGGCAGCGCGTACAGCAGCCTTGGATCGGATCAGGTGTCGTGCAGTTAAGGACAGGCTGGTGCCAAGTCTCCCCCGCGCTCCGGCGCTGCTCAGCCGAGCTGCTCCCTGATGCCTTTGGCTTTCGCAGACCGGCCTGCGGAAACAACGTGCTGCTCTCCCTCTTCATAGCTCACTTTTCGTTTTTGACTCGGTTTATTATTATTTTTAAAGCATGTGTAGCGCAAAGCAAATCATCGACCTCCCGCTGGAGCCGGGCCAGCCCCGTGTTGGGCTTGGAAATCCTCCCTGCTTTATTTTTTATTGTAAATGACCGGAGGATGGAGCGGCTCGATGGGACACGGCGGCGGCCAAGCCTGCCTGCTCCAGCCCACCCACACACGCCGGCTGCTCCCGGTGCTTCCCCTTCCCTGCGTCCCCCGGCCCCGGGCGAGTGCGAGGCTCTTCCCACTGCTCCCCGCCAGCCCGGGGCCAGCTCCTGCCGCGGCTTCCAGAGGTGGTGGCTGTGCTTTGTGATCCCAGAGCACGGCATGGGTACAGAGGGTGGGGACAGCAATGGGCACGGGGACAGGGACCAGGATGGGATGAGGCCTCACCAGTGAGCCTGGGCATGCAGTTGAAGTGCATCAAATTCCCCATCCTCATCCCTGAGCCCCTCCGTGGGGCTGGCGTGGCCCTGGGATGGATGTGGGGCCGGAGCTGGGGGGAGTGCCAGCAAGCACATGCTGTGCCCCAAACTGACCAGGCTTTGACTGCCGGGTTTAAACAAGTTCCCTGTTGTGCCGACCTTCAGTCACAATGGCAGATCCCCCGTGGATCACATATATTGACTTAAAAAATAATTAGCCTCAAAGGGAGCAGGCGCGGGGCTGGCCAGGCCCTTCATTAATATTTAAGTAACAGGGGCTGTAAATCAGCCAGAGCTCAGCCAACAGCCCTGGCCGTGTCCATGGGGAAGCGGGGCCATGGTGTTCACAGGAACATTGCCCAGTCCACAGGCATGGGAGTGCTGACATGGGCTCTGTGGGGAGAGTGGGACAGTGCAGGAGCCAGCAGCCCTCTTCCACTGGGAATGACCAGGAGCACGCCAGGAACACGCTGGGAGCTCACCAGGCTGCCCAGCACAAGCCACAGGCACTTCTGGAGCGACAGAGGCGGCATGGGCTGCTTGTTTTCCTGCGAGAACAAGGTGACATTTCTTGTCTCCTTTCTCATGCTTTAAGTGTGAGATTTTTTCTCTGTTCCCAGTGCTTTCATGGTGTGCCAGGGGTTTTTAACACGTCTGCTCGCCGCCTGCCAGGGGAGCCGACACTCGCACCGTCAGCGTGGCGGCAGCGGCGGCTCTGAAGCCGTGCCAGGGGTCTCGGTGCTGGGTCGGGGCCCTGCTCCCCCTGGAGCTGAGCAGTGCAGTGCTGCCGGGTCCCATCCTGCTCCAGCATCCCCAGAGAACAGCACAGACCCCTCAAGCGCTGCCCCTGTATGAACCCTCCTGGCTCAGCAGCTCCTGCTGGGCTTGGCTTTGCATCAAGGGATGGTTTTGGTCGTACTGGAGTGTGCTGGGGGGCTGGAGCTGCCTCTGAAGGGCAGCAGCCCGGCTGGACAGTGCCCAGCCTGGTGGCTGCAGTGTCCAGGCAGAGTGGGATGAGCCAGGAGGGGCTAAAATTGAGACCCCCAAAGCATCTCCCCTGCTCCAGGTGGGAAAAAAATTAATCTCATGGGATTTCTGTTGGCCATACGAGAGCAGGTGCTTCACCCCAGACCCCAGGAGGACAGGCAGGTGACCCCCAGGAGGATGAGAAGGTGACACCCAGGAGGACAGACAGGTGACCCCCAGGAGGATGGGCAGGTGACCCCTGTCTGTCTGTCTGTCTGTCTGTCTGTCTGTAGCCACCCCATACACATGATGAATTGGCCACCATTTGTGACCTGCCAGGCGAGATGGGAGCGTCGTGTGGCTGCTCCGTGTGATTAATTATCAGTTCATAACACAGGAGATTTCAAGCATGAAAGAGCCTCTCCACAAGCACGTTGTGCACACTTTATCCATCATATGAGACTCCAGATATTTCCATTTTATTGTTATTAAATCACTGCCTGGAGAGCCTGGGTAGCAGGAGGCCTCCTGCCCCAGTGCCGGGCACGGCCGGGGGGGACAGCACAGCACCAGAGACCCCCATTTCATTGGGGGACACGTACCTGGGGGGCTCAGGCCAGGCTCCCCCCGTTACACTGCAGAGATGGGGCAGTTGGAATGACCCTGCTGGATCAAGGGGGAGTGTGCAGGAATTAAGCCCATAGCTGACAGAGGACACAGGGCAGGGAACTCAGTTTCACATCCAACACACAATGAAACTGTGGTCAGATTATTCCCCTGTCCTCGCTCTCCCTTCCCTCTTGCTCCGTTTTCCCTGCATCCCACATCTTTCTGAGGGCTGAGGTCTCACAGAAGGAGGATGCAGCACCCAGCAGTGAGGGGCTCAACCACCCCAGGGTGCTGCTCCCATGGCAGCATCCTGAGAAAACAGCCCAGTGGAGGGGAGGAGCAGGGGCGAATCCAGCCCAGGTGGGAGAGGAGAGAGCTAAGATAGGAGGGAGGTAGAGATGGAGGCACAGGGGTCATACCAGGTAAGGAAAACAAGTAAATAGCTGATTCAGGGGTTTGTTCTCTTCTTTTATTTAACAGAAACTGTATTTTTACAGCTGCAATCCCTTAAAATGGGATTCTTTTCCCCTTAAACAAATCCTTGTAAAATAATGCTTCATAAAAAGAAGGACTCCTCTCCTCGACCCTGAAGACAGAAAAACTATGATGCCGGTGAGGCCCTGGCCATGCTGCCAAGGAGGCTGGGGGTGGCTGTCACCCGTGTCCCCAGCAGTGCCACCCGAGCCACAGCCACGGCTCCAGTGTCTCAGTGGGAATGGCACCGTGGCTCTGGTGGGATGGGCAGAGCAGAGCTCCTCTTCCAGCATCTGCCACAGCCTCCTGCATCCTCACAAGGTCCATCATACTGCTAATGGCAGGGCCATCCCTGTCCCCTCCAGCTCTCAGCTGACTCCAAGACCATTTTCCAGGCACAAGAGCAGCTGTCAAGGCTGCCTCGTCCCTGGAAACTCCAAAAACCTGCCAAGCCCTTGTGGCATCAGGAACAATCCCATGCCAGGGCTCCCTGCTCCCTTGACTTAATTTGCTTTAATTTTGTTTTAATTTAGGTTGTTTTTTCTCTAGGCTGCAGCTTTTTCTTTTCACTGCTGCTTCAGCAAAAGTGGTTCAGGAAATTCCAATGAAATCCTGGCATGCAGCAGCCCTGTCCCTGCTCCCTGGCGGGACAGGCCAGGAGCTTAATTTTCATTAATAACCACAACAGGTCAACTATTGCGAGGAGGAAAAGCAGCAAAAAGCTCTTTTGGCATCACGTGTTGTTTAAGCTTCCGAAAATAAATGTTCTTTGCAAATCAATCTGTTTGCAGCTCCGCACGTGGAGCTGACAGAGAGAGTTGCTGGAGGAAGAGAGTATTTATAAAGGGGGGTTATTTTAAATAAACAGGCACTTAAGGCTGAGGCTGCTTCCATCCAATCCTTCGTCCTCGGCGCGAGTTCCCGGCGCTGCTCGTGAAGCGCTGCACTTGAGCCAAAAATGCAGCAAGTCTCAGGCTCCCACATTATGGGTTTGGTCCAGCACCCACTTGGGAGACTCAGCACCCACTTGGGAGGCCCAGAACTCACTTGGGAGACTGAGCACCCACCGGCTGCCCTGAGGGAAGGCAGGGCTTGGCAGTGGCAGCCTGAGTCTCCCACAAAAGCCATGGCTCTCGTGAGAGGAGCCCTCACTCACTTGAGGGATGTGACAGCAATGCTGGGCTCAGTGGGCTGCAGGTCCCATCTGCCTTTTTTCTCCCTCTTATATTTGTTAAAAATATTTAGAGGTATGTGAGAGTTGCCACAGACACTCGGGGCAGCTTCTGTAAGACTCCACTGGGCAGCCCTGTGGTTGGTAACAATGCAAGATGAAGGAAGAGCCTCAAGCTGTGCCAGGGGAGGCTCAGGTTGGACATCAGAAAAAACTTCTCTGTGGAAAGGGCTGTCAGGCATTGGAAGGGGCTGCCTAGGGAAGTGGTGGAGTCCCAATCACTGGAGGTATCCGAGGAACAACTGGACATGGCACTCACTGCTCAGGGCTGGTGACAAGGTGGGGATCAGTCACAGGTTGACCTCAATGGTCTTGGAGGTCTTTTCCAACCTCAGTGAATCCGGGATTCTGTTCTATAAAGTGCATTTACCATGCATCTCCCAGCTGTGGTGCGTCGGGAAGGGCAACACGTTCGGGATATCTCTGATCCACAAAAAGGCACATTCAGGGGAGTCCTGCTCCCACGGGGATCATTCTCAGGCTCCCAGCTGGTGCTGTGAGGTGGGGGGTGTGTGCCCAATGTCACTGTTGCTTTGTCTGCAGGAGCTGTGGGAGCAGGATGCTACGGGACGTCGTGGCGCTGCTGGTGATGATGGTGATGATGGTGATGGTGATGGGTCCTCGCTCGGCCGCGGGAGGCGGCGTGGGGGGCTACGCTCAAGTCAAGTACATGCAGCCCATGGTGAAGGGACCCCTGGGACCCCCGTTCCGTGAAGGCAAAGGGCAGTACCTGGGTAAGGGATGCACTCTGCGGGACTGTGGGAGGACACGGGTCAGTGGGAAGGGGACATGGCACCTCACCCTCTTGTCACCCTCTACCCTCAGGGTCAGAGTTCCCGGGAGCTGCCTGGCACAGCCAAGGGTGCTGCTGTCCAAAACACTTATGGCCAAGCATGCAGGAACCATTTGGGTCTCTAACCCAGTGCAAAAGGACGGGATGGACGCGGGTAGAGGCTCAGCAGGGAAGTGAAGCCCTTTGCTGGGGCTGGGAGGGCACTCATGGGCCTCTTGGTCTGGGAGCCAGGGGACACAGGAGACCCTCCAGCCTCTGGCTTCTACCCTCCTGCCCATCCCCAGCAGTGGGAGGTGCAGACGCCCCAGCACTCTCTGTCTCTGCCTCTCCCTGCTGTTAAACCTGAGCTGTCCTGGCAAGGCTTTTTCCACTCCTCCACCTATTCCGTTTCCCTGTCTGCATTTTGCACCAGCTGAGAAAAGAGTGTGCCAAGGCTGGAGCTGAGACCCAGCCTGGTGAGGGAGGAGCAGGAGAGAGACATTTCCTCCCTCAGAGAGCAGCGACCAGAAACTCCACACCTGTTAAATGGCTCCCCACTGGGTGAGGTGCACCCAGAGGGGCCGAGGCATCAGGGTCATTGCTCTGCACCGCCGGGGCTCCAGCACTCCCAGCCTTCTGCAACCCCCTGCCCTCATCTGCCCTGCCTGCACCCACCCCGGTGCTGGCACCACCACGGGATGGGGCACTGCTGGGCTGGGGTATACAGACCTGCCAGGTCAGTGCTTGGCCCTTGGGAAGAGCCACCGGAGCCTCCCCATGGGTTGGCACAGACCTGGACCCTCCCAGAAGATGAAGTCTTGGCTCTGTGAGGAGAAACTGGAGAAGGCTGGGCCACCGGTGTCTGAATTACTGGAGGGCTGAATGGCTTATCAGGAGTTCAGCTCAGCACATGTGTCAGAAAACACACAGCGAAACCTGGAGCCGAAGTGTGCTACGAGCCTCCCCTCCCTGCCCCCTTCCCAGCTGTTTTAAAGCTACTCCCTGAATTCCAGCCAGAGCCAAAACCTTCCAGCGTAGCACAGGAACACTTCAGCTGCTGGTGGGACTGGATTCAAATCTCTCCCTGCTGTTTTCCCTTCTTTTTTCCCCTTCTTCCTATGCATGGGAGCGCCTTGCATTGCCTCTGAGCAATGCTGCCTATGGTGAGGAGAGCAGCGAGTGTGCCAGGCTGGGGCAAGGCAGGGTTTGGACAAGGTTAGACCAGGCAGAGGGGAGACTGAGGCAGGGTAGAGCACTAAAGTCCCCTGGACATTACTCCTCTAAAACCCCTGGGAAGAGAGGACAGGTGGGGGACAGGACTGGGGGACGCAGGGACAGCTGCAGCCCGAGCCACCAGCTGTGGGGCTGCACAGAGGCAGCTGGGGAAGCCGGTGCCTGCTGGATCCCACCGAGCTCCCATCTCTGCTTAACCTCTAATTTGGCAAGGAAAATCCCTGCTGGCCTTCTGCCCTGCTCGGGGAGCTCAGCTGACTCGCCGCGACGGCGCAGGGCTGTGCTGTGCCCCCGTGGGTTACCCTGACCCGGCGGGAGCTGTGCGGGGCCCCCCGGGCTGCCCCAGCCTGGCCGTGGGGCTGGGACCCCTGGCTGGGGGGCTGGGAGTTCCCTTCTGCCTCCAGGTGCCATCTGGTGAGTGACAGGTTTCCTCAGGGTGCCAGACATCTTTTCTCACCCAAAAATAGCCGTTCCGAGCACAGAGGGAGCTCAGGGAAGGAGATGCTGCTATATGCTGAAATGCTCAGAACATTGAAGCAGATTTGCACATTGGGGTTTATTTTGGCTTAATTTAAACCATGCCAATGGCCCTGCAGCCAGGTAAACCCATGAGTGAGCGCCGTGGTGGGGCACCCACTGCTGGGAGATGGTATGAGAGGTGCTAAAACACTGATCCCACGCAACATCCCTGTGAGCCTGTGAAAGTCTCTCACGAGACAGGGCTTGGCAGCAGCTCTGGAACAAGCTCGGCTGGGCTCCGCCACAGAGCAGCCAACCTCTCCTTCCTGCAGTGTCATCTGGCTGTGCTGGCCAGACCCGCTGCTGGCTGCTCACGGCTGGGAACCACTTCCCATCCTGCTGGATTATTCCTCTGCTGGCCGGTCTGCACTGCTGGGTCCCTTCTGCAGGCAGGAGTTGTCCTTACCGGGATGAACACAGCTCCAGAGGGGCTGCATCTCCCACCTGGCCATGACCATGCTCCTCAGGAGGTGGAACACTCAGGTGGGAGTTCCCAGGGGTCATTCCTGCCCCGTCCCCTTCCCGCTGCCCCAGCTGGCTCCACGTTAACGTCCACAGCAGCTCAGTTCACGCTTTGAGGGGAACACAGAAACCCATGCTGGTGTTGTGAAGTGCAGAGCTCCCAGACATGTGTCTGTGGTAAGACATGGGCTTTTGAAATCGGACACCAGTGGGGCTGCAGTGTCCCAGTTTCTCTCCGCTGACGGGCCCCGGTTTGGTTTTCCCGTCTGCTTTTTTGGCCGCCTGCAAGCTGGCAGCTCCCGCCTGGCGTTTCTCTCCACTGCCTTGTGTGAGAGAGTGTGTGTGTGTGCTTTTTCCTTCCTTCGTGGGCTCAGCTGTAGATCCTTGTTCTGATTCCATGCAAAATGACCTAGAAAACTAATTCATTTCAAACCATTGCAAGAAAAAAAAAAAAAAAATAGAAAAAGTTAGGGGAGAAAACACATTGAAATAATTTTCTAGAGAATTTTTTTTCCAGAATCCAAACCCCAGAAATTGTGCAGCACTGCACAGCTCCCTTGTCCTCATTCCTACACCATTTTCAGAGGTGAGGAGCAGGAGTTTGCAGAAATCCAGTGGCAGTGTCGTGACAAACAAGTATTTTCTTCATCAAGAGAGCCAAGTGACCGCAGCTACAGCTGAGGACATGGGCCAGGCTTTGATTTATAGATAAACACTAAAAATGTTTCCATTACCCAAAGGAAAACACAGTGGCACCGGGCTGGGAAGGCCCAGAGCTAATTGCTGTGTTTATGGCAGGCAAAGCCACCTCTGATGCTCCAGGAGCTGTGCCTGCTGCTGCCACAATTATTCTTTTCACGTGTCTCAAATCTCCCATAAGCTTTTCCCGTTGACTGAGGAAATCTCTGCACTGGCAGATCCCAGCACCACGTGTGTCCATGCTCCCAAAGCCCAGCTTGGCTCACTGAGGGGGCCAGACTGGCAGACCCTGGGGACTGTGGTATGCAGCCTTGTATCTTGCTCCCACCCCAGGCAGGATCCAACCCCATCCCAGGAACTTGTCCATATAGATCTCTTCCCAACTGGAATGATCTACCTTGGGCAGATTTGATTTAAAAACACCCAAGGCATCACAGCCCTTTCCTCTGCCTTTCACATTTCTCATTATTGTCCCGTGTACATGTGACTGTAGAGTATTTCCTTCATTTCAAACTGCCCAAAAAAGTGTTTGTCAGATTTATTCTTTCTCACCCTTTCCTGGTGTCACGTGGGAGGTGACACCCTGCCTGAGCCAGCCTCAAAGAGTTATTTATGCTCATGTCTGTGCTTCCCATGCTGAGCTGTGGTGGGCATGTCATCTGCCTCTCCTTGCCTTTGGAGTCTCTCAGCCCATTAGTTTCTTTCTTATATCCGTTTGCAAAAGACCTCAATAAATTCTTGAAATGTCAAGTGGTTGTGGCCTATTCCCAGCTGGGCTGACTCATCTGGACGGAGCTGAGGCTGCATTTCCCTCCCAGCTCTTGGCTTCTCCTCCATCCCCAGTGCTTTTTTGCTTTTTGTTTTTTCTCTGCCTTGCTGGACTCAGGAGCTGCACCAGTGAGCACTGTGGGCATGGCCTAACCCATACACCCATTGCCTCCTCAGGTTCTTGAGTACACGTCCAAGAGTTTTCTTTTTAATCCAAAAGGATTAAAGGTCTCCCAAGGCCCTGGACTCCTGGGACGGGGTGAGGGATTATCCACAGTCTTGGCTCACTCTGTCACCATCCTCTCAGCTGAGCCCAGGCAGGAGCGACTGAATCCCACGGTGCTTTCAAGGCCACTGGGAAGTGAGGCAGCAGGAGGTTTGAATCCAGCTCCAAAAACACCCTTCAGTAACTCATCACAAAACAGCCCTGCCAGAGCTGACAGCAGGTGCTGGCACCTTCCGTGGTGTCACCTGACATAATGGAGGGATGTGAAGCTGCAATGAGAACCCTAGGCTTTGGCCTTGCCTCAGGACAGCCCTGCTGATGTGGGGGCCCAGGAAGCTGCTGTGGCCATGCTTAAGTGGAAAGGTCCCCCTTCAAGCCCAGCCCAGGCTACACAGAGACCCCGGCTCCAACATCCCAAGGACATCCCGCACCCGCACACTCCTTGCCCACCACCAGCTCTAGTGACACTCTGTGTCTCCTCTCTCCACAGACATGCCACCACTGCTGCCCATGGACCTCAAAGGGGAGCCAGGACCGCCAGGGAAGCCTGGCCCGCGTGGACCCCCTGGGCCCCCCGGCTACCCAGGAAAACCAGGCACAGGGAAGCCGGGAATGCATGGCCAGCCTGGGCCCGCTGGGCCCCCTGGCTTCTCAGGCATTGGGAAACCCGGCATCCCAGGACTCCCCGGAAAGGCGGGTATGAAAGGGATGCCCGGGGCCAAGGGTGAGCCTGGCATGCGTGGGGAGCAAGGGCCGAGGGGACTTCCCGGCCCACCGGGGCTGCCCGGGCCAGCCGGCCTCTCTGTCAACGGGAAGCCGGGTCCCCAGGGCGGTCCCGGCCTGCCCGGCTTTCGGGGCGAGCCGGGCCCGAAGGGAGAGCCGGGTCCTCGCGGAGAACGAGGGATGAAGGGTGAAAACGGCGTGGGGAAGCCAGGCTTACCGGGGCCCCGAGGGAACGGGGGCCCTCCCGGCCCCGCGGGGCCCCCAGGGCCCGCCGGCATTGGGAAGCCTGGCCTCGATGGGCTGCCGGGCGCGCCCGGGGACAAGGGCGACATGGGCCCCCCGGGCGGGCCGGGTGTCACCGGGGAGCCCGGCCCTGTGGGGCCGCGGGGACCCCCCGGGATCGATGGGATCGGTGTCCCGGGCGTCGCGGGGGTGCCGGGCATACAGGGCCCTATGGGACCGAAGGGAGAGCCCGGGATCCGCGGCCTCCCTGGCCTGCCAGGCCCCACGGGCTATGGGAAGCCAGGCATGCCCGGCCTGAAAGGAGACCGCGGGCAGCCCGGGGCGCAGGGAGCCATCGGCGATAAGGGGGAGCCCGGCGTTGATGGGGAGCCGGGCGAGCCGGGCCCTGCCGGCATCATCGGCCCGCCGGGCCCGCCGGGGTCCATGGGCCTGCCGGGCAAGCACGGGCTGCCCGGCTCCAAGGGGGACGTGGGGCCGAGCGGGCCCCCGGGAATGCCGGGAATGCGCGGCGACCAGGGCCCGAACGGCTTCGCGGGGAAGCCGGGGGTGCCGGGAGAAAGGGGCCTGCCCGGGTCACTGGGACCTCCCGGCCCAACGGGCCCCAAAGGCGAACCAGGGTTCATCGGCCTTCCGGGGGTGCCTGGATTAACGGGTGGCCCCGGGCCCAAAGGGGACGGTGGGATCCCGGGGCAGCCAGGGCTGAGGGGCCCCTCTGGCATCCCGGGATTGCAAGGACCTGCTGGTCCCATGGGGCCTCAGGGGTTACCAGGCCTGAAAGGGGAGCCCGGGCTCCCTGGCATTCCCGGCGAAGGGAAGACTGGCGAGCCTGGCATGGCCGGACCCATCGGCCCACCCGGAATGCCAGGAACGCCAGGGCTCAACGGGCCACCAGGCCCACCGGGGCCACCTGGGCCACCAGGAGCGCCAGGAGTGCTGGACGAGATGGGCATCGCGGGGCTGCACCTGCCTGACGGCGGCGTGGAAGGGGCTGTGCTGGGCAACGGGAAGCCAGGCAAGCCACAGTATGGCCGAGGAGAGCTCGCTGCCCGCATCGCGCCGGCCTTCACCGCCATCCTCACCTCCCCCTTCCCCGCATCCGGCATGCCCGTCAAGTTTGACCGGACCTTGTATAACGGGCACAATGGCTACAACCCAGTCACTGGGATCTTCACCTGCCCCGTATCCGGAATCTACTACTTTGCCTACCACGTACACGTCAAAGGGACCAACGTTTGGGTGGCCCTGTATAAGAACAACGTGCCGGCCACCTACACCTATGATGAGTACAAAAAGGGGTATCTGGACCAGGCCTCGGGCAGTGCCGTGCTTGAACTCAAAGAGAACGACCAGGTCTGGGTACAAATGCCCTCGGACCAGGCCAATGGGCTGTACTCCACAGAATACATCCACTCCTCCTTCTCTGGGTTCCTGCTCTGCCCCACATAACGGCTGTTGGGCACATTTCCTTTTCACCCACTTTAGCCATAAACTGTCTTTTTTTTTTTTTGGATAAAGAAGTGTTTTAAAATTAATACAAAAAAGAAAAATCACTGGGAAGAACGCGCAAGACATTGTCATGGGACCTTGTTTCACGCTGTTTGATCCATGAGTCAAGAGGGTAATTAGGAAGGAGACATCTATCCATCTATCTTTCTTTTTTTTGGGAGAGGGAGAAGGGAGGGAGGGGAGTGACTTCCTCAACAAAGCATATTTGGAACAAATACCCCAGTGACTGGACATCAAACACAGGAACACGCTTGGGATGGCAAGGATCTGGCTCTGTGATCCGGAGAGGGTCAGCTGGAAGACCAGACCCCCGTGGTCTGTATCAAGTGCCTTCACATCCCATTTGGAATGCTAGATAAATAAATCCAGCTGTGTCACAGCTGGCGTGTTTGGTAACCAACGCTGGGTCCCAGGCACTTAACACAAACCCGTACAGCAGCAGGGATTCATGCTGGATTGAGAAATTTCCTTCCAAACCATCAGATGCCCAAGTTGCAGGCTCACTGACGCCTGTTTTTCCAGACTGTGCTTTGGGGCAGTCTCTCCGATTCACTCCGGATTCAGTGTGGTTGGATTTATAATCCTAAAGAGTGGAACACTTTGCATAAGCACCTTCTTCTAAGAAGTAAATATTATTTTTAACCCTCCCCCCCAGCACCTTTAGGAATAAAATCATCCAGGCACTGGTACCAGGGAGGATGCCACAACTGGTTCCAAAGGCGGTGAGGGAAGCTGGGACCCCCATGACGAACAACAATCTGCTCTCTCCATTCACCTGCTGGGAAGTCCATGGGCTGGTCCTGTCCCGTCTGTCTCTGCAGCCCAAAGACTTGCTTGGCTTCAGGAGCATCTCTGTCCACACAAGGATGGCAGTGCGAGCCCAGCTCATGGTGCTGCCAGCTGGTGTGACATGAGGAAGTGCCACTGATGGACAACTTGCTTTTCCTGTCTCACTATTTCGGGATGTGTGAACTCTTGCATTGGTGTCACCCCTTTCTCTGGGGATCTTGGAATTCAGAAAAAATAGTGCTGGTTCTAAATTTCCCCACAGTGATTTCACCACGGTGCTATGACCCATTTAAGAACATCACTTACAAGTGTAGTGCAATACGTACCTGTGACAGGGCACCAGCCCCAGGGCCACTCTGTGACTTAAGTTAAAGAAACCAACATTTGCCTGTTGTTACTACTTTGTCTCTCTAATGCTTGGAGCATTACTGACCTGAGCATGAGCTGCAGGGCTCTGGGCCAGGCATGATGGCATTGCCCCACATAGATCCTGTGGCTCTGCAGGTTTTCTCATAGTAGAACAGTCACTGCCACTTCTAGGCCAGGAGCATGCTGCTGAAGTCAACCCATGTGCATATCCCACTGCATGTCCCTCTGCAAAGGCACATCCCTGAGAAACAGCAACAATTTGGTGACCAGCTCTGACCTCCGCATTTTCCTAAAGCCTGTTTGATGGCCAAAGAAGCGTAGCGAGACTGGGACTGGGCTTGTTTTCCAGATAGACTCTATGAGATATTTAAACAACTTTTCCTATTTCTGTTTTGCTTTATTTTCTCCTCAAGCCTGTCCTTTGTTTCTGCGTCTTGCCATTTAGGCCTTCCTTTTAAAAACTCACCTATCCCTGAAATTAAGAAACACAAGAAGGAAATTTGCAGTTGGAAGGCCAATGCTCTGGGCACTGCCTGTTGGAGCCGTGTGTCCCCTCCCTGGGATCTTCTCCTGGGGAATTTCTCTCCTTAAAGCTGCGAGTTTCATGCAGAGATGAAACTCCTCAAGCTGAAAGATGTGTGATCCCACTGGACGTTTTAACTCCTGAGGGTGGGGTCAGGACCATTTTGGTTGTGATCCTAACAGGTTATTTCCCAGCAGGAACAGGAGCATTTCCCAGCAGGAACAG
The DNA here is from genome assembly GCA_013400775.1 of Chaetops frenatus. Classification (NCBI taxonomy): domain Eukaryota; kingdom Metazoa; phylum Chordata; class Aves; order Passeriformes; family Picathartidae; genus Chaetops; species Chaetops frenatus. Next base: position 127,780 of record VZTR01000748.1, read on the forward strand.
TCCCTAAAACTAAAAGTGGAAGCTCAGATGATTTTTCCAAGCCCAAGTTTGGTAGGGGAGGGTGCTGGGAGGGGACCTGTCTCCTTTCCTGTGGAGAAGAGAGGGATTTGAGCTGGTCCAGCCCCACTGTGCACAACGTGCACAGGGCCAGGAGCTGCCATGCCTGGTGGGAGCTTCATCCTGCTCCTCAAAGCAACTTATTTATACTGTGCCTAATCTCTTCTTGTTCTGTTCTACTTCACTCCAAACTTCTTGTTTGAGCTGGCAAAAAGCAATGACCAAACGCCTCGCTGTAACCACCTCCAGATTAAGTTTGTGCTGTAGATACTGTTTTGTAATTCCACTTTCCCTTCACGTGCAGAGCAAACCCATAATCACCCCTCGCAGCTATTTAACCTCTTACATTTACACACTAATGGAAAGCAAAGATATTACACGCACATAGTTAGGCTAAAAAAAAAAAACGATGCACAGGATGAGGGAGGCTGTTCACTCTCCAGAAGGATTTTTTCTGGAATACTGAGTACATATTAGCCAGCAGAAAGGATTATTTTCTGTCGTGTGTGTGAGCGCGTGGGATTTTGGTTTCAATCATAAGAATAAAAAAGGTTGGGTTGGATGAGGTATGTCTATTTTTAATGCTGAAAACTGCATTACAATGTGCATTTTTATATACAAATTCTTACTATTTTTTTTAAATTTGCCTCTAGTATCTACATTTCTAACCTAGTATATAGAGGTTTTTAGTTTTGTAAATACTTATTACATGCACTGTCCTAGTAAAAGTTGGTTTAAAATGCACTCTTTGTGACCCAAAACTGACCTGCTCTTCACAACTAAAACTGCAGTACTTGATTGTATTGACAAACATCAATAAAACTTATTGTATAGAGGTGGGCTCAGCTGTGCTTTGTCCTGGGACTTGCTCTGTCTCATACAGTTCTCTTAGACTCTACTTCCACCTCAAATTTCCTTGCTTATTCCCAGCAGATTCCCTCACTAATTAATATCCTTATGCAAAAAGTTACTGCATGTTTCCTGTGATTAAGGAAAAGACTCCTGTGTCCAGCAATTCAGTTTTAGAAAAGGTGGAAAGCCAGATCCTTGCAGCCTGATGATTATTAATTTGAGGGACTCAAGTTGAAGTCTTAGTCTCCCTTTCCCTTCTGTGTGTTTTCTTTCCATGATTTTTTTATCCTACATCACACACCTTGTGCACAGCCAGCCTCCATCCTGAGCAAGTGAGGAACCCTGAGGACTGGTGAATCACCTGCAAAGCACCTTCACAGGCTCACAGTCCAAAGAGAAGAAAATGTGTTTTCCACCTGATCTCACCTGGCAGAGGTGAACCATTTCCCACGAAGCCCAGCTGACACACAGGCACCTTCAAAAGCTCATCCTCCTGCTGCCATTCATGGGGCTCCCAGCAAATTCCCATGTCTCTGCACCATCTCCCATGCTGGATTCCAGCACCTGAACTCCTTCCACAGGCTGAGAAGGAAAAGGGGCCTTTTCAAAGGCCCTCCATGCAATGCCCAGTGTCAACTCACCCTTGTACCAAGAACCACTCCTGGTCCTCTTGGCACTGAGGGTGCACAACTTCATGACTTGAGTGAAAACACAGGAGTAATGGCTACTTAACAAAGATAACTGAGGGATTTTATTTCCTTCCAAGGAAACTAAAGGGTTTAGTACCCATCTCAATCCTGCAAAATTTCTGGCTTAAAGAGCTCTAGTCTTTAAACAGGAGCTCTTTGCTTGTCAGGGGTTCCAAACATTTAAAATTATAAAGCTGCTTTAAAAGAAAAATATCTTCTTTTAAATAATTCCATGAATCTGGTTGCCCCTCTGGCAGAAGAATGTGGAAAACCTGATATTTTACAGCTCAGATCTGCAGCACAATACAAAAATATACAACAGACCAAAATTCCACATGTTCCCAGGACAAGAATCCATTTCTACAAGGAAAACCCATTATAGCATGACACAAAAGACTGGCACTTGAAGGAAGGAGACTACAGGGAAGACTGGAAGGACCTGTGGCAGCCAGATTCCCACATATGCATGCAGCCTGACACAGCCACCACGTGCCGACACCACCAGGGAGCACCACGACCACTTCCTGGTGTCACAAAACATACTGGAGAAATAACAGGAGTTACACTGTCACATTCAAGTTTATAAACATTTCCATATGATGACTTTTTATTTTCAATAATTAAAAAAGTTCCAACCCCTTCTAGATGTGCCATTCCCAAGCTGTTTCTCTCTTTTTGACCAGCTCCACTAGGAAAAGGTTTTAAGTGTAAAATTCTGGAACACAGCTGTGGTAGAATGCTCTTGGCCACCAGCACCAGCTTCTTTTAAACACTGATGTCCTCAATTAACCCACCTTTCCCTTTAATTTTGGGGCAATTTTTACCAAGTACAGAGGCTGAGACTGTGATAAGTTAACTCCTGCATCCTGCTCAAGTCACTTTTGTGACTGACTGCAGCAGAACCAGGAATTCTATCCCTGTGCTATCTCCAATCCCAGATCTGCACTCCACAAGAGCTGGACTCTCGTGATCCTTGTGTGTCCCTTTCAATTTGGGGTATTCTGTGATTTAAACAGGAATTTCACTTGGTGCTCTGGGCATACACATGACTTTAAAAACACAAGATACATGGATTAGAAACACAGGAACAGCCAGAGTGGCTGCAGCAGTGTGACAGCAGTTGTACAAGTGGGCACAAAGTGCAGCAGGCGCCTATTGGATCACAGGGTCAAGGACACAGGAGGAGCAGCAATTAGTGACACCCTCTCCCAGCAGGGACAATGAGCCAGCTGGGATCACCTGCAGGCATCAAAGGTCTCTCACAGAGCCATCAGCAATGCAAAGAAATCCCTTCTTCCTTCTCTGGCCCTTCTCATTCTGCCTTTAAGGCAACAAACCTCCCCAGGAAATCTGCACTCCATTATCCTAACTCAGCACAGGTGACAACCTGGGCCACCAGGCCTCTCTGGTGACTCCTGTGACATCTCTTATCTGGCCAGCTGAGAGTGACCTGCTGGTGTACCAGGAACACTCCCAAAGCCACCGGACAAGCCACTGACCACCAAAACACAGACCACAGACACAGGAGCAGAGGAAAACAGGGAGAAAGCCCACAGATTCAGACACCTGCCAGTAACTGCAATGACAAATGGCACAACGGTGGACAAAGCAAGCAGCAGAAATCCCATGGAAAATAAGACACTCCTGTACACTCAGGAGAGCTGCATCTGCTGTCCAAGTGCAGCCACTTCCCAGCTGGCCTGTGACTGAACGGGATGTCCCCTCTTTTCCAAGCCAGCTCCAGCTCCCAGCTGACAGCAGCAGGCACCTTCCCAGGTGAGGCTCGCTGCCATCGGCCGATAGTGCGGATCCACCACTGCGTCTGACCAGAGAAGCAGAGCTGACCATCCCTTCACCTTCAGGAAAGCCCTGGAGCTGCCCTGGAGCTCAGAGCCGCTGGCAGTAGAGTTCATAGAGGCTCTTGGCCATCCTCTGGGTCTCCTGGAAAGCCTCACAGCTCTGCTCCCAGCTCGGGGGAATCTGCTCCTCCCCATAATAGGCGCCGGCGATGGCCCCCGCCATGGTGGCGATGGTGTCCGTGTCCCCCCCCAGGGAGATGCAGTAGATGATGGTTCTCTGCAGGGCGTTGTAGTGGTCAGGAATGTCAGGATCAGCGTCCATGCAGCGCAGGAAGGAGTAAATGGCAGTGGGGACGGAGCGCAGCGCAGCAATGCCATTGCCTGGAACACAGCCCATCCTCACCCTCTGGGCTTCCTTCCTTTTCCCTTCCTACTGCAACTTCCTGCTGCCAGTGACTTTCCATAACAATATAACATGGATTTTACCAGGAAAAGGTGCAAAAGTTTGTCCCTCAAAAACCCCCCAGTTCTCCAGTACCACTTACATCCTGCAGAGCAATTCCCAAGTTACCCCAGTATAGCCTGGCCATACATATCTACTCATTCCCACTCAACATGATCACCCAATAGCCCTCAAAAAGATCTTGGAATATTAAGAAACATTATGCAAGATAAATTTTCCTTAGCATGACATTTTTTTTCCTATCAATACATAGAGAAAATCACTGGGTTGAGACTCAGAATTCCTAACTGGTGAGCACAGGCCGCTTTTCCAGCATATTCTGTGCCTGACAGGCAGCACAGGCTGAAGAGGAATCTGGGGTAAGACACATCTATCAGGCTTGCTGAGTTAGTCCTGCTTCCAGCTTTCCTAATGCTTGTACTAAGAAAGGTACTCACCCAACTCAAACAATACATCTGCTTTGGGAACACTGCTGAGCTCCAAAAATTCCTTGATTTTCTTTAGACGCCTGGAAAATGGTAAATCCTCAAATCCCAGCCTGCAAACAGAGAGTGCAGTGAAGAGGAGAGAATGTGAAGAGCCAGAACCAACCACCACAGCAGGGTTGGGGCTTCCTCCCAGCTACTCACGCTCGGGCATCTCTGAGAGACTTGTCATCTGCCTCCACATGCTCCATGTGGCTGATGAGCTGCTCCAGGAAGGTTTCCCTGCTGAGCCCTTCCTGCAGTGCCAGGTGCACGGCCAGGGCCTGCAGGATGGCCCCGTTGTAGCCCAGGGAGTTGGCGTGGGTCAGCTCTGCGCTCAGCTTTGCAAACTGCCAGAGAAACCCTGGTGTCAGCAAGGCTTCCTGGGACACTCCCCTGGCAGCAGGGACACCCAGAGGAGCCCAGAACCTTCTGTTACCTTCTTGACATCCTGGATGTCGGAGTAGACGAGGGAGATGCCAGCCACCCTCATGGCCCCGCCGTTCCCATAGGAGCCCTTCCCATTGAACTGGGCTTTCGCAGGCTCAAACACGTCACTGCACTTGGGGCTCAGGAGCTTCTTGAAGACATTGACCACGGCCATCCCATAGCCCCTGTTGGGCTCCTTCTTGTACTCCTCAGCAAACCTGGTGTGGGCAGGGGGAAAAACACCTGAGGGATCTGGTCTGTTACTGGGGTTTGTGATTGGATGGAGCCTCTTGCTACAGTGAGTTAATGACACACACGTGAATCAGTGACAGGGCTCAGTGACTCAGTCCTGAAGGGAAACAATTCCCAAAGAACAGTGTGAAAGAAGGATGTATAAACATCACCTTCTGTAACCCACTTGTTTCCCTCTCAACTCTGCCTCAAAATAGAAGCAAACTAGAAACATTTCCGTGGGTCACAACCACAAAGAAAGTCTTTTGTTCAAGTTCAATGGAAGAGTTTTCTAAACAAAGAAATGCTTTCCCTTAAGTGGAACCAAATGCTCTCAGAGCTGGGGATTCAACAGGGAAACAGATTATAAACAGAGTCAAGCTGAGCTCACTCCTATCCCCTCACTAAATTAAGGGCAGTACAAACATAAATAGCAACAAATAAACATGAAATGAAATGTTTCTGGGATCTCCAAGCATTCTCCTCCCCAAAGGTGAACACATAAAGGGCTGACACACAGCGGCGCTGCCCTGTCAAGGCAGCTTCAGACTCCACACAGAAGCTGATGCTGCTGCACAGTCCAAGGCATGGCAAAGCAACAACAAACTAAAGGATTAACCACCTCATCTTCTGTCCCCTTCCACAGACAGTCACAGTGATGGTTACACCTTCAGGAAGCCTCATCCTCACCTCTTGGCCATGTCAACCTCATCGAACTCCCGCTTGGCCAGCAGTGACTGCACCACCGACCTGCTCATGGCCGTGTCGTCCGTGTACGGCAGCGACTCTGCAACGGGAGGGCAAAGAGTGACACCAGCAGCCAGGGACAAACTGCTCCTGCCCTCTGCCAGCACCACCCTCATCTCCAAGGCCTGACTGTCACAAGTTGCCTGGAACAGCTGTGGCTGGCCCTGGATCCCTAGAAGTGTTCAAGGCCAGGTTGGATGAGACTTGGAGCAACCTGGGACAGGGGGTGTCCCGTGGCAGGGGGTGGGACTGGATGATCTTTAAGGTCCCTTCCAAACCAAACCTGTCTGGAATTTAAGTTCCCTGGCACTCTGATGTTGGCATTGCCTCGGTTGTTAGAGTAAGGAGACAGCCAGGAAGCTGCATCCACAGCTATAATGACACAGAATGTACTTCAAGATTAGTAAGAGCCAGGAGAAAATGTCTGACATCCAGAGGCATATATGGACAAGAGAGTCAGGCCAACACAGAATCACAGATTTCCAGGATGGTTTGGGTTGGAGGGGACCTTAAAGCCCACCCTGTTCCACCCCCTGACATGGGCAGGGACACCTTCCACTGTCCCAGGCTGCTCCAAGCCTTGTCCAATCTGGCCTTGGACACTTACAGGGATCCAGGGGCAGCTACAGCTTCTCTGGGCACCCTGTGCCAGGGCCTCCCTACCCCCACAGGGAAGAATTTCTTCCAAATATTCCATCTAACCCTGCCCTCTGGCAGTGGGAAGCCATTGCCCATGTCCTGTCACTCCAGGCCCTTGTCAATAGCCTCCATCGTTCCTGCAGACTCTCCTCAAGCATTGGAAGGCTGCAATCACTTCCTAAGAGTTAAATAACAACTCTGTGCTTCTCTCACTCTTCTCCTCCTCAAGTTTTGGTACCACTGGTCCTTGCTGACACCCCAGCACTGCCACATCCATTCACAGCACACTCCACCTCAGCTTCCCTAGAGTAGGAGCAGCACGGGCTCAGCACAGCAAACTATGGGTCCCTCTCCATCAGCGTGTCCCTAAGGAATCCCTAGGAAATCAGGAATGGGTCTTGAACCCCACAGCACAGGGCCACAGGACAGAGCAGGGCAGGGGACAGCCAGGGCAGTCACAGCAGAGATGCCCCACAGCCAGATGAAGGGTAAGGACTGGGGGCACCCACGTTTTGGGGGTGCAGTGGGGTTGGGGATTCTGCAGGTGGGGCACACCCCACAACCCAGTCCTGGGGATGCTGAGGGAGTGGGACACAAACACCCCAAAGCCCAGTCCTGCGGAGTGCTGGGGTCTAACCCGAATCTCTGGGGTGCCGAGTGCCGTGCACAGCGGGGTGTGCGAAGGGCGGCCCGGGGGACATTCCCCGCTCCCCGCTGCGCTCCCTGCCACGCACCTCCGCGTGCGCTCCCCGCCGCCTCCCCTCCCTCCTCAGCCGGCGCCGGTTCCAGCCCTTTGAGGAAACTCAGCAGCTCCGGCAGCTTCACGACGCTCCTGCCTTCGAAAACAGCTCCCAGGCAATCCCCCAACAACGCCCCGGCCAAGCAGCCCCGGAACCGAGAGGGACCGGGTCGGAGACGAGCCGGGACCCTCCCGGGGCCTGAGGCCGGACCCGCCGCCGCCATCGTGCCGCGCGAGGTGCCTTGTTCCTCCGGGCCGCCCGGGGGCAGTGTACCCCGAAGAAGCTGCCGCGCACCCTGCCCCCTGGCGGCCCGGAGGACCGAGGTGCCGACAGCACACTCGCCTGTTCCCTTAATCCCTCCTGGAATCCAGCTGGATTTAATCACCGCGGATGACAACTGGGGACAGGCCCTTTATTGTTTATAAATCTCCTCGGAGCGCGGGAGGCTGTAAACATCATCCAAGGGCCCAGACAGTTATAAAGCAAACTAGGAGGAGAATTGCATTCTCCCCAAACGCGACGCAGATGTCGCTTTTCCTCGCTACGGAACTGAATCACCGGGAGTTTCCCCCCACCCCGCGCTTGCACAATTCCCGGCGCGCTAAGCCAGCTCCAGCTGACTGTTCCTCGGCAGGTTCCTGGTGCGGTTGACAGCGTCGACTTCTGGCTCAAACTTCTCCACGGGGACCACGAGTTTTCTCCGGGTGTCCATGCACTTGTTGTCCAGCTGCAGAGAATTGGTTTTGTAGCCAATATCGGTCTGAATGCGGTGAAGTTGTCGGTAAAGAGCGTCCAAGGCATCCCTGGGAATAAGCAGAAGGGACAGGAGTTGGGATCACATGCTGCATTGCTTCCCAGGAACAGGATCCCCAGGGAATGGTCACAGCCCCAACTCTGCCAGAGCTCAAGGAACATTTGGAGAATGCTCTCAAGCACATGGTGGGATTGTTGGCGTGTCCTATGCAGGGCCAGGAGTTGGTCTCAGTGATTCTTGTGGGTCTCTCCCAACTCAGGATATTCCATGATTCTAAACTGGACAGGAAACACCCAACTTCCCACTTTCTGGCAGCATTTGGCCCTATGCAAAGAGCGAACTCATCAGATACTCATTGTTTGGGGCAGTGAAATAGCAAGCCCACACACTGCTCTGGGAGGGCAGCAGAAATGTGCACCCGGGGAGCTGCCAGCCCACAGCAGCACTTCTGTTCCTTCCTTGCCACTCTCTTTTTTTTGTCCTTTTTGGAGCAGTCAGGGCCTGGATGAAGTCAGAGGCAGGGGCCCAGCACAGACCCCTTGTGCCTTCACTCTGCACCCAGCAAACCCAAACAGTGCTGCCCATCGTGAGCCCAAGAACGACGAGCAGCGAAAGGCAGGTGCTGCAGGTGTGCTCAGAGCAGGGACACCCAGAGCCACATGGCCTCAGGGCAGCGCTGGGTGCTGCTGTGCCTGGAGAGCAGGAGACTCACTGTGACTCTGTCCGCTTCTGCTGGAGCGCACGGATTGTCCCCTCCAGCTGCTGGACCTCGTCTGTCAGTCCGTACTGCGCCTGCAGGGAGGAGGGGACAGCGCTTAACAGGGCTTTGACAAAGGGCCACAGTTCCCTCGTTTCCCTCTCCCCCAGCTGTGACATTATTTCTGTGCTTTGCTATGTCACTGTAGGATCCATTGCTCAGCTGCTCCAAAACTCATCCACGTTTTTGAGAGCCCCCTTCCCAGTCAGTTCCCTGCAGGGGCCATGCCAGGTGAGGTACCTGATCCCGGCAGAGCTCAATGTGGGGCCGGTACGTGCGGGTCTCCAGGCGGGTGTGAGCCACTTTCAGATCCAGTGTTCTCTTCCGGAGATCTTCCTCCAACTGTCGGATCTCCTCCTCCATTTCAGCAATTTCGTCCAAGGTCTAAGGATAGTTATGTATCATGAGGGACAGCCCAGGATACAGACTGGGAAACAGCCCCCATGTCCCTGGGAATTTTGCTGTGCTGGGGATAGATTTTACTCAAGGGCTTCTGAGGACTGAATCCTCTGCTTCCACATGGGGCAGGATGGTGCTGCTGAGACAAGGGGTGAAATAAAAAGGCCCAAACCTGCCAGTGCTGCCAAGCAGTGCCAGAGAAGCTCTTGTGAGAGGTGGGATACTGCTGGGATCATATGTGTGCCACTGAACATATGTGGAAGCTGTGCTCAGGCCGAGTTGCTTTCCATGGCACAAACAGCCTCTGGGATTCCATTCCCAGCCAGGGTTGTAGTCAGTGGCCAAACAAACAACACTTACGTTCTGCTCCTGCCATCTCAGTTCACTAAGGGCTCCTTCCATGTCTCTAATCCTCTTCCTCAGTGCAAACTCTGTAGCTATACGCTGAGCATCCAGCTCATTGTTTGTCTGAGGAGAGAACACCTCCAGTCACACATGGCTACAAGGTGTCTGTGTCCCTCCCCAGCTATGCCTGGAAGGGTGGGACAAGCCCAGGAACAAAACCAGCCAGGTTTGGCTGCTGCCACGTGTGCAGGTCACACTCCCACAGTAGCCAAAAGGCAGAGATCAAGGGACAAGAATGTCCTCCAGCTTGCTCTGCAGCAGAACCAAGCTCCTATTTAAACCTGAGCTGGAGGCTCTGGAGGGCAGCTGCTCCCAGACAGCCCCAGAGATGTACCTGCCTCTCTCCCACACCAGATCCAGAATGGCACCACAGATTCCTGGCAAAGGGAGCAGTTTACCTGGGCAATGCTAAGCGTGATTGCTCCTCGGAGATCAACTGAGGCTCTCATTTCTGCCTCAGCACGATCCTTATTGCACTGGTTGTTCAGTTCCCACTCACGAAGTGCAGTTGTTCTGTGAACAAATCAGTTATGAAAATAAATTGAGTGTTTGCAAGACATTTTAAAGGAACCGCCTGCTGCAGGCCAGGACAGCAGCACAAAACGATTCTGTAAAGTTGGAGGTCACATCTTGCCTGATCTCCTCAGAGACTGAACCCCACCAGGCCCAACATCTGCTCCACCCAAGGACACATCCAAACCAGAGAAGGGAATGCCAGGCAAGTGAAAATGTGCAGCAGGTCCCCCTGAGCTGTGCCAGAGGTGACATCACACTGCTGAGTGTCACCTAGAGCCAGGTGGGAGGGAGGCAGGGCTCCTGGCCCCCACTGGGTTTGTGGTGACAATTTAGCTATCTCCCAAAAGTCCTTGGCTTTCCCATGCCACAGCCAACTTCTGTTCTGAGCTCTCTCTAAAATTGTAGCCATCAAGCCTGGACACAACATGGAAAGAAAAAGCATCCCAGGGCTTGGGGCAGATTTGGCCACACAAGGACAGATTCTTTGCTCACCCGTCTGGGATCCGTGTTGGGTTGACCTTGAAGGAGATGTTGCCAGAGGTGACATTGAAGGACATGCACTGCCGATCAAGTTCCAACGTTTCCACCTTGTGCCGGTGGTCACAGCTCAGCTGCTGACGAGCTTCCTTTAAGAGGCTGTGGAGAGCCAGGCAGGAGTCAGCAGGGAGCAGGCCCAGGGCAGGGGCAGCTCACAATTCCCAAAGCCTTCATCACCATGTCAGTCATCTTTGTGAAATGAATGATGAGCTCCCTCCCTCCCAGGGAGCTGGGCCCGACCTGCCCAGCATTGCCTGCCTGGCTGCTCCAGGCTCTGCCCTGGTATCACCCTGGAAAACAGAGCTGCAACAGATTCCCACAGAGTATCAGGGCCTGGGAGCTTTAACACCTCACAGCCACTGATTCCTAAACCAAGGCAGGTGGCATAAGAGATCTGGGCCAAAATTTCCAAAGGGTGCTTGTGAAGTCTCCCTTGACACACCCTTCCCTGCCAAACCCCAGACCTTGAAAATCATCCAAGGTTCCTGTGTGGTTCCCTGCCTGCCTGCCCATCTTAGCGTGGCATTAGAGGCACATTAAGTGTCTGGGGCCAAGCAAGGAGAGTAGTAGAGTCATTGGCCAAAAGCTGAGACTCCTCACCAGAGCTGTTTGAAGGCATCATCCACTCGCTTCTGCAGCTCTTTCTTGGTTTTCTCTATCACCTTCACCTCTCTGAGTAGCTCCTCTTCCACAGGATCCCTCACCACATCAATGTCACGACGGCTCTCACGGAATGTTAGACACTCAATGGCAACATCCAAACACAAGTTCTTTGCCTGGAGGGCATTTTCTGCTGCTTCCTTCACCTGGAAGAAGCAATCAACCAGTTTTGGGGGGGGATCTTTTAGGGTTGGGAGAGAAAAAGGCAGGGGAACCCACTCATACCATCATTAAGAGGGACTCACACTGTCTGTCTTTGAAGTTCTGAAACCTATTATCAAGTCTGGAATAAAAATTGCCAGAGCCAAAAACCTTAGTCCTCTACACCTGCCATTTGCATTGGGAATCACACCTTGCTGGGGGTCAACAACTCCAAAAGGAGCAGCAGCCTCTGGGTTTAGAACTCACAGTATCAGAGATCTCCCACTGCTATTTTGTATTTAAACCCAAACATTTTTAAAGGATGGTGTTAACATATTTCTTATTATCCTTCAGAGCTTTATAAAAAGTCCAAATGACAAAATCCACCCAGAAATTCAAACAGGAGCATGCAATACACTGCTGCACGACACAGCTTGGCTCAGCCAAGAACACAGTGGTTTGTTTTTCAGGAAGTCATTCCATCAAGTATGGATCTCAGTATAAAATATACATATTAAAAAAACATATCTAGTGAGAAGCCCCCCTTGAACTCCAGATGGGCTTGCCCATTGCACAAGACAAGCCTCAATTATTTCACATTCCATGTTGAGAGTGTAAGTTCATATCCAGCCATCTGCCTTCCCAACATACTTTGGTTAAAGCATCAATTTCCAAATCTATGTCTCTGAGGCATCTGGCCAGGGTCTCTCTCCATCTGTCCACGCTGGTGATACGATCCTTGAGGCAGGTTCGGCTGTTGTGCTCATCCCATCTTGCCTGGAATTACAGAGAAATGCCATTACTCTTTTTTAAATTGTACTTGTGAATCTTGCTGGAGCCTTTCCCCGTTTTCAGGACTGACTGAGCCTCTCACAGGAATACAACACGTTGCCATTTGGTCTCACAGTCATTTACACAAATGGAGAGCACCGAGAACAACATGAGTGGCAGTGAATGTGAGAAACACACCAGGGGATTTTGTGACAGTACAGATAAATCATTGCAGGTGGGTTTACAGGGAGTAAATGTCCATATTTAGCATGTTCTGTATAGGTAAAGCTCTTTATTCCCTCATCCATATACCCAAATCTAGACACTCTCTCTGGCTCCTCAGCCCACTCTCCTGACAAACCTGGGAGCAGCCCCCCTGCCAGAGGGCCCACCTGGTTGCTGGTTTCGTTGCGGAGGGCTCGTCCTTCCTGCCGGATATGATGGGAATTATAACGCTGCTGTTCGGCGTCGGCCGAGATGAGGAGGGAGTTGTTCTGCCAGTCCGGCAAAGTGAAGTGCTGGCCCGGCTTTACACTCAGCGAGGCCATCTCGCTGAACAGGTGACTGAAAGGGAGCAGAAGATTTATATATTTATTCATGGAAATACACCCAAAATGGAGCTGCAGCCAAAAACTACAGAGCTCTTCAGGAGAAAAGCAGCAGCAAGCTGCAACCTGGCACCTGGCCTAAGGCAGACTCATGTCCTTAAAAAGGGGGAGCACAAGGGCAGGTGATGGGAGCCATCCTCTGCCCCAGGCTGGGGGTAAAACCCTGTGCACCTGTCCCACCTGTCCCTCCCTAGGAATGGAGCTGTTTGCAGGGACAAGGAGCTGCTCACAGCACCAGCTCGCATATGGTATTTAGTGAGCTTGGATAAAACGGCTGAGGACGTGACTGATTCTATTGTGCTACTGCAGACGGCTCAGCCCAAGGCTGTGGTCCCAGGGGGCTCCAAGGCATCGCAAGAACAGTAGAGCTTTTAGGCTTCTTTTTTTATCCAGCACATCCTGCACAACAGGCAGAAACTGCAGACCCCACTACAGAAGGTCCGAGGAGCTCCCAAGGGAGCTGCAGGTGCCCAAACCTATGGTGAGGGTCAGTTCTGGGACAGAACCGCCTGGTAGCGGGATATCCCATGGCTGCCCCCTGCGGGCATAGGGCGCTGGGCCGGGGCTCCTGGAGCACAACCACCGGCACCACGAGCTGACTGAAGGAAAGGCAGCCCGGAGGGAGGGCACAAAGGGCTGCGGGGCACAGCGGCCCGACCACAGGTAGAGGGGAAGAGGAAAAGGGGAGAAAGAAGGAAAGGGCTCAGCCGCCAGCTCAGAAGGGGCCTCACGCCGGCTGTGTGAGCGCACTCGGCCCCTCCGGAGCCCCAGCTCCTCTCCCGCCTCAGGGCTAGGCCAGGCCGGGGCCGCTCTCTCCCCTCACCGTTACCGGCCGATTTCCTCCCTCTCTACTCATCGTTCCCGGCCGACCTCCGCTCCCCCTTCACGGTTCCCTGCCAATCCCCGCTCCTTCTAACCACCGCCGATAGCCGATATCTCTCCTCTCCCCTCACCGTTCCCGGCCGATAGCCCCCCTCTCCCCTCACCGTTCCCGGCCGATCCCCGCTGTCCCCTCACCGTTCCCCACTCTCGCCGCGGGCTCGCGCGGGGCCGTTGCCGGGCGGGGCAGCGGCCCTTGGGTGGGTATCGGTGACAGGGACGCCGCAAACCGCAGCAAAGCAGCGCCCAAATCAGGGACAAATAATACTGTTTAAAAAAAAACCAACACAAAATGTCCCATAAAGCAGGGGGGAGCCGGGGGTGTCCACTTCCCAGAGCCCTTTCCCATCTCCACTGAAGCCATCCTGCCCCAGGACGGCTGTGGGCACTTCAACAAGCTCTTGCCTTGTTTTAATTTTTTAAATTTATTTAAACGGCATTAAAATACAAAAGACCAAAAGGAAATGGTTTTCTGCCCTTGGATGTGGCTGGTGCCTCCTTCCACATCCCCCCACCCAGACCAACACCTCCATTTGCTCCTTGCTTTGGGAATAAATCAAAATGATACAAGTATAAAGGAAGTATCACACATGCGCATTTCAAAAAAATTTATTTTTCAAATGAATACAGTTCGTTTACAATACACTCAAGTTGATGGTATCTATAGCCAGCAGAGATCGATGACTGCTGTGTCCTATACACAGTCGTACAGAGGTTACAGATGCCTACAAGAGGGAAGGAACAGTGAAAGAAGTCGACATTTTACTGTGCTGGAAGGAAAGCAACTCTTGCAACAGGTAGAAAATTTTGGCAAGAACAATTTGTCTGGAAAGGGAGAAGGGGCAGAGGACACGGCTTCTGCTTAGCAAGTACACCTCAAACACCGACACGTTCCCTCCCACCCCGCACGGCTGCAGCCCACGGTACAAAGAGGCACACATGGTCAAGATGGTTAAGTAAAAATAAAGGCTTTTACCAGTTTGTTTACCATCCATCTACAATCTATTTGTGCAACATCTTAAGTCACAGCCCTACTTTACTCTTGAAACATTTCCCTTTTGCTTCAAAAGCCCCCAGGACCTTCACGGTGGGAACACATTCACGCTCCTGCTGAAGCAATGGGACACCAAAACAGGGGAGCAGTTACCAGCATAGAGAAAGACCAGACACACGGGAGGGGATCAATCCACTGGACTGGTTTATTAGAATTTTATTCAGAAAAGGAATCCCAAACAGCATTTTTTTTTAACAACTTAAACACATGATATTAAATACTCAAAAGTTCTCTGCGTGGCATTGCTTCCAGCAGTCTCCAAAACTAACACAGCTCACTGGCCAGTGACGTTTATGGCACACACAGTGCTACCTGAGCCACCTTCTTCTGAAATCCTTTAATATTGGCTCGTAACCAAATGCTACCAATTACTGTGAAAGCTCTGAAGTAACACTTGCTGAAAGACAATGTCCTTGTCACACACCTCCAGCTAGGTGAACAGCCCAGTTTTTCCCCATCAAGCACCATTTATCCACCATGAGGCTACCTGGGGAGCTGAACTGCTTGTACCAAGGGAGGAAACAAGAATAACAGGCAGGAGGTTCTGTACCCTGTGAGCCCAAAGTGCCACCGCTCCCCTGGAACGCTGATCTGTAGACCAGTGCCTGTAAAACCAACATTTCTGACCCAAAATTCGCTCTGCCTGCCCCACTGCTGTGCCACAGCTCGCTTTTCACACTTGCCTGTGAACAGATACCAAACACAACAAGCTAGAAGCAGGTTTTTCTACAGGAAAACAACATGTAGTTGTCTCAAGGTGAGATTCAACACTGAAAACTGCAAAAATGAGGAGATTTCACTGAAAAACAGAAATCAAATTCAAAAAAAAGTAAACACTACAGCCACAGGAGAGAAGTGATGCACAAAAGTGAGTACCCAGAAGAAGCCATTCTGCACTGCAAAGTTGCCAGAAGCCAAACTCCATCTCTGGCGTTCTTCCTCTCACAAAATTTTGTTGGTGTTTGATTATCCTCACTACTTCAGGAGCAATAATCTAGTTTTCACTCTGCTGGCACACCATTAGGTTCGAAAACTTCCAAGAGTTCTTTAAATTCAGCATTGCTCCAGTGGGCATCACTTTGCTATTACATCTGAGTGGACACTACCTACCAAGACATGTATTTTCTATCAAAGAAACTGGCTTTGAAGATATTTAAGGGATTTGCAAGTGTAAGCAAAATGAAAGTTTATTAGTAACTACTTTAAAAGCTAACTTTTGCGCACCTGTACTGAAATGGGTTGTGGATCTATGATTTATGGGCAAGCATGGCCCTAAACTCAACATACAGCCATATTTCTGTGTTGCTAGATAGTGTTACAACATTAATTTTCCAACTGCCAAACGTGTTTGAAAGACCTGTGTAATTCTCAGCAACGAAAAAAAAAAGCCTTTCATTTAAATAAACTTGCCCTCTGAGCATCTGTTTTACAACAAATGGGTTAGTTCAAAGAAAGCAAGATGGCAAACCCGGGACTGACCCTAAGGGGTTTCAGCCTTGGGCAGAGCTGCAATGGGATGGGGAGGAAGAGCTCCAGCTCCCAGCAGGGATGGGCTCCAAACAATTGGATTCACTGGAAGATGCAAACATGCAAGAAGTGCATGGGTTTATACCATTAAGTTACCACTGTCACGACATGGTTCACAGCCTCAAATCACCCAGTAACTCCCTCTTGTAAGGCGACGTGAATCATCACAAATATTTTCTAGATGAAAAATGGGGCAGAATCGTTTCTCCCAGGTCACAAAGGGAACCTGCTTCAGAGCCAGCTGGTTCCAGAGCTCCTGGCTGGACAACTCGCCAAGGTCTCAAAACAGCTTCAAATAGAACCTGTTGGAAAAGTTCTTCCATTTTGGTCTGAAAATCCAGTTTTTTTAGCAGCTTAACGCCCAAACCGGCATCTAAGCACACAGGTGCCTACTTCTGCACAGCACAGTGTCTACAACAGGGACCTGATATCAGAGGATGGGGGATTGTTCCTCTTTCCACACCCAAGTGACCACACGATTCTGTTCCCAGACATCGCCACCCCCACTGCTGGCAAACTGCTTTTTGAACACATCTGTGACACTTAATCCTCACCTCCACATTCTGAATGAGTCAGAGCTTTGCACTGCCCCCTGACATCCACTGGACAACATTCTCCATGTCCCTGCAACCTCCAAATGGGTGGAGAGGGGAAAGGCAATGGAGTGTATGGAAAGCTGCAGGAGCACAGTAAAGAGCGAGGACGTCACTGGACAGGCAACATTCAAATAAAGGCAGAAATAATGATTCTCATTAGATAAACATATTAAGGTTAAACTTGATTTTAAAAAATTGCAAGTCTACCAGGAAGTAGGTTTATTTGATGACATTACTCTCCAGAAACCACTTATTTTAGAAGCTTCTTCTCTCTGGGTGGTTCTAATTCACAAATAATTCAGGGCTTGCTTTGATTAAGTAATTCAACACAAAACCAACTCTGACCAAGGACTTTGAGCTTTAAAAACAGTTCAAGAAAAATTCTAACCATCCTAACAATGCAAATACAAGCTTTTCCAGCTCTGTTCCTGGTCAGAAAAAGGCACATACTTGCTCTCAGTGAGTTCAAGTCCAACACAAACAGTTCAGGACACCCAAGCTCATGTCTGATGTCCCCATCAATGTCCCTGAAAGGCTTGAGCTGATCACAGCTCACCTGACATCCACCCACCTCCTACCCAGTCCTTTGTTTCTACAGGCTTTTGTCACCATCCCACTCCCACCCTCACATCCAGAGCTGATCTGTGCTCCACACAGCCACAGCATCCCCAACATGGCTAATTCCATACAGGCAGTGGAGGGAGAAAGACCCTGGTCAGGGAATGGGGAGGTAGGTAAGAGCTGAGTAAGAGCAGAGCAACTGCAGTGCTACAGCAAAATGACCTCTACACCTGCCTCCTGCTGTACCTGGGAGCCAGGCACACATCCAGGCAGCCAGGAATCTCTCAGGGCATCTGTGTTGGACAGAAGGGCCAGATATTGCTCACAAAACCCCTTGAGTCAGTGCTATCTGAACCAGTGGATCCACTGGAAGCTGCATCTGTTTCACCCAAATAAGGGATTCCAAGATTTGGATAAAACCAGTTTGATTTCAGGGGGCAGCTGTCACAGGTGCTGCCACCTGCTTGCAGCACAGTCCTGGAGAAAAACAGGCACCCCTAAAAATATACAGAAACATGCTTTTCCCCTCATGTATTAGTTTTTGAATTAGCAATCACAGAACAACAGAGTAGTCTGGGTTGGAAGGGACCTTTTAAAGCTCATCCAGCCCAACCCCCCTGCTGTGACCTGGGACCTCTAGACCAGGTTGCTCCAAGCCCCTCCAACCTGACACCTTGCATGTTTCCAGGGACGGGGCAGCCACAGCTTCTCTGGGGCAACCCATGCCAGTGTTTCATCACACACATTGTAAAAATCCTCTTAAGTCTAATTTGAATTGGCCTCCCTGCCCATATCCTGTGGCAACAGACCCTACTAAAAGTTCACCCCCATTGTTCTTACAGGCCTCTTCAAGTACTGAAAGGTACTGAAGGAAAACACCAGCTGTCAAGTTTTGCTTTTTTATTTGCTACATGAGGCAAAGGAGGCTCTGCTGCTTCTTCATTTGCTTCAATATTCTGTTTTGATTTTCCCACTGGATAGTTTTTAAAGGAGTTTGATTAACTCCTACTGCGCTCTGTTACTCTGAGTCTGCCCTTTCTGCCTCTTCCAGCGTTTTTCTTTCCCTTGCAGAGACGTCCCAACAGTCACAGGATCTCAATGTCCCATAGGTTTTCCATCTCCTTGAGAAGGTCCTCCCTGTCCACCTGCAGCTGCTCCTTGTCATGTTTTGGTTTTCTGCTTGTTTTGTTTGTTTGTTTTTTTTTTTTTTTAATTTAAAGTATATTAATAATGTCTATTTTCAGTGGTTTGTTAGCTCTTATTTAATTTGGATACTGTAAACCATCGTGCACCCTCCAATGACTGTAACAGAAACATTTCTAGTGGAATTAAACCTCGCATGTGGCAGCTCATGGACACCAAGGCAAGAGATTTGTGTCCAACAGAAAACTGCTTCATCAAGTGCAAGTTCATTCCTTTTGGTAGAAGTAAGAGGCAGCAACTTCCTTCTAAATCTCAACAGGTTCAGTATGAGCTAAATGTAGAGAGAAGTAAATCAGTTGGTTGACAGGCAAGGGAGGAGATGGAGAGTATTGCTGCAAACAAGCTGATGGTGCAAGATTTTTGGCCCTTTTTAGTCTAAAAGATAGAAACAGCTACTACTAAAAGGGTCAGGAGACACAGTTTTGGCTCAGAATTTAGACTGAAAAATGCTTTCTAAACCCCAGCCTGGTAACATTGAGAAATTGGAAATATAAAATAATTGAACATCATGGCAAGCTTAAATACCAGCACAGTGGCATTGGGCTCTGTCTAAGACAAGAAAGTTGGTACAAGCTACAAGAGACACTGGATCATGTCTCGAACTTGAATCAGAAGAAATTACAGAACAAAGAGAGTCAACTCGTGCCTGGGGAGCTGCAGCATCCCCTCAACAACGAGGTGTGGGCAACTCAGCAAGGGCACAGCCTGATGCTGGGACTCTGAACCCCCACATATTTAATTGATGATGTCCAGAAACTCTGCTTACTCCTAGAAAAAGCCTGGACACGAACATATTCCTGCAAAGAAACCACTTGGAATTACTCAGTGAGTTCTGCGGTTAAGCTCCTGATATTCAAAAATATCCTGACATCAAGTTATTTCACATCTTGAATGCCCAACACTATAAACAGTAATAAAATGCACAAAATCATTTTAGTTATAGAGAAAAAAGGTACCAATGAAGCACTTGCCTATGGCGAGCAGGTTAATTGTCTCCTCTCAAATACGACTGGTTAAGCCAACTTTCTTTGGAGAAGAAAACCAAAACATTCAGAAACTTCTCCTGCATAAAAATAAGCGTTAAAAGCAACACACAGAGCAGACACACAGACCTATGAGCTGCACACAGACCACCAATAAATATAGAGAAACACCACAACAAAGGACAAGGCTCATTATAAAAGAAAAGTCCTGTAACTGCTACTCAGACCGATACCAAAGGAAAGGGAAGTGTTTTTTGCAGGCATGTGCAAGCACATTACAGTGTCATCAAAGCACAACTTTGCTATTATTATTACTTTATGCAGCATTACAAGGTTACTGAGGTGCAGTGTTTAATAGTCTAGTCTACAGCTTTTCCTGACTGCAGGAACGCTCACCAAACTCACCACGGACCCACTCCCTCCACAGCATCACCCAGCCACCAAGCTGCTCCCATCCAGAGCACCCAGCTCCCAGCTGGGAATCAGAAGACCCACTGACCCATTCTGGACACATACAAGCCATGTGAGGACCAACCATCTCCCAGGCCATCCTTAAGACATCCTCCTAAGATGCCTTCCAGTTTGTCTCCATCTTTGGGAATGTGTTTCCCCTAAGAGAAGACATCCTTCAGTAGTTATGGATTCCTTTTGGCACCAATCACGTCCCCACGGCTTTTCCCACACCCCAAACCCCCAGCCCCCTCAGTATGAAGAGGTAAATCACATTGACCAAACCCAACCTAACCCCAGACTACCAGCTGAATTTGGTGATCGCTCCTCAATGCCTCTCCCTCCAAAGGAAAACACCTTCTTGTTTATTCTTGGTCCTGACTCAGAGAAGCTGATGCTTGAAAGTACCTAAAAGATACCATCAAACACTTGGCATTTTCAATAATTTATCTTCAATTTGCAGCCACGTACAACTGGAAAATAAAAATCTACAGCACCATCTTCTAAAAAGGCACTTTCTGAGGACTGTCTTGCTTAAAAAAAAAAATAAAAGTCACTCCAAGTTTCAAACAGTGGAACTGCTTCGTTTGCAAAGGACCCTATGGTAACAACCCGTGTCAGGTGAGGGGGTACCTCAGGATGTGAAAGGCCAGGGCATGTGGGATGGAAAGTGGATGGAGTCTCCCCGACACCCTCATTTTTGCCAAACCAATGCTTTGATATTTTCCCTCACATGCCTTTCCCTTACAATTCCTTCTCCTACATATACACCTTTGCCTACTCAGGGGA
Source organism: Chaetops frenatus (assembly GCA_013400775.1). Classification (NCBI taxonomy): domain Eukaryota; kingdom Metazoa; phylum Chordata; class Aves; order Passeriformes; family Picathartidae; genus Chaetops; species Chaetops frenatus. Next base: position 148,480 of record VZTR01000748.1, read on the forward strand.
CAACAATTTGGGGTTTAGTGTCACGGAGATCAGGATTTTTAAGATTCTGCTCGGGAGGTAAAATGTAGGATCCTGTATCTATCTTGCTCATACCTCAACTACAGAAAGTACAAAATCTTCTACCAGCAGAAAGCATCAACGAGCTCAAGCTCTAACCACAGTATTTTACAAAAACAAGGAGTGAATTGGCTAAGTGAAGTTTGATTTCAACCAAAAATGCCAAACCAAAAATGGTATTCTGAACACTCAGCATCAACCTAAAGTACCATCTTTGGGTAGAAAAGACAGACAGAAATCTTTCCCTTTGACACCCCTATGGAATTTTTCACTAGATCCAACCAACCTGCCAATAGCAGCCATGAAACTCCACAGCACTGAAAGGGACAGAGCATCTGCCCAGCCTGACCAGAGACCATGATGGCCATGTAGAAACAACCACTTTTAAAAACTGAATTTACAGGTCCAACGTACATAATCTGAGCTTTTGATTCCTTGGTTATAAAAGTGCTTTGAGTAAGGTTATAAACCCTCAGTTCACAAAACAGGGAAAATACCAAAAGTGGACAAGATATGAAGAAAGTGTAAGAAAAGGGGAAGAAAAAAAAAAAAAAAAGGCCTTAAGCTTGAGCTTGGAATTTCACCAGAGTGAACTTTAAGACTAGTAGAAAACCAGTATTTGTAGCTGGAATTTTTACAGCAGACTATATGGTATCTCATGTTGAGCATTTTATAGGACAACTATTTGTACATGAAGAAGTGAAAATCATTTAGGACCAAGAGCATCTTGAAATAATTTGACTGACAACTTCCAGAAACCCATTTTAGTCTTGAAAACCATTTCTGTGGCCAAACTTCCAAAAGAACACCGGAATGAATCCTATAAAAATAACTTTTGGACATGTGTAACCAGATGACACATGGAACAGTGACACAGCGATCCTGAGTCAAATGGCCACGGCTCAAGTCCCTAGAAAGGGAAAAAGGCGACTTACAGTGGAGTCACTCCTTCTGTTGGCAAATGTCGCGAGTTTAACGCCTCAACCACAAATATTCTATGATTCTCTCCAGCTCTGGATCTAGCAGTGGCCAGGTGGGAGGTTTGGGCAGGGCTGGCTGGGTAGGAGGGGCTCGGCTGGCAGCCCCAGGGTCAGCGATGCCCTGGGGCTGCTCCCTGCCCCCACCACGGGAGCACTTAGTGGCACTTATTCAGTACAAGTGAGGTCCCGGTGCAGTGTCTGAGGAGAGGGGAACTGCTTTTCTCCACAGGCAGAAACCCGAGGCCGGTGTCTGCAAAGCAAGAAGAGCCATCAGCCTGTGCCCACATCCCTCTTTGGACTATCCACAGCCAGCTCCCGGCCGGAGAGGGGGATCTGCTGTGCCACTCAGGATTTCCTCAAACAGCACATAAAATTTGAGGTTTTTTTTTTTCTTTTTCAAGGAGAGCAGGTACAAAAATAAAAGAAATCCATATACTCTGAAAATATACTGGAAACTGCCACCACAGATGAGGTACCATTTATCCCAACCCCCCACCCCCAAACTGCAAACATCAAAATATATATGTTTTTAAACAAAAGAAGAATATCTGGCTATTTAATCTCAGTTAAAATGACAGCACCCTTTGTTACACTTGATATTTCACACCATTAATTCTCTTCTGAAAAAAAACCAAGATATCTAACTAACCTTGATTCCTTGCCTTTCTCCTCATTCCTTAGTGCAGTAATTGTCCATCTCCATTTAAATAAATATAGCAGCTACAGCATCATAAATGTGTGGCCCTCACAACGTCAGTAACTTGATATCGTAATACAAAGAAGTATCGGCACTTGACGTAGATATTTGCAAAACCAAGAAGAGAGATTAAAACTTCCAAATACTCTTCACATGAAAACCAGGTACAACGTTACCTTGACAACTGAAGTCACTTTGCCAATGAAGTTTCTTTAGTTTTTGGTGAAAGTAGTGAGCAAAAAAGCTTCTCAAATCCGAGTCACCGAGCGTGGGCAGGATGAGAAGCAGCTTTGAAAGGAGAGCTAGAAGGCTTTGTAAAAAGGAATTTTCAGCTAAATGCCAGAAGTCCACAAGAACTCTTTGTAAAATAGGTTATTTAAAAAAAAAAAAAAAAAAGTTCTCTGTTTCAAAAGAAATTTCTGTATAAAGCTTAAGCTGAACCTTGTACAAACGGCACTGCTACTTGAGAGAGCTTTAGGAAGAAAAGTGTCAGGTCACAGACTGGGGAAAACATCTGAGAGACTCACTGAGAAACCACCTCACTCAAAGGACTTGGTCACAGCCCACTCCCTGCACCAGGTGTGTCCAAAGGCACTCACAGGGACAGGGCACTCTGAGCTGGGACCCCCTGGCTCTGGAGGTCCCCAACCCCTTTGGGGCCTGCTGAGCACCCTGGCCACCCCCACCTCCCCTCCGAGCACCCCCAGCCATGCCCACCCCCATCACTGTTTCCAGCACAATTTCAGCTTTGCCAAGTTAGTCTTTTACGTTATATTCCTTGATTTTGAGAGATAAAATAGGTATCTACACAAGCTGTTAGTAAAGCTCCTGCAGACAGTGTTGTGAACAGCACTACGGACATTTCCATTCAATATACAAACGCACAAAATACAGTACTTGGTTCTCTGGCAGAAAAAAGGGGGTTCATGCCTGGTGAAGCAAAATGGGCTCAGATTTTAGGCTCAAAATATAGTATATTGGCAAACAGCAGATTTGGTGAGAACAAGGAGAGAAGCTACTTAGACCAACCAGGTTTTCATGTGAGAGCAGGTGGAGGTCGGGAGGGCTGGGATCACAGCAATGCCCATACAAACAGCTGCAGTAAATATACTATGAACCAGTGCAAATAAAAACAGTCAAAAATGCAGTTCACGAGTTTACAAAGTGCAAAACTCCCCAGTCCCCTCGTTGAATAAACGCTCGTCTCTGACATCTTAAACATTGGTTTCAAAGTGGAATGAAAGAGTCCCATTGGTTTGTTTCACATTTCGGTGATTTAACATGTTAGAACTATCCCAGCCCTCTTTATTTGCAAAGTGAAATGAAGTTACCAATAACTTAATTTTAAAAGGAAAGTCACTATCAAACAGGAAAAAAGCCTAAAAACTTTTATTAATTCCAGACATTTTACTGATGTCAAATAGATTTAACTAAGCATGTAAAAACTGAGATCTTAATACAAAACCCTTTCCATTTAATTCAAATATGCTCCACATTTCAAAGCCAAAAATAAGGCCAATTCCTTTGTTAAATCAAAAGACTGCAGCAACAAGTAAAGCTTGCAGAAGTCTAGAAGCATTTTTTGTGGGTTTTTTTTTGATTTAAAAAAGGAAAATTCAAGATTCCTTCTGACTATAAAACTTTCCTTTCAAAATTAAGGCTTTTACTTTGTCCTTTTAAAATCCTGGAGGTGTCCATTCTCCCACAGTCTGTGGTACAGACACTGCTTCAGTATAGCTCAATGGACACAGTTTTTCTTTAGAATGCTTATTGCACTAAAAGATAGCAAAACAAGTTGTCAGTTTCTTTTTTTAAAAATAAACATGATTACATTTCTAAAAAATAAAAGTTGATGTTGACCATATGTTCTGTAATAATTAAATTAAAGCATTATTATTACTCTAATAAATATAAAAGAAACAAAAGGAAGCTAAACTTCAAACACACATACATATGAATCACATTAAGGTGTGAGAGGCAGCAAGTAAAGTAGCAGGTTTCTTTTTTTTCCAAAAAGACCTTAGCTCTAAAGTTTCAGTTCTGGTGGTTACTGTATGTCATCCCAGAAAACCTGGGACATCGCATCTCATGTGAAGCTTCAACAGATTTGACTTGCCAGATAGGAAAAAATTGAAACTTTTGGACTAGGTAAAACAGCAGCTTTAGTAAATTCCCCCAGGGAGCAAGAAGAGTTGGGTCACCACTGCCTGCATATGAACCACAAGCTTCTTGGATTGCTTTTGAAAGGGAACTCTTGGAGCTGAGGACTCCAAAGCTGTGAGAAAAGACACAAAGGCAGCCGTTGGCTAAATTAGGTTCAAATTATTGGATTAGTGTGCAAAACATCTTCCCCCCTCACTGTTTCCTAGCTAGTACTGTACATTCCAACACACTTGGATATGTTCATATTCGAATGCTCAATGGCAATACTGAGAGAAAGATTCCTCAATGCACGGGGGTTAAAAACTTATTTTCTTTTTTGCACACTTCCCTCCTCCAAACAATCACTGTGATTGTTCCTAAAAGGTGGTTTGTTTTTTGTTTTAAATTCCACAATAGATTTTAGTTTATTATTACTATTTTTTTTTTTGCAACAATAGTTGTGCTGCCGAGCAACTTGAGGTAAAGGCAGAAGAGGGTTAAACTACGAGAAATAATAATTAAAAAAAAAAATGATGGCGGTGCTTCCCATGGGAGTCCGCCCCAAAAAAGCAGTTGGCTGGTTTCATATTGCATAATAGTGCTGTGTTCCTGGATGAAGTAAACAATCTTCCTCGTGTCAATTTAAGGGTGAGCCTCTCGCCCCTGCACAGCGTCAGCTCCAGCACGATGGGAGGCACAGCCCCTAAACCAACCCCCTGGAAACATACATTGTATGTGGCTTAAGTTCTCAGTTCTCCTCTCCGTGAGTGTCTCCCGGGTCATTGACTTAAGCGAAGTACATCGTGCGTAAGGTGTCTTGGTGAATCTGTACAGCCTTCGCCAGGGCCTGCGGGTCTCGCCCGTTGCTCTGTCCTGACACGTGGCTCCCTTCAGCACTGCAGGGAACGAGGGAGAGACAGGCAGGGCTGTAAATTGTATTAATTCAGATCAAAAAGCTGCTTCCGCATCTCTTCGACAGAATCACTGAGGTTGGAAATGACCTCTAAGATCGAGTCCAACCTGTGACCGATCCCAACCTTATCACCCAGCCCAGAGCACTGAGTGCCATGTCCAGTTGTACCTGCAAGGATGGGGACTCCATCCTGGGCAGCCCCTTCCAATGTCTGACCATCCTTTCCATGGAGAAATTCCCCCTGATGCCCAATCTGACCCTACCCTGGCACACCTTGAGGCCGTTCTCCCTCAACCTGTCTGTTGTTCCCTGGAAGGCCAACCAGCCCTGGCTGCCCCCTTCTGTCAGGGAGTTGAAGAGAATGAGAAGGTCTCAGCCTGAGCCTCCTTTTCTTCAGGCTGTGCCCCTCCAGCTGCAACCCACAGGACTGACTCTCCAGACCCTTCACCAACACAGCACCAGTGACAGAACTGGACACTGAGAAATATCAATTCTTGTATTCACCCAGCAACCTTGAGGCTTTTGACAAATCTCTTCACCATGGCTGCTCAGCTTGTTCATCTAAAAATAAGTCTGTTATAAATACATTGATGGCTTGAAGGTTATAAAATATTTCTGACGTACAGTTAGATAAGTGGAAACACTTAACATCTGGTTCATCCATGACTACTCTGATCCTAAAGCAAAAAAAATTAAATCTGTGGCTTGATTCCCTCAGACCATGTCAAAGTCGTAACAAAATACTTCAGTAAACTGAACTCTTTTAATCTCAGTGTTATTCAGCAGAATCCACCAACCCACTCTGGTGTGATGTAGAGCAGCAGCTGCCAGAAGTCATGATCTTAACATCAGTCCTAGAGGCAACAACAACTAAGCGCAAGACCAGCGGGAATCACCCGTAGTCAGATGGCTTTAGGCCTGACAGTGGAGGAGAGCAGTGGGAACTGAACCCTGAGCACAGCCTGTGATTTACCTGTCGTGTTCCTTGTCCACGAGGTGGTAGCGTGCTCTGAATGCCACCAGGTGAGCGTAGTAGGCGGGCGCGGGGATGGAGACGGAGCGGGTGCAGCGCACGTACGTGTGGCACAGCTGGTACGTCAGCAGCTGCAGCTCGTCTGCTGTGAAACAGTTGTCATCCCACAGGACGTGGTAGTGGGAGGGACGGCTGGTTCCCTGCAGAGGTGGGGATGGAGGGTCACTTCTCTGGGTTTCCATAAACAAGTCAGGTTTTGATGTTCAGAAAGGGCCAGGCTATTTAGTCTGAACTCCTACGTAACAGCAGCCACATAACTTCAGTTTTATGTCAGGCTTAAATGTATTTGAAGATTAATAAGTCCAACATATACATGTTATTATCTTGCTCTGAATCTTCTTGCTTGGATAAAACCCCCTCTACATAACCCTCACTGGTCAACATCTTCTTCCAATGTGACTAAACCACAATTACAGCACCTTTTACCTTTAATTAAACTGTTTCTCACAAAGACATGTATCCCAGAGAAATGACCAATGCTTTTACATCCTTCCAGTTTCTGAGCACCCTAGCTGCAAGTATGAACCCTAGAAGCAGTCCCACAATAATGTTTTATTTCAGATAAAACTGAGCTAAAAGAATATTGCCATCCTAAATAACTGTTTGTAAACAGGTGTCACAAAAAGGAGAAAAACAACGTGTTCTAAATTCAGATTTACTTACACAAAGCAACCATACCTGTATTCCAGCATGGCTACAGAGGTAAAAATCAAACTCGTAGGGGTGAGTAATGTCTGTATCTACAGTTGTCCCAGCTGGAATATTGCCACTTCGTCCAACCTAGAGAAGAGGTTAGTTAAGTGCAGCCTCAGCTGTTTACACAGCTCAACTGTAATGAAAAATACAAGTTTCTATTCACCACTGGCAAGGTTTCGGCACATAAAGTGCCACAGAACTGTTTGGAATGTGCCACTACAACAGCCTTGGAAGTTTGACAAGGACACTGGAGGTCTCTGCAGCACCTTACACAACACTGCACCTCCAGCACATCAGAACTTTCCAGATCAGACTGAAGAACTGCACAGACATTTGTATTTAGAATTGTCAGCTTCAGTTTGGATTGACTAACTCAGAAAGAAGGTTCCACCATTTTGTACTTTCTTCTATTACAACTGCTAGAGATTGGCCCTGAGTAGTCACATGGATTTTAGCTCCAAATGTGATGTTGTGGGGGTTTTTAATGTACTTAAGGCCAATGATTTTTCAATTTGGGGCCTCATTTTATCAAATCAACACTTCCCTGCTTGCACATTTAACCAGATGGACAGAAGCCCATGTTAGTATTTCCTCCAGCAGCCTAAAAGCTCGACATGAAGCTTTCCCAAAAGGCTCCTCAGAGGGCAGTGATTACCCTTTCTGTTCTGTCAGCACAGAACAGTCGCGTATGATGTCGCTTCTGCACCACAATGTAGGTTATTCCAGGCTGGTAATCCTTCTCCAAACTAATGCAGGCTTCCCTAATGGCCAGCAGTTCATAATACAAAACCTACAAGCACAAGAACAGAGGAATTTAGGTTTTCCTTCCACTGTATTCTACACACAACACCTACTACCTTGGTGTAGTTAACAGTAGGTACAACTTTGGCACACAACTGGTAACCTTAGAAAGTATTGAGAGAGAAGTTTTCCCAAATTTGAAGATTTCTCCTTCCCAGACAGGAATATAGCTGCAACTCTTCTTACCCAACAAGATTAAGAAATTCTCTCCTTTAAAGTCTCAATTATTTGGTGCAAATGTAAGCAACTCAAACAGTACAAAATGAGACCTGGAGCTACTACAGAGTAACAGAATCTTTCAAGAAACCCACAGCTGAACCAACCTGTCGGAACTGTCCCTCAGAGACCCCGTCCCTGTAGAAGATGATACGGGTGGGCTTGAACCGTGTTGATTTGTAGAACTGGATGAGCAGCTCCCTGACCATGGAGGCCAGGTCCTGGATGATCTCCTGCCGGGGCCGCTGGACCCTCACCGTGGCACAGTACCGGCTGGGATGAGCATCCATACTGCCTACAACCTGAGGGGAGAGTGCAGCAGGGAAGGCTTCAAGCTCAAATCTATACCAAAACAATTAAAAGGAAAAAGGCCAAGGGTGGCAAGTACAAGATGCTTGTGCTAAACAACAACCAGAGTAACACTTTCAAGAGGAAATTGTACTTGGTAGGGGTTTAACACCTTTTGCCCCCAAGCATCCTGAAATGCACCTGCAGAATTTGGTTTCTCAGTAAGGTGTATTTTTATAATCCAGACAGATATTTTTCTGTGATGCTTTCTCACCTTTTACACAGAGAAAAACCTCAGTTTCCCTCAGTTACTTTCAACACAGATGCAATTTCCATAACTGCAATCAATGACAACTAAAATACCAAGGAGAGGACAGACCAAGCCTCCAATCACCACCTTGAGTTCCTAGACTGTACCAACACAAAAGGTGAGAAATATCAAAAACATTTCTGCCAAGCCAGGTCTTTAATTACACTCTTGTCCTTTAAAAAGACAAAAAACGTTACTAGCTAACATCACCAAAATGTGTTATTTTCTTGAGAATATTTCTGCAGACTTATACTATTTAACAATGCCATTTAACCTTGATTTAAAAATTAAAGTGCTAAGGAACTACTCTGAAGTATCAGGCAGTTTTTTCCTATTAAATACATGATTTTTAATATTAATGGGAATGTGTACAAAGAACTGGCATAAGCCCTGAAAGATATTTGATACAGACATAGTCCAGGAGTTGCATTTACTATTCTAACATTTACCCAAGATGAAAGAAACACCATGTAAATTTAATAAAACTTACAGCAGCAATGGAAGGCTTCTTTCCATCTCCAGCTGGAGGGTGAGTGACATCAGCTCCCAAAAAGATCACTGGCTGCTGGAACACAGAAGGTCTTCAAAAAGAAAAAAGTGCTAAGTCACACTCGTAGCTGAAGAGTTGCCACAAGGTCATCGCTCAACGTGGGGGTTGTTTCTGTCTCAGCCTTATCAGGTACCCAGGCCAAGGCTCAACAATGGGATCTTTGTGCACAAGAGGTGAACTTGGAACCCTCCCCAGCAGAGTCCAAAACACGCTGCAAACACACTGCCAGAACTGGGGCATGATTCTGGTGGGGAGCAGCCCCGGGGCTCCAGTGGAGCAGCACAGCCAGGGGCTTCAGAGGCCCCATGTCAGCCTGGGGGTCCCTAGGGCACCACTGAGCTATAGCACCAGCATAGACATTATACTGTTCTCCACGACTTGAGCAGTAGGATGGTCTTACACTGCCTTTAGAATGTTCTTTCCCACATGACTGTTTCTTATTTCAACTTTGATACTGATCAAACATTTGACAAGAACCTTGGCTGAAGACCTAACGCACAGGCCAACCACCACTCAAGAGCCTGTGCTGGAAGGAATTTAATTCCACTTCAAATACCACATACTATTATCAGAAGAATATTTTAGCTTAAAACTTGGCCCAACATTTACATTTTGGGTGCTAATAGCAAATGTAACCACATCTGTTAAAAGAAAACCCAACACAGTCTCCAGACTCTTACCGTTGATGAGGTACAAGGATGTTGTTGATTCCTCCTAGTTTAACATTAATCTTCAGGCACAGATTTGAGAGGGTCTGTGGAGATGTTTTAATGACGTTCTTGACCTGAACACACTGTGTGGCCATTCCCAACAGTGTATCTCCCACACGCTTCACCTCCGCTGGGAAGCAAATGCAATGAGACAACTTGAGTCCATTTGAGGTTATTGCTGCATTTTGATCTTAGATAAGTCACAATAATTTCAGTGTACACACTCTGCAGTAACTTCTAACTTACCTGCATACTCAGACCTGCTTCAAATTTATCTTCGGACACAAAACAGTGGTTTCTAATGCCTAAAGGATGGTTCTGAGTAATTTTTAAGATCTGCTGGGCAGCAGATTTCTCCAAATGATACCTGACCGAACAGGTAAAGACAGAGGTGTGCCCTTACCATACACAGGTGTCTTCCCTGGCAGGATGACAATGATGAGCTGAAGCCCTGAATAGGTGTTCTTGAGGTGTCGGAACATGGGCTCCACGCTGTCTGCACCCTGGGCATACTTGCAGAAGCAGGGCTGGCCCTGGATCGGCATCCCGGCGTCCTTGGAGATCTTGCGCAGCTGGTCTGTGAAACCCCTGAAGATAAGAAGATTTTTTGAATTTTGCAGTAGCAACAGTACACAATAACCAAAGCACAAAGGGACAGAATCATCAAAGGAGGATGATTCCAAACAGCTTTTAAAGCAGCATTTTAAAAACGTTTATTATATGAAGGATGTACAGCTGTGAAACACCACAGGCCAGAATGGGCTAAAAAAGTCTAGACACCTGCAGTACTTTGGTCAAGATGTCAGAAGGGACTATATACAGTGATGTAACAGGACAAACACCTCACAGTGTACCCAATACAGTGTTTTGACCATAGCTTCCAGCATGGAAGCAAACCAGCCCAGATTCTCTCCCTAACATCTCACGCTAAACCCAGGTAAAATGCTCATTGTAATCCTATGTTCATGTTTGACTCCATTAAGAGAACAGTCCAAACTCTGAACCATGACATGCCTTACTTCAGAATTTCTTCTCTGCACTGTCTTTGTGTTGCAAAGCAAGCTATGGCCCACATCTTGATCTCCACCCCAGTGTGGAACTGCTTCCCTCGCATGTCCCACACGCCATGGCTTGGTGTTGCCACGGTTCGATTCTGAGGAAACAAAAGCAACAGACACTCAAGTGACTGAAAAAGAAGCAGCCGGTGCTATTTGCAGTTTCAGGATAATAAAAAAGAGTTGATTATTCAAAGTCTGAGCCCTGTAGGGTTAAGGTATATAGGAAATCACTCCTCAAAATGGAAACCAGAGGGAAAGCCAAAGCCTCACCCGTCCTCCATACTGCAGCATCGGGGCTGGGAGCACACGTCCTGTCACATGGGCCATCTCGTCCCGCACTTTGAACTGGAACTCTTGGACAAATGGATCTGCATCATAATTTGCACTTCTCACCTAGGAGAGATTTTTCCATGTTACAGAAGTATCTGATTATAATCCATATAACAAACAATAGGCTAACAGGAACATTGCAGAAGTGTTCTTACAACAATTTCATTGAAAAAGGCTCAGATTTAACTGCTCAATGCCATCAACCCATCTCCAATGAAAACAATGAGTACCATGAGATATATTGGATGAGATGGTTTCTGTTCCCTTCATTACTCAAGTGCTCATTTGCAGTTTGTTCATTCAAAAGCATTTTTTGAGCGTTTCCTCACAGTAAATTAAGTGTAGAGATGACCATGCAAGAGCCTGTACTATGGACTCATGCTCTTATTGCAGGCCATTTTAAACAAATCCTATCAAAAAAAGCAGTTAAAATCTGTTAAGTTAAAGGATGAGGAGGAATGAAAAGACTAGGAAGTTTTGCATGGATATAATCCAGCCCAGTGTCACTCTGAGCAGTGTCCCACAGAGCTGGGATTGGGGCACTCACCAGTCTGCTGATCTCCTCCTGCCTGTCTGGGGCAGACCTGGCTGTTGCTTTTATCATGGTCGATGTCTGATTGTCTGTCAGCTTCTTGATGCACCTCTGGCCAGCCACGATGTTACACACCTGCAGGAGAAATCAGAAGCATTAATTCACACCAGAAGCACTCAGATCACACCACACTGTACACACATGACACTGTGCTGTCACTATAAACCACAACCCCAACGTGTTTGAGCAAGAGCCTGTTCTTTCTCATATTTCTAAACTTTAAAGCACTTTAGGATGCAGACAGTCTTTAGTGAAATTTAAGACTGATGAACATGCAAACCTGTAAACACACTTGTATGGCAAAAAGCATTGATTCTTAATGTTTTGCAACTGATAGAACCCACCAAAACCCAGCTGATCTATTAGAGTAAGGCTCTTACTTCTAAAGGCAGGTAGGTGTGTTTTTGTTCCTGTCCCACTTGCAGACAAGGAAGGTGAGGGTATTTCAGCTGGAGGTTGTATTTCTCTCTGAAATACTGTGCTACTGTCCTCTCCACAGTCTGGCCATTTTCTAGTTGTAAAGGAAAGCTGCAAAGGCAAACATTTTAGTAAAATATTAGTTGTCAAATAACATCATCCCAAAATTAATGAAATATCAGGTCCTGTTACTCAGTGTAAAACTATCCCACATTTCATGCTCAGACAAAAAGCCTCTTACGTTTGATGACTTGCAGGCCGTCTTGTTACGTTACAGACACGGTACTTCCTCCTCATTGTCCCACAGTGAGTCACTTCTACCTTTAGACCTGCATAAAAGCATCAAAAAATCTGATGCCATAACTACACAAACATGTACACAGGAGACACAAGGTTTCAAATGATAGGACATAACAGCTTTGGGGTCAGCATCAAACAGCACAAACATAAGAAATTATTATTCTCTAAACATTTTTATTTCCTTTATAATTTGAGTTCTGACTAATCCTGATTATTATCCTCAGAAAAAAATCATGACATAGTATATTTAATGTTCAGTGTCTTCTGAAGTTCATATAGCAGTCTCATTTAAAAAGCATTGACTGAACTCAGAAAGTAGTTTTCACCATATTCTCTTGTTCTCATTCTCAATCTTGTACATCTCTCCAAACGATCAGTTCCAATGTAATTGAAATGAAAAGGACAAAACCAGGTTTCTACTTTATCATCTCTCCCCGCAGCTTTGCGTCCACATTCAGCCTGTAATTTTCTTTAATTTCACTGACCAGGTTTAACTTTGCATTTTGAGCATCTTGTCTCAAAGCACCCAGCCTACACACCAGAGCCTCTCTCCAGACTTCTCTGCCCACGATAATGATGACAGTGGCAGCTCCAAGAGGCTCTGGGGGCTGTTGCTGTGGCTGTGCACACTGTGCTGTTCACACAGAGCAGCCTCAACATCTGCTGCAAGCACTGAGCTTATCACAGGAGGGCTGAACAGCATCCACACGCTGCTGTCTTTCCCCAGCCCCACGGGACAGAAGGCAGCTAAAAACAGAGCCAGGGTACTACTCAAAGGATTCACCTTGAGTAGTGAAGTCTAATACCAGTGAAGTCTAGTAGTAAAGGCCTTTGAGAGAGCAACTGGATGGCTCATCCTGTTGAGGTTCGTGTGGATTGTGCACCACTGACTGAATACCCACCCAAAAACACATTCCCAAGTACCAGACACCAGGCTGTGTTTAGTTTACTGGGGACACGGACATCACAAAGAAACACTGACTGTACCTTGTTGCTCCCTGACAAAACTAATTGCATCAAGAACATCAGTATTACTCAGAGGATGGCACAGTCAAAAATAAACCACCACTGCCCTGACACGGCATTGAGAGAAAACAGAGAAAAGAAACCATGGGGCACTGTGACCGCAGACAAGGGCTGATGAACACAGAGATATCTGGAACCCATTCTCTGCTCTGTCATTACTCTGCTGTGACCCTACCAAGGCAGTGCCCTCCCCCAGTGCTGCTCATCCATAACCAGCTCTAATGCAGGGCTTGTTTTGCTGTACGTGATCACATCCTGGCTGGAGCTACCAGATCCTACAGCAGCAAAGACAAGTCTGACAGCAAAGGGATAACTTTCAATATTTTTTGACTACGGTTAACAGAGCCTCTGAGGCACCTGAGATCAAGCAGAATCAGTTTCTCAGTCTCCAGTTACCTACCCTACAGAAAGAAGACAGACAGGCAGATGTAAGAGGGGGCATGTTAGGACTAGTACAAAATAATTCCTGTAAGTCTTTTTTCAGTCATGACTCTTCTGTGAGCACATCCCTTTATGACTACAGCTCAGATTTACCTTTTAGCTGCCCAGTATTTCAGCAGAGTCTAATCTTGCATCAAGTGTTTAGGAGCTGAGCTCCTTCAAAGCTTTTCTCTGCAAATTATACTGGAATTAAGGATATGGGAAAATACAAACCCAAGTAGCATATATGGAGTGAAACCACTCAAACCAGCAGCTTATGCAATTCCTTTGGAATGGAATTTGGCCTTCAGCTGCAAGTGGCACTTGTTTTTCCACAAGGCAATCAGTTATTAGAATTCACTGTAACAACGCTCTTTCAAAGAATCAATGTTAGCCTTGAAATCCATGTTCATTTTGCCTCAGCATTTAAACAGCAGGAGCCCACACACAATGCAAGGTGGCCTCAGGGACCCTGGGCTAGGGGAGGTTGGCATTAGCCACTTACCTCTGCCCAAGCAATGAACAACATGCTCCCTCTTTCCCTCTAAGCCACTGGGAATGTTTTTCAGCTCCCATTTCCACAGAGCTGCATTGTTTCTCTCAGGATTTGAGCTACACACATGGATACTACAATTCTCTTGGCAGTTACAGGCCCTTCAGATGCATGTTAACCAGGCTTCCAATTAAAGCAATTCCCTTAGAATTACCTTTACTGTATTACCCAGGACAAAACAAACCCATTTCTACTCACCCTTTATCTCTTTGGTGAATTTTACCCGATGAGAATCAGTCAGAGGTCTTGGTTGTTCATCAATATTATGAATGTCAAGGACTTCACACATGAACTGAATTACGGGTTGTGCTTTATAGAAGGCAGTGGCAGAAACTACAAAGAGCAAAATATTAAGTGTAAAAAACTCCAGTCAAGGTGTTGTGAAACAGTTCATACATCAATGTTTCTTAGAATTCCACGTAAACCTCAGGCTCATTTAGAAACAGAACAGCGAGTTCTGCAAGAGTAAAATATCAAAAAGCCAGCAGAAGGTCCACAGTGACACATCTGTCCCCAGTACAGTCATCTTGCTACTACCTGGAATTTCAGGGGTTTGAAAGGGGTTTTCCCTGGAGAACATTTATTTCTAGAGAGCTGCAATGCCCCAGAGAGACATTCTGTTTCACCTCTGTATGGAGCTGCAGAGACAGGATTAATACATCTCTACTGCAGACTTTTGAATATTAAAAGCTAACATTATTCAGCATACAATATAATTTGGTCAATTGCACAATCTGCTCAATTACTGAAACAATAGCTGGTGAAGACATGAGCACAATTTTGATTATGCACAAATTGTGTTGGTGTAGTGGGGAGTGCAACCTTTGTATTCAAATCTCTTACCCTCCCCACATGCTAATGACACAATCACTTTAAGTAACACTATACTGGGGTTAAGCAGGACAGCTGACTTATTCCATGGAAGGAAGACCATAAATTACCTTCTTGACAAAGTTATAAGCAACTGAAACACCACCTTTGGCAGGAAAGGTGAGGTGGGACTAGACAGAGCCCGAACACAAACTGTTTCATGTGTTTAAAATTTTAAATGGCAGCAACAGAAAAGAAATACTTCAACAGGCATTTATCAGTTTTCCAGATCTCATGTAGCAAACCCGCCACACATCTGTGCTCATACAACCCAACATTCTTCAGACACGTGTCACTTGAGCAGCCTACCAACCTCACACACTGCATCAGCCAACACCTCTGGATGCCTGAAATTGCTCCAGATTTCTGAGTGACCCCAAATCCTCACTCTCCCAACCCTGGCAGTGTGTGGGTTGTCTCCCACAGCAACACTTTCACGTAGAACCTCATCCAACTAAACAACAGCAAACCCTCCAGTGATGGGA
This sequence comes from Chaetops frenatus, assembly GCA_013400775.1. Classification (NCBI taxonomy): domain Eukaryota; kingdom Metazoa; phylum Chordata; class Aves; order Passeriformes; family Picathartidae; genus Chaetops; species Chaetops frenatus. The sequence continues at coordinate 163,924 of VZTR01000748.1, forward strand.
TTTGAAGGCAATTTCACAGCCTCAAATCAGGAAACTGAGCAACAGCTCTGCAAATTGACACTTACAAAAGGGCTTAAAATTTCTCATTCACAAGAAGGACTAAAAAACTTCTACTCCAAGAGTTACGACTACACTTGATAATGCTGGTAAGAAAAACTTGCCTCACAAAGTAACAGCACAGTGCATCATCAACTGGTGTAAATTCATCCTCTTCTCCTACCTAAACTGCAGTTCACTCAGGACCTTGCATATAGATACCATCACTGATTCTTTCTGGGACAGGTTAAGATTGTTACATTCGTTTTTCAATCCACAGCTGCTGTTAGAAAGGCAATCTTACAAGAACAAACTGTGTGACTTCAGTCACACGAGAATCACCCACAATTTACGTAAACCAGAACACGTGGAATTGCAAATTTTCAGCAAGACAGCTCAACATCTGCAATATTTTATTATGCTCCAAGAGAGATGCTAAGCACAACCTGACTTGGAGTGCTTAGTGTAGAGCAAGACAATTTACCTTGGGTTTATAAAGTATTTCAAAGATTCTGAATGTGAATCAGAGAAAACCTCAGGCAGCACCTGCACCTTCACCACTGACACTTTTCACTGAGGGTTTAACAACTAAATAGAGTCGAGTGCTAACAGGATGAGGGAGTCTGATACAGGCACCAGTCGATCTCAGATCCATTCATCTGGGACTCAATATAGTCCTGCAGAGCTTAGACTTCTGCATAAGGTAAGCCCATCCCAATCAGCCCTATTCAGAGAAGTGTTTGTGGTATGTTTTACAGAGTTTTCTTGAAGTACTGAGCACCACTCAGTGTGTACAGCTGCACAGAGACACAGTGCAGGCAACCTGCCTCTGTCACCAGGGATGCACCAGTACTGAAATCAAGCCGGAAAACAGGCCCTGTGCAATTCCTTCTTATGTAGGGATACTGGTTTTTATATGGCAGCTAAACTTCTGCTCAAACATTGACACGATGACAAATGTAAGGAAAAAAGACTAGAATTTCTAGGCAGCCTTTGCCATACATGTCTGGTGTGAATCTCAGCCCTGAATCTCCACTTACCGTCGATGTTGAGCATCATTTTCCACATGGCAGGTCGGACTGACTGATGGAACCCAAACCAGACCTCCCTGCCCCCTCCCAGGGGGTGGTCATAGCCTTCTGGAGCTGAGAAGAAGGAGCGGCCCACAGGGGTGTACCTGGTGAAACAGGTGGCCACACATTTATGTTCTTGCTTTCCAAACATAAAATTCATGTAAAGATTATAACACACAGCATTATTATTTTTTGGAATTTTATGCCCCAGCAATCTGTGCCCAGAAACAAGTGTAAACAAAATACCCTAAATGCTTCTGTTCCTGTTGCAGTGCTTTTAAATTTAGACAAAACACTTATTATTTTTAGCAATGCACAAACCACTTTCAGTTTTTACAACAAATCAAGAATTAAGTTAACTTACCCTTCCTGTCATTCTGCTTCAAGAAAGTGGAATCTCAATCACAGCAGAGTCTGTACAACTAGCCTTGTCTATACTGGCCTGACTCTCAAATACCATTTTTCCTATTTTATAGGGAACTTTTGAATTCAAGATACATTGAGAGAAGCAAAAACTATGTGGGAAACAAAGAACTAGAGGAAATAATATTTCTCTCACAGGTAGAAAACACCTGCTCCTGAGCCCCCACACCTCTTGTTTTGTAGTGCACAGGCAATAGTACAGAGGTTAACATCTTCAGATCTGGGGAAGCTGAGGAACATTGGCTTCCTCAAAACTACAGGCCACTTTTTTGAGAAGTCAGCTACACCCAGTGAAACCCATCAGAGCAAAGTCATCTTGCTGCCTAAAGCCAGCAAACTTCAAAAGTAACTTTCAAATCAAGCAACATTTGCCTTCTTTAAGTTTCAGGGTTTTGAGATAAAATAAACATGAGACTTTTTTAGGACAGGTACCTGGTGCCAGCCATGTATTTCAGACATGAGAAGTGTGCACTGGTGACAGTATCAATGGATTGAAGAGACTCATGCTTTTCACATGCACTGCCATCACTTGGCTCAAGCTGAGCAGAACCAGGACAGTCGTGCTGCAGCTCACTGGAACCTCTCAACGTTTCAATTAAGGCCTATTATAAATATCTGTTGTTTCTTGATCTTTTCCAACACACACATCACCTGCTCTGCCTACAGGGACACTTGTAGAGGACTGGCTACAAGCTCCCCGTTCAGCTCACCAGCTGTGCTGCTGAGGCCTAAAGTTTTAACTTTTATATTTTCCAGATCAGTACTGCTTCAATGTATAACTCTAAAACTCCACAGCCTGTCAGCTACTGTCCTACCATTTTATTCAGACGAAACAACTTCTCTCTAGGCCCTAACTTCAAGGGCACCCTGTGTTACCAAGCCCCAAAAAATGTAAACAACCAAGAACAGCAGTGAAGAGAAGGGGGGCCAAACTGCCTGAAGCTGTAATTGGACAATTACCTTCTGATATGCAGATGGACCAAACTTATATCTGTCTGAAAAACCCATTTTAGTCGTCCATCTTGGGTGTAGCCTCAGCCAGGCTCTTGTGCTGCCCAGGGTGTACCCTGTGAAGGCCTTTCAACAAATATCTACTTTATCCTTTTAATTCTGTCTAGCTTCTGTTTTAGGTAGCCTCTCAAGGCATCATGCAAAGGGGAATGAGCAGTTTCTCTTTTCACCTGTGAAGAAATGGGGATGAAGGTCTCCCAGTGGGGATACTTCAGGTAAAGACAGACTGCAGGAAGACAGTGAACCTACTTCATGGAGGGGAGGTGTCGTAGCACCACATCGACAGCATGAACAGGGTTAGTGCTGATAGGTTTGTCTAGTTCCAGAGGCTCAGGCAAGGTTCTTCCTGTCAAAACTTCATGCAGCAAGTGCCAGCTCACCCGAGAAACAAACTTTATTGACACTTTGAAGGGACGATCTTTTCCACCTTCTCCAGGTAGTGTCACATCCAAATCCACCTGGGCGGGGGAGAAAAGAAAGAAATAAAAACCAGCTGTTTGATCTGGAGTCTGGCAGCCTTGAGATTCCACTCCTTCCCATAACTGGGCCAGAGACTCAAAAACTCAGGTATTGAAGACACAGAACATTTGATGAAAGTACATTATCAAATGCACAAAATGAAGAGAATTGGGCCCTGACCAAGCAGAAGAGGATCATATAACTTTTTGTCACCTCAAATCAGAAAGCAATACATTCTAGAAAGACTCTGGTTTGTTTTTTCAACTCATTATAAGATCATGTATTACAGTCTGTAAAATGAAATGTTTTAATAGATTTTGCTGTAGAAAGCAGCTACTAAATTCTACAGGAAGTTCTGAATGCAACTATTACATGAACATTTACACACACTGGAATTTGCAGGAAATATATCAGAAGGACTTGGTTTCAGTACAGATACTGTAAGATACTTCCAGCTTTTCTGAAATCAGCAATATTTAAAGTTGGGTTTTTTTCCTTTCCTATGAAGCTGCTACCAGTAGAATGTCTTCCCAGTTATCTTACCCCAGTAGTGGCCACAGGAAGTGGATTGGCTGTATAGAGGCTTCTTTTCCCATCATAAACTGGTCTACGGTCCCCAAATATTGTCACTTTAAAATGCTGCACCATAGAGTCCACCACGTCCCTGGAAAAGGGGATATTTACATTGAAAATGTTTCTGAAGAAGGATCAGACCCGAGCTGGCTCCCACTCTCTGGTGTTTTGCTGAAGTAATTGCAATAAACAATACTTGAGTGAATTATAAACACCCACTGCTATTCCAAAAGGTGCTTCACATACTTCAACTAAATAAATAAACACTACAGAATAAAATCAGAATCAATGCAAATGCTCAAACACTGGGAAATATTGGTACTGAAATAATTTCAGAAACTCCTAGAAATGACCAAGGCCTTTGTATCATCTTTATTATGGAAAACAAGGACACTGTTACCTTGGAAAAAACCCACAAAGTGGTATTGTGAAAAAACAGCACAAACCCCCAAGTAGAAGCTCTGCCAGTTCATTGTACTGTCTGCAGCAATGTTCATCTGCTCCTTAGTTGATGAGAGTTTTGAATTCTGCCTACACTCATTATAAACATGAGATGCTGTAACAAAAAAGACTTGGCTTTAAGTCCTTAATAACCTCAGTTTGTACAAAAGCATGTAAAAGCTTGATCCAATTTGCACACAATTGCAGATTTGCCTCCCTTGCTTTATTATAAATTGATGACAATAAAGATTAACCTGACACAAGCACTGAAGTTACACTTGAAAACCATCACGAAATTTTCAGCTTATGCAAAAATGCTTCTTGATGCCAGTAGTAGACAAAAAGAAACTTTTGGAACACCTCCAACTGTAACAGGCCTTTGGGATCTGAATTCTTTGGGCAATCTTGGTGTTTCAGTGGCACAACTGTGTCTCACTTGATACACCACAGTTCTCTTATTCTACGGAAAGAAAACACTTTCCTTCAGCACATGCAAACCAGCCTTCCTGCACAGCAGCAGCTTCCAGGCACCACATCCTGGCCAGGCAATATTAACCCAAAGCACTTCAAGAAGATGATATTGACTTCCTCTTCAAGCTGAATGAGCAGCAGCACTTTTACCTCCCAGCTGAGATGTGGGGAAAAGGAAAGGAATTCTCCCTTTCACAGCTCTTGAGGCTACTCAACATTCCCATCAGTATAATTTACGAGAGAAATGTATCTTCTCACCTGTTCACCCTCCGAGGACACTTATCTGGTTTGATATCCACCTCATAGAGGTAGACATCAATCTTTGGGATTTCAACTTGGAAGCAGTTGGCCAGCAGTTTAATGGGTTTGCCCATGGTGCCATAGCCGGGACGTCTGGGCACCATGAGCAGGGGCTGTGCCCCCACGGGTCCTGCAAAGGAAAAATCCCACAGATTTAGGAGACAAGCACAACAGACAATCCCCTGAACCAACTCCCAGGACAACCAGGTGCACACCAGAGCCAGCACACTCGAGGAAAGGAAATCAGCTGTCTCCAACAGCATGCTGCCCATGAAATTCCAAACAAATGTTTGCCCATTTTTAAACCTTAAGCCTCCGCCTACATCTAGACTGTTCTCTTACTCATGAGCTTCAGTGATCGGCATGAATAAAATCAGGAGGTTTTCTTTAGGAGATTTCCTAAAACAAACCAACCAAAAATCCAAAACAAAAGCAAACAAAACCCCTTAAACAAAAACCACCCCAAAAACAATGCAGGAAGTTTTACAAGTCTTTTCTAAACACCCTGGTAATAAACAAGTGGCTGCAGAGTACAAAAATGCAGAAGTAGCTCTGGACTGGTGCACAGGATTTGAGATAAACTCTTCATTTCAGTGCCAATATCAGCTTAGTCTTGGAAGACAGATTACTCTTGAACTTTGCTGGCTGAAAATGGATGAAGAATAAGACCATTACCTCCCATCTAACTGCCCCCATAAAGCCAATTTGCCAGAATAGTAAAGACTCAGATTAAGACACAGGATTGTAAAACTCTTGATTACTTGTAGGCTAGAGAAGAATATCCAGAACTGCTCAGAGAAACATCCAATCTGCACTGAGATGGGTATTTTGAAAAGTAGCTAAAATACCTGCCCAGATTTGTTCCATTCTCATCTATTTAATTTGCTTTGCATCATTTAGGTGAGAACCCTCCACTCAAGATTTGCATTACAAACCTTACAAACCAAGATCGTGCCTTACAAACCAAACACAGAAGTAAACATAGCCCATTTCCCAGAAATTCTACTGGTATTTCCACTTAAAAATACCTCTTTACAATTAAGAAACAACAACAAATCCAAAATGCTTGGTAGTCTGAGTTTTAAGAAGTTACTCGTGGTACAAATGTCCTGATTTACAGAGCATTCGAGTGAGGTAGTGCAAAGTTCTCCCCTCTCCTCCTACTCAGTGATGCAGGCAGTGATTCCAGCCCACTCATTTTCGTAGCAGAGCTAAAATGTCAAGTGCTGGAAAAATGTTTTTTATTTGCCTTTTGATTAATCTCCGTAATTTCTGTAAAAAACCCCCTGTATTATCTTGAAGGAAATCATGTCCTGAGAACAGGTGAACATCAAAGCCAAGTTCCTCTGTTACATTTGTCTGGCTCTACCCAGAAAACTACTGAAAAATTCTGAGTGGGGCTGGCTTGGAGCCACAAGATAAAACAAAACAGAAACCAAGAAGCATCATTTAAAATCCGCTCACAGACTCTGCTTATGCAAAACTTGTTCCAAGCATCTGCTCTCTTCAACTTTTCCTTCATTTTAATACTCTCACATGAGTAAAAGCAGCCCTACAATTTACTCCAGCTACATTTGCAGAATAGAAGCATAAGCAAAAAGAAGTTACTACTAAACATTTGAGTGGCATAAACAAGTCAACAGTTCATTTAAATATTCTGAAGACATACACACCATATTTTATATTTAGTTCCTATCTGTAGGAAAGACTAAAAACTGATGAAATAAAGAGAATGTTAAAAAGGTTCTTTTAGTCTGGTCAGCCTTGTGTCCTGCTCTCCCAGCTCATTCTAGAAGAAGTTAGAATGCAGATTTTGGCAAACAGGAATTAAGTGACCAATGAATGAATCAGAAGCGCAGGTCTACACACCGCTCAGGTATAATTTTTAAAAATTCAGCTATTTTGCTATTATTGTGTGAATCATACACTCCCTTGGACAAATGAAGTTAAAAACATGAGTATGCCAGTACTGCCCAAATACAAGAGCACCTACTCAGAAGACCCTGCTGTCAAGAGACACTGACTTGACAGATTCTGTTGTGAAAGCCTTGTGTCAGTGGCTTCAAATCTGTGACTCAAACCCCAGTAAAACACAAATAACCAGCGACGCTCTCGGGATGGTTCTGCTGCCAATCTATCGGTGACTCACCCAACCTCATGCCTAAGTCCTGTGTCAAGCCCATGGAAATAAACACACAAACCAAAAATATTCCAAGTACTATTATTCTACAAAGTACAGGATGCGCGAGTGGCAGATCTTTTCCTTCAAGTCCTTTAACCATTGCAAACACAAAGTGGGTCAAGGCTCAAAAACCTTTCTCAAAGCAGCAGCACCATGAGGCCTCCTCCACAGGGGATGGAGCAGCTCCTTGGTGCTTCCAGAGAGTTCTGCACTGCTCAGCTGCCCACAACTTTGAGAGGAGAAACTTGTGTTAAAGAAATCAATATACTCTGCCATTACAGCACCAGGTATGGACATACCACAGAATCATGGGATGGTTTGGGTTGAAAAGGACCTTAAAGATCATCACGTTCCCCCCCTTGTCATGGGCGGAGACACGTTCCACTATCCCAGGTTGCTCCAAGCCCTGTCCAACCTGGCCTTGCACACTTCCAGGGATGGGGCAGCCACAGCTTCTCTGGGCACCCTGTACTAGGGCCTCCCCAGCCTCACAGGGAAGATTTTTTCCCAATATCCCATCTAAGCCTGCCCTCTGGCAATGGGAAGCCATTCCCCTTTGTTTCATCACTCCAGGCCTGGTAATTAGTCCCTCTCTATCTTTCTTGTAGGCTCCCTTCAGATACATGCCTAGGATGTTCCTAAAAATCCAAGGAAAACCCCCAAATCAAGTCTGTTCAGTGTGCTGGAGCAGAGCTCAATTTATAAAACCAGCTGAGCAAAGTTCCCAGCACTAAAACTCAACTGATTTATAACAGAAAACAATGAACACACAAACAGGAACTAAAACTGGTGTCTCAGACAGATTCTTGGAAGGCTTTTGTGCAGCAAGGGAGCACGTCTCAAGACCATGGAACGGTTTGACTTGGAAGGGACCTTAAAGCTCCCCCAGTTCCACTGTGGAAGTCCCTCCTAACGGTTTCAACGAGCTCCCAGTGAGAATCTTTTCTTCCGTGGAAGTATCGATGTTCCAATCAAGCTTAAGCACAGCCGAAAGGGACGGCGATTGCTCGGCAGCCCAGCCAGCACAGGGACATGTCTGGCCTGCATCCAAACACTGGCTGCACCTACCTAGCAACCAGAGAAGCCCTGTCGGAATTGAGCCTGAACACAGCGAGCAGGAGCTCAGAAACCTGCAAATGCTTCCAACACACCATTGTGCGAGAAACTGCAGCTTCTGGCACACGCGGCGTTTTTACAGAATGAAGCAAAATCCTGATCTCCAGCAGGATGCTAATAGGAAATGCAGATTTCCTTACAGAAAGGGCCATCCCCACCAAGCTTCCAGAACAAAATTATCCTCTTTCCCACTGTGGCTTCAGCATTATAAAGCCTAACAATATTCACAGAGATAACTTAGTTTTATTTTTGTTTATACAACAGTTCTAAATCCAACTGGATGGGTGCTAGAACAGCCCGAAACACACCGTCAGGGCCTGAGCAGGTAAATACAACTTATTCTGTCTTAGGAACATGACGCAGATTTGTGGAACAGATCTTGGCCTCAGGCTGGAGCTGCATCGGGGAGAGCTCTCCATGGAGGGGGAAAAAGAAAAGATTCCCTTTCACAGGGCCCCTGGCCTCTACTCGAGAGGCCCAGCCTGTGGAGCTCTAATAAAATCTTATCACTAGCAAAAAATAACTTAATTCTGGATTAAAAAAATACATAGGGAAGATTTGATTCAAACGTCAGTTTCAGTGATCGAGCTCCATCTGCCAGAAATCATGAATTGCCTCATTTCTGTCACTCGGCCTTGCTGGGTGGCATTACATTATTTATGAGTAATGTAATCCATGTTTTCTAAACATTCCTCCTTGCAATTTAGGGTTTGGTTTTTTTCAAGGTTTCAGATACTAAGTCATGTTCAAACTCATCAAAAGCCAACATTTTGATATCGTGCTCAGTGACTGTCAACTGCACAAGCAAATACTGGTGGGTAACTTGTTCTGGCCTAATGGACTTACAGAAAACACACTGAAGTGTTTTGGGAAAATTTAAAAGACAATCAGTGCTTCTGAACCATTTAAAAAAAATCTAAGTACAAAAAGCTTTAAGCTCAAAAAAGCAGCTTATATGCACACAGTGAAGTTAATACCCAATTGCTCTGGGAGAAGAGAATGTGCCAGCCCACACAAACCCTGCAAGACTTTTCCCTGGGAGGTTACTTCTACAGTCCAAAATCATGAAGGTAAAAATTAGCTTAAGAAATACTCTTCGACACCTTTACCCCTGAGGAAGTAAAGCTCTGAGGATGAAACAATTTGTAAAGTTCATACTGTGAGTCAAGCAACTTCCACAGCAACTCCAGAGGAAATCTGCTACTGTATCTCACAGCAGAGTAACTTTTGAAGGCAACTATGAATCACCCCTTTCCCTGCTCTACCACACCCACAAAAACGGGACTTTTAATGGGCTTCCCAAATCACTACTCTGAATCAGAGAGAGAAAAGCCACTTCTCGGGATTTTCTCTGCCTAAAGTTTGTATGGAAAATAAAGAGAACGTTAAGGATGCTTCCAATGCTTCATTAAAAACTGAAATTAAAAAAAACCCCCAACAACAGAAAACCACAAACAAACAAACAAAACCCCCCAAACAAACAAAACACCAATCCAATGCAATTTAACACTTTTAACACAAAAAGGCGTGAGCTTTGAAAGAACAATGTAGGACATGGAAATGAAGACAATCAGCACTGATCCGACTTGGTTACACCACGGAATATCCCCCGTTGGTTGAACCTCCTTGCCTTTTGGAAGTTTACTGAACATTCTCCTGGTGGAAGTACAATGCCTGACCTGTGCCAAGAGCAGCTTTTCCTTCACTTCACTTTCCCCACTGAACATTTTATTGCTGTTCCTCAGTTTGGTTTCACCACAACCCATGCCCTGAGCAGCCACCTTCACATGCTGCTCCTGCTTTCAGTGATGTTCAAATTCCATGGACCAGGAGAGCCATAACATTTCCCAGATTCCTTAGCCTAAGCCTCTCACACAAATAGCTACAGCACTGCTTCACCCAACGTGTCCTGGCACACACTTCCATGCTTTACTCCAGGGGTACTCACACACCAATCTTTGTTCCCCACTCTGCTTCTTTTATCCCATGTTTTCCCTTTATGCACAGAAAACAAAGCACATCTCAGTGTCCTTCTCCCTTTCATGACACAGCTTTAATCCTCATTTGTTCCACCAAAGATGGTTTGCATGCTCCTGTTCCAACACCCCAAGACTTGGAACGTGAACACTGCACTTAACACTTCCCTCATCACAGGACAGACATGGGAAGAACCACACATCGTGCTGGACACTGCCTGAGCCCACAAGGAACACTCTGCAGCAGCTTTGCTAAAATCCAACATATTGCAGCCTAACGCCAGCTAAATTCACTCCAAAAGAAAACTCAACCATTTATGGGTTCCTCTTGCAAATCTCTTTATCAGGAAACAACTACAATTGCACCAGGTTATAGTTAGAGTTCATTTAACACCATATAAAAGAGCATCATGTGAATTTCACCAGATTGTTAAAATTCTCCATCTTAAAATATTCTCAATCCATCACAACCTCAAGCCAGGCAACAGCTGAGGCAGGGAGTTTTTCCAGCCAAATTCATCATTGTTCTTAAATCTTCAAGTAGGTTAGAAAGGGATCTCCATATGGAGATGAGAAGGTACGTTTTGTGTTGACACCTTCAGTCTCAGTCCTGTATTTTCACCACCTGTGGTATCTATTCAAGTGACAGACATGGAACTCCAGGTGGCTTTGGACATTCCCTTTGCCATCGAGGTACAGCCAGGGAATTGCTGATTAAACACTGCCCAACCCTGAACCCTCCTCTGCTGTTCTGCCAGACTTGGAATAAATTATCTTGAAAAAGTGAATGAGAACTTCCTTCTCCAGCCCTCAAAATCCATTTAAAACACTAAGTTGATAAATACTGAGCACATGCTTTCCCGGCAAAAGGATCAAATGGCCAAAATGTGAAGATTTTCATCGAATCACAGAACGATTTGGGTTGGAAAAGACCTTAAAGCCCATCCCATTCCAACCCCTGCCGTGGGCAAGGACACCTTCCACTATCCCAGGTGGCTCCAAGCCCCGTCCAACCTGGCCTTGGGCACTTCCAGGGATGGGGCAGCGGCGGCTTCTCCGGGCAATAACCACCTCGGAAAGATTATTGTGAAGCAGCACACCCAAAGGCACAGGAATCAGCCCTAAAACTCAGCGTGCCGACACACAGGAGCCAAATACCCGGTGTGTGCCCGGCAGGAGCTGCTCGAGGGAGCGCTGCCCGGTCCCGCCGGGCTCTGCGGGTCCGTCCCTCGGGCACCGGCACGGCGCGGGTTACGCAAGCCGGGCACACCGGTTATGAAATACCGACAATTCCTCCGCCACCTCCAGCACGGGAAGCCGGCTCTGCCCGGTACCGGGGCTCAGCTCCTGCCGCCCGATGCCCCCCGGGATGGGCTCGGCCCGGCCGCTGCCCCGCGGCACCAGGGCGGACACCGGGAGTTGAGGGGGATGGCGCGGGGAGCCCGTTCCCCGAAGCCGGTAGGCCCCGCCGGGCCCGCGCTCACCTGCGCTGCCGATTTCCATTCATGGAGCTGAGGCGCAGCCGCTCGGGGCTGCGGCGGCCGGAGAGGGGCTGCGCTGGGCGGCGGTTGCTCCGCCGCGCTCCCGGCTGGGCCGCTCCCGGCGCCGCTCCCGGAGTTCCCGGCGCTCCCGGTGCCGCTCCCGGCGCTCCCGGACCCTCACGCGGCGGCGGAGGCGGAAGTGGCGTGGCNGCGCGCGCGCCCCGCACGCCGGAAATCCCGCCCGCGCTTCCCCTTCCCCCGCGCGCGCCCCTTCCTTTCCGGGGGAAGGGGAAGCGGAGCCGGAAGCGGGCGGGGCGCGAGCCGGCGCGGTTGCCACGGCAACAGCGGGGGGAGGCGGGAAAGGCGGCGGGAGCGGAGCCGGCGGGGCCCTCATGGCCGGGGGAGCCCCGCAGGCACCGGCGGCTCCCCCGGGCGGNAGCGGGAAGGACGGGGCTGGGACACCGGCACCGCCTGCGCCTGGAAAGCAGCCCATGAGCCCATCGGGAGCCGGAGCGGCAGCACCGGGGGGTTATTCCCGAGCCCGCAGCGCTGTGGTGTTTCACTATAACGCAATTATCTCTGCGGCGTTTTCTCCCTGCCGCAGCAGCTGCCGTGTGCGGCGGCTTCGAGGGCTTCCAGCTCGGTCCGCAATGAACTCAGCTGATGTTTTCTTAGGCCTCCCTACACCCGCCAGGAGAAGCCCCGCGCCCCGGCGGCGCCCGGGTGTTACCATGGGCAGGCCACGGACACGCTGGGTGGGAGGGAGCCTCAGGAACCGCCGGCACATCCCGCACGCTGCCCCCGCCCTGGGCTGCGGGACCTGGAACACGCGCAACGAGTCCGGATGCGACAGCGCTGCGGGAGCCAGAGGGTGCCGGGCCCTGACCGGGCTCCCCAGGGAATGGTCACGGCCCTGGCCCTGCCAGAACTCAAGGAGCGTTTGGACAAGGCTTTCATGCACAGGGTGGGATTGTTGGGGTGTCCTGTGCAGGGCAGGGCATTGGACTGGATCCTTGTGGATTTTTTCCAATTTAAGGATATTCCATGATTCATGATTTGATGATTCACTGTATCAACATAAATTCAGAGCTTATGCCTGCCCTGTTCTCATTTTTTGAGACTTTTTAGCAATGTTCAGTACCACTTCGTTATGGATTTGTTACACAAACTGGCACCAAACAAGCAGAGGGGTGAAAGGGGCAAATGACATATGGGGAAGAGATTAGAATGTGAAAGATTAGAATGTCAAAGACTCAGTGCTGGGTCAGGCAGTGACATCTTTATTTCCTCTACCCTCAAAAGATCAATTTTTTTGTAAGAACAGTATAGTGGGACTTGTCCAAGTGAGTTTGAACCCACTGCTCATTGTGAAGAAACAACATCACTTTTTCTGGTAGTGAGAGGGGCCCTTTCTCTGGGAAAAGGGGCCTTTTCAGCTGGGGAGGTACTGAAGAACTGGAATTTTGGGCCAACAGAAGTTAAAGATCCATAATCCAAATTTCATGGTCATTATTAAGAATTACCATCCTGAAGACTCCTGGCTAAATTAGTCTTTAAAAGCATAAATTTAGTTATCAGATAAGTGACACAGTAAGGATTTAAAACCCATACAATTAAAGGTAACCTACTAGAATATTTCCTTAACTGAAATTGGGAGTGGGAAATGTGATCGCCAGGACAAAGAGGATACGTGGGAGAGAGGCATCTCTGCAAACACACATCCCTCAGGGGCAGCACATCTGGTCCCACAGCTTGGGTGCTGTAATCAGCACCAGGCCTGAGGCTCAAATGCCAATCTAACACCTGAAACCAGTTTTCTGACCCGTTTTCCAGGACTCCAGACCCAGCTGCACAAGGCACGATTTGCTATTGTACCTCTCACAGAAAAAACCCTTTAAAACTGCTTAAGATTCTGTTATGTAGTACAAATCATTTAAAATAGGTGATACAACCTACAAAGCAGTGGGATGTGTGCAGGACCTGTACAGGTGCCCAGCTTGGGACAGAACTTTCTGGTGCTGCAGTTGGGTAAATTAACTGATGAGTGCCTGCATGTCATTAGCAAGCACTTCCTTAAAATTCCTTGGCATTATTCAAAAACCCAGTTACAGCTCAACTGCTAAATCATTCATTGGCTTAAGGTCTGTCCCTGCACCTTTGTAAGGTAAAACGAAGAACTCCTCCAACAAAGAGCTCAGAGGATGACAACCAACCTTCAGTTCTGGACCCTAAAACTCAACCATAAGCTGCTGGCATTGGAGAAGACTAGGATGTTTGCAAGAATTACAAAGCTGGGAAATGTAAAACATGATGGGAAATGTAAAATAGGCAGTGTAGAAACCCAGAGGATCAAGTTTAACCTCAATCCAAAAGGAGTCTGAAATCTGTCTTTAAAGCACCTCAGAGCCAAGAGCCCCTGAAATACTCAGTGAGGCTGGAGGAACAGCAGATTTTGATGCACATTTCTGTTATCTAATAACCCAGTTCTCAGGTGACATTTTAATAAAAAAGTGGAACTGTAATGTCTTCCCAGAAGTTTTAAGCACATATTTGTTTGCCTGAGGTCTGGGCAGTGAGAGGTGTTGGATCCTCCACAGTCTGTTGTAATTCAGCTCCAGTCAGCATTTCCCTGTTTGTCCCCTGGCCTTTCCTGAGGGAATGGCTGGGCTGTGCATGTCCCTTCCCCACACGATGTGACTCAGGAGTGTCACCCCAACATATTCACATTGCTTTTATTTAGGTCTTCTGCCAACAGTTACAGGGTAACAGACACTTGGGACTGAAAAGTCGAAGTTGCAAGCAAAAATCAGGACCAAGGCAAAAAAAAATCCACAAAGGCAATTAAATCAAATCCAATATAAATACAATGTTCTGGAGCTCTTTAATCATACTGCTTTCTTTAATAAAGAGGTGGTTAGGATCTTACAGTATTTTCTTTTGGCCTAATCCAAGGATTTTGTTACTCTTCACCAGTCTTAATTCCACACATACAAAAAAAAATTGATATTCAACCTTTAAAATATAAGCCATATTTTCTTAATAAAATAAGTTTTGTGCTGCTGTTTGTTTAGTAAGTACTGTACATCAACTGTTCACGGCTATTTAACAAATGGACCATACAGAGTTCAAGCTAGAGCAAAAAAAACCCACAAGAAAAATAACAACCCAAACGGAGCATCCTGTAAACACTCTATGTACAATCCCACACTTGCTCATAGAAAGGAGGTACGAAAGGGGCTGGAAATCGAACACAAAAGCACTGGAGTCCTGGAAATTTTCTTTCACAACTATTGAAGTGCAAATCACTCAGGCAAGATATGAATTTCACTTGTTTATTGCTCTCCTGCTGTCTGGCTTCCCTTCCTGAAACAATCACTTTATTTCACACAGATTTTCCAAGAAGAAAACTTTCCACGAGGCAACGCTGGATGCTTGGGCTGTTTGACACTGAGAAATTGTGTGCGATCCCAGAACACCCCGACTGCCTTAGAGGCTGCAGGGAGAGGGCAGAGCAGCCCTCCAGCCCTGCTCTGTTCAGATGGGAGATAAGGGAAACAACAGCATTCAACAGGAAAATGAAAGCTACTCCTCTTCCCACACAACTGCATGTACTCGGCGATGCTTCCAGTCGCAGGTGGAACTCATGCTCATGGAGAAGGCAGAGACTCAGAGCTGATTGGGATGCCTGTGTGGGGTTTGTGGCTAACTACAGATCCTGATATGTACCTGGGGTAACACCTATCCGCTACAGGCAGCAAAACGCACCTCAACATGCAGCTACTCGTTTGCATCTCGGACAAGAGAGGGGGAGAAATGCCGATGCCAGAGCGCGGAGAGGGTACGGTGCATAGTCCAGTATAGAAAACATGCGGGTCACTCCAACCTCTCTAAGCTTCTTCGAAGTGGAAACAGGGTTTAAAGGGCACAGCAGCTACTGAGTTTGGCTTTTTTGTTTATCTAAAACCATGAAAACCCAACGCAGAGGGTGAAATAAGGGCAGAACACGATCTGCAAGTCAACAGCTGAGAGTTTCAGAAGCTGTGAAGCTTTTGTGTAGTTAAAATTGCTGTTAAAAGTAGGTGCTACATCAGCAAGTCTTCATTCATAGTTTTCTATGAACAGCCACCTTACAAATGAGTGCAAATCTTAAAGGTCCATTTTACATTTCAAGTCTCAAGGTTAAAAAAAATTGTTACAGAGCAACAAGCTGTTTCTGTAAATGCCCACACTATCTCTTTTCAAATGGTTAAAAATGGCATGTGCTATGCCACAGCTACTAAAAGACATTTCAGAATTCTAGACCCAACTAAAATACTAAAATAAAAACGAGGAACCAAAATACCTTTGCCCCTCGCTGCAGAGCAGCAGCCAGGCGCATTCCGGTGTAATGCTGGTGAACAAACTGATTTGCATTTGAGAGAACCTTGACCTTGACCCCGATTTTATTCTTTATGAGGAACTTTCTAACATCAGGTGAGTGGGAACAGCCCCTCTGAGATTGTTTTGTTTTCAATGAACACAAGCCAGAGTTCGGAGGATGAGATGGAGGTGCTGATTAGTGTCACTATGCAGGCACTTGTGTAGAGGAATGTAGGCTTCTCATGTTGACACTTAGTGTTGATGTGTTCCCTACGCTCTAGAAGCCTTCCTAGGAGTTCCCTACCTACTGACCACGGATAGTTCCTGGTCTCCTCCCCGTCACCTTGAGGATATACAGCAGTGGAGGTTGATACAAGGTGCAAAGGAGGATATGAACCAAACACTGCGGTCTTGAGGAAAAACAGGACTGTGCTAAACGTAGGATCTTCACCATATGTGACATCAGTGGGCTCAGCACTTAGTTTGCATAGCATAGTGATGTCGTCACTGTTCACAAACACGTTGCCCCAAAGGAAAATGGGAAGAGTGAATTCCCGGGGTTAGGACAGCTCAATGGGCCAACATGACCGATGTGGTTTTCATGAAGGCAAGGCAAGTTTCAACGTCAGAAAGTACAAACCAAAGAGGTGTAGATGTGCTTCTGTCCGCTCACGGGCCATGGGCAGCACTCGCATGGGGCCGCCTGGGAAACACGTTCGGCAGGAAAATGATACCAGAGCTCTTCCCCTCATAGCATGGCAGGAGCGTGCGCCTCATTTGTCTCTTGAAGGAAGCGCTGTGAACACTTTCATAGAAAAAACCCCAGATAATGTGCCGGGATGATATTGGTACTGAGCTGCCACCACGGCCCCGCCACCATGCGTATGGTCACTGTGCAGCAAAACGGGTCTGAAAAGCAGTGACCAGGTTCCTGTGGGGAAAAAGGCTGTTTTCCTGGAACAAGCACAAATCAGGAGTTTCCCCCATGACAACAACAGGGGTTTCATCATTCTAAGGAACAATCTGGTGTGCTTTCAGAATAAAAACCCTGGGCAGGAGAGCAGTGATACCATGACACAAAGAGCAGCAAAACCTAGCAGCAGAGAGGGTGAGAGCCTGGAGGTGCTGGAGTTGGGGATGTGGTAGCTGGGAAAGCAGCCAGCCCGGGCAGACATGTGCCCAGTGCACACGAGCATCAGGTGCCGTGGAGCACCCAGCACAGCACGGGCTGCAGTCGGCAGCACTCATTGGACAGAAATCAACGTTGGAGAGCTGTGGCATGAGCACACAGCCTCAGGAAGTGAGGGGATGTAAACTCTGAGAATGGTAATGACTTGTGGATTTTGGCAACAGACTCAATATCATATAAAAATAATGTTTAGTAAAAAAATCCCGGTGTCCATCATAAAAATTCAGGGGGAGAAAGAAAAGAAAAAAAAAATGGATAGCGCTTTCTGTCCTCATGGGATGGAGATGTCCCCATTTGTCAGAAACAGTTTTAAATAACAAGCAGTACATTGGAAACAAAAATGGGTCAGCAGCCATTAAACGTGTCCTGTATGAAAGTGCACATCTTTCAATGGGGTTTAACCACTGTGAGATCATGATCTGACACAAACTGCAACTGAGGACCATAGAAATTAACTCCTTCCGATGGAAATATGGACCACCATCAAGACAAGATTACTAATTTCCTTACAAGATTAAAAACATTGAAATTTTGCAGCATCATAGTAAGGCACTCACCCATGGAAAAGTCTGTGACTGTTGCTTCGAGCGGCAGCAGCTGACTAGCTTGTAACACGAGGAAGACAGTTTTCAGTTCTGAGCTAAGTGCTAGGGTGCCTTACATTATCCGGGGGGAATTACTCGGGGGCAGGGAACTGTTAGTGTTACAATTTTCCTATAAACTAGTTGGTTTTCTTTTCCCCTCAACCCATTAAAGCATCTCATAATCTAAAATATTAGTTTTATAAATCTAGTCTTCTGTTTTAAGGCTCTAAAAATCCCCTCCCCCCAACCCCCACAAAAAATACCTACCAGCGCCTGGTGGGCAACGGAGGACCAAAGCCGCCAGTTCACAGTCAGGAGTCTCTAGTATTGCATCTTAAAAATGAAAACCTGTTTCCGCCTCCCGGGAGTTTTATCCCTTCCCTTGAATGCCTTCATGTGTTTGGTCAGGTCAAAATTTTGCAAAGCCAGAAAAAATTAAAAAAATAATCATCATCATCAGTCTCTTCCAATCCTACAAAGGTGTTGGATCTTTCTGTCCCGTGGTGCTGGTCTCCTGCCTCGAGTCGACGCTGCCTGCCCTGCAGTGATTTCTCATTGGAAAAAAAAAACAAGGTGTCCCAATGCTTCCTTTTTTGTATGGCTCCTACAAATCTGAAAGCTTTCTTGAGTGAGGTAACAAAAGTTAGGCTTTCAAGCAAAGTACATGGTACGTAAAGTGTCCTGATGAACCTGCACAGCCTTCGCCAAGGCCTGGGGGTCTCTGCCGTTGCTCTGTCCAGATATATGGCTGCCCTCGCCACTGAAAATCAAGGAAATCACTGCATAATTATTTCATATTTTCCCCCCAGGAACACTGAGAAACTCCCCTGGAGATGGGGATCAGCTGAGTGCTGGCAGCACAGGATGTCACCTCACTGCAGTGCACAGGGATGCTGTACATTCCAGTGACTGTGCCTGGATTGCAGAGATTTCAGTACCTTGAGGCAGCTGGAAATGCTCAGACACCCCAGGAATACTCCCACAAGCCTGGGGTGAGCTCAGGATAGGATTTAACCCTTCATTATCCCCGGTTCCCCTGTGCTGGACCTTAAGAGGATGCAGCTACATGCACTCTTCCCCTAGAAAGGCTCTGCTGCAGCACTCTGGGACACAGGCACCTTCAAACACCAAGGTCCCCTGCCACTGCCTGGCTCTGCCCTCCCAGGGCCATGGGCTGTGCCCCTCACCTGTCGTGCTCCTTGTCCACAAGATGGTACCGCGCCCGGAATGCCACCAGCCTGGCGTAATAGGCTGGGGCTGGGATGGAGACGGAGCGGGTGCAACGCACGTAGGTGTGGCACAGCTGGTACGTGAGGATCTGCAGCTCGTCCGCTGTGAACCGGTTGTCATCCCAGAGCACGTAGTAGTGGGACGGCCGGCTCGTGCCCTGGGAAGGAAAGGGCCAATGTGAGAGGTGCTGCTTGCACGTGGATGCAGCTGCCTCGCATCCCCATCATCCTCTCCCTGATCCAAATGATCTGTCAGCCAGTCTGGACAGGAGGGATGCCTGTGCTTCCCTGTGAGAACCCTGCATGGTGAGGCAGGAGAGCCCTCGGTACCGAGGTGCAGAGCAGTACTAATGCTACTGCCCGGTGCCTGTTCTCCCTATGCCACACAGCCCACTGCATCCCCCACTGCATCCCCACCGACCTGGGCCAGCTCCCACTGTCTGCACAGGGGAGGGGAACGCGAGCAGCCTCCCTTCTGGAAGCAGCTGCAGATTACACGAGTGCAGTTTTTCCAGTCCGGTTTCTGACTAATCTTGGCAGCCTGCAGCCAGGCAGCTGCAGAGCAGGCAGGGACGGCTGGCCTGGCTCTCCCACCCACAGCCAGACAGCAGGTCCCTGCTGACGACCCGGCGCCCTGGCGAGCCCAGCAGGCTCAGACACCAGCTGACAAGCTGCTGAATTGGCCGCTCTGAAGGAGGAAAATCTCTTAGGAGAGACTCTTGGCTCCAAGAGAGAAACTGAGTATGTGCCACACAATGCAGCAGCAGCACCAACCTGGCACCTGCTTGCCAAACCACCGCAGTGGCAGCTCAGTCCAACTATCCTCAAATCCAACTGCCCAGCTCTCCATGCTAAAGGGAGACTGTGACAGGGCCAGGACAAATGCACAAGAGCACAATCTGCAACAGCAGCCAAAAATCCCAGCAGCAACCCAAGAGCCAGTGCTGGAGCATGGTACCTGAATGCCTGCATGACTGCACAGGTAGAAGTCAAACTCAAAGGGGTGGGTGATGTTGGTATCCACTGTTGTTCCTGCTGGGATGTTCCCACTCTTTCCAATCTGCAGGGAGTAGAAAGAGATCCAAGCACTGCAGTGTTTGGTTATTTCCAATTGCCAAGAGCACCATCCTTAACACAGCTGCCCTGCCCCAGGACCATGGTGGAGGGTACCCATTTCTGTTTGAGATGCAGAGATAGTCTCCAAGTGCCCATTCAGGGAGGACCAAAGCAGCTCATCCTACTCTGCTCCCTGCCCAAACAGGCCTGCTGGCATCAACAGGCAGGTATCAACACCAGGCATGACATGGAGACATAGCCAATAGCATGGGAAAGAGAGCAGCAGGGTGAGGGCTTGGCAGGGGCCCATCCTACTACACAAATGAGGATTAAGTGAGCAAACATCCAGGGGTCTCTGTAGAGCACATGTTGGAGTCTGTGCCACAAGATACTGGGGTTTTTACAACCTGATCAAAAACTGTCCTTGGTTCCCAAGATTAAATCTTCCTGTTTGTGTGGAGCAGTCTGGTTAGACTCAATCTAACCATTAAATTCAGATGAAATCTAGGAATAGTGAGAGCAGTCAATGTTAATGCAGAGCACACATGAACAAGCTGTGAGCAAGCAAGGGGTTATTCAGCCTCTCACGTCAGCAACTTCAGCTATCACCAAACAACAGATGTTTTCAAGCTGACAGAGCTATTTCAAGAGTCACCAGGATCATCAGCGCCCAGTAACTCATAATAACAGCAAACAGCTGGCTGGGATTCTAGAAGCAGACTAATCCATGTGGCTGTAGGAGTCCACTGAGCAGCACGTTTCATTCAAAATGAGCTCTCCCTGCCAGTGGTGAGATTTCCCCTCGGCAAAGCCAGGGCTGGCTCTTCCATCAGACAGGGATGAATCAGCCGCCTCCAGCCCTGGCACCCTGCAGCACTCACCCTCTCATTCTTGTCTGCACAGAAGAGACGGGTGTGATGCCTCTTCTGGACGACGATGTAGGTGATGCCAGGCTGGTAATCCTTTTCCAGTTTGATGCAGGCATCTCGGATCGCCAGGAGCTCATAATGAAGGATCTGTAGAGACAAAGGCACACAGAATGAGGGGACACACCAGCACCCAGCTGTCCCTGGGCTCCCTTAGGGAAGCTCACAGGAGCCAGTGCAGACCCGCTGGCTAACAGGGATCTGAGGGCTTCTCACCTGTGGGAGCTGCCCCTCAGGAACACCATCGCGGTAGAAGATGATCCTGGTGGGTTTGAAGCGTGTGGATTTGTAGAACTGGATGAGGAGCTCCCTCACCATGTAGGACAAGTCCTCGATGATCTCTTGGCGAGGACGCTGCACGCGCACTGTGGCACAGTACCGGCTCGGGTGGGCGTCCATGCTGCCCACAACCTGCAGCGACAGACAGGTCAGGCCCACATCTTATACCAGGAAGAACAGAGGGGATGGAGGATGTTCCCAGCCCCCACCTGCTTTCCACATGCACAGCTGGCCGTGGGCAGAGCACCCGAACTCACAGATCAGATAGGACAGCAAATACTGTACAGGCAGTTAGTGCCCAAAAGGGACATCCCTGGTCATGGCCATATCCTGATGTCACACTCTGCCATGCCCTTTGCAACATTTCTGGGAATTTCCAGTGAGACAACTTTGGTTTGTGCTACTGAATGCCATGGCTGTGGGGACTGCTGCTGCTCTGCCCTTGCTTCACTTCTCCTGCCCAGCAGTGAGAGGGAGTGGGGCTGCCCCAGACAGCCACAGGCTGCCCCAGGACATGCTGGGTCGAGTCACTGTGTAGCAGCCATTGGAGCAGGGAGTTCCCACTGCAGTGCAGGGCAGACCTCAGACACATCAGAGCAAGAGGTCAGGGGCAGCTGGGCTTGGCTGTGACACAGGGCTGGGGGCACAGTGTGAATCAGGTGTTGGCCCACGCTGGGGAACAGACACCCAGTGGTCTCACTGCCCACACTCAGCAGCGACTGTGTCGTGTACCCCACATCCCTCAAGCAGATGGAAAGCACCACAGACTCCACATCCTCAGCAACACTTTCGCTTTTGCTTTGCAAACAGAGCTCTGGGGTTGGGGCTTCTCCACTGGAGCCAATGTGTACAACAGAAACTGTTCCTTTAGTTTCAGCCACAGACTCACTGCTATTGTCCAATCAGCAACACACCAAGGACAAGGTCAAGTTGTTCCAAAGACTCTACCCTTCTCCTCTGCAGCTTCAAAAAAGCTTTCACAAAAATTAAGAAAAATGCCCCAGTTGTCCCAAATAAACCACAAAAGATGTTTTCAAGGGGAAGCTCTGCCGCCAGGAAACAGACTGTTCTGTCCCACCCACACCTACAGCAAACAGCCCAAAGCCTTTCCCAACCCCTTCTAATTAAGAAAAAAACACTCCTCCAAAGACGCATTTGCATGCCAAGGAAAACCTGAGCTGTGAGTCCTGGAAAGTTAAGAACTTAATAGGAAAATGCTGACGTGCTTATCCTGCATGGCAATGAGCACAGGGCAGTGTCTTCCAGCCCAAGAGAGGGCACAAGCTGACCCTGGCCCTGCTGGCACTGAGCAGCACTTTGCTCTGTGGATGCTCATTATTCACTTGAGGAGAAGGCAAATCCTCCTCCACAAGGGGCTTAGAAGCCTAGTCACCCCAGTTTCCCCATGTCCCAAACCCCAGCTCTCCAGCAGGGGGAAGCTCCCTGAAGGGCTGCAGCTGGACAGATATGCCCCAGGATGACTCCACACAGAACCAAGCTCCCGGCACTCTCAGGCCCACACTCAGGGCCAGCACATCATGAGCCCCATCTGGTGGCAGCTGCCAGTCTCCCCGTGGCTCCCAAAAACGGCAGCATCCCTGCATGGAGAGGCAGGAAGAAATCGGGACACACCTCCCCAGGACTGGGATAAAAACACCTGACAGGGTATGGGCCCACCCTGAGATCATGGGGACAGCAGTAACAGACATGTGAGTCCCATTCCAGCTCCTGCATCTTCACAGGATTTTTGGGCATCAAGCTGTGAACTTACAGCCGTTATGGAGGGTTTCTTGCCATCTCCTGCTGGTGGGTGAGTGACATCAGCCCCGAGGAAGATCACTGGCTGCTGAAAGACAGCAGAGCTGGTGGGAGAGGAGAGAAATCAGGCAGTCAGCTTTTCGGGCCATCTCAGGATGATTACAACCTAATGGAGATGAGCAGATGATATTGAGGACATCTCCTGACCTCCAACTCTGGCCTGGACATATCCACAGCTTGTTATCAACAAGGTGAAACAAGTTACAAACCCCCATTTCAAAGAGCTACTTTATGAAGGTTCCCTCTTCTCCATGTAAAACCAGGCAGGCAGCACCACCAGGGACTTGGCATACAACCCCAGATCTATGAGAGGCAGTGGCCATACAAACCGCTGGTGAGGCACAAGGATGTTGTTGATCCCGCCAAGCTTGACGTTGATCTTGAGGCAGAGGTTGGAAAGGGTCTGTGGGGAGGTTTTCACCACATTCTTGACCTGGACGCACTGAGTGGCCATTCCCAGCAGAGTGTCCCCAACACGCTTCACCTCAGCTGTGGGCAGAGGAAGCAGGTGAGCACACAGGCAATCAGCACTGAACCACTTCCAGTAGAGTCCTTGGGAATGGGGAGAGGGAGCCCTGCAGGAGCCAGCCCTGCTGAGCCAGACCAAAGCCCTTCTCTCTGTGCTCACTGCAGACGCACCGTACACAGGTGTCTTCCCTGGCAGGATGACAATGATGAGCTGAAGCCCTGAATAGGTGTTCTTGAGGTGTCGGAACATGGGCTCCACGCTGTCTGCACCCTGGGCATACTTGCAGAAGCAGGGCTGGCCCTGGATCGGCATCCCGGCGTCCTTGGAGATCTTGCGCAGCTGGTCCGTGAAGTTCCTGTGCCGGGAAGAGAAGCAGTGAGCCCTCAGCCCTCCTGCACAGGCAGCTTTGCCACTGAGCACGGAGCCCCACAGCCAAGTGCTGCAGCGTGGGACAGAGACAGCGCCATCACATCACTTGGTGGCTCTATGGCACCCAGGACATGCATGGCACAGGAAACACAAGACCAGCACACATCAGGGCTGAATTTTCCCCTTTCAGTGCCCTCTTACCCATGTACTGACTCTTTCTAATGCAATGGAGCTGAGCCCTTCTCCTTTAGGAAGCTGGAGCAGCAGGGAACAAACCTGCTGCCTGCAACAGCTGATTTCC
Organism: Chaetops frenatus; assembly: GCA_013400775.1. Lineage (NCBI taxonomy): Eukaryota > Metazoa > Chordata > Aves > Passeriformes > Picathartidae > Chaetops > Chaetops frenatus. Next base: position 188,045 of record VZTR01000748.1, read on the forward strand.
AGGTGACTGCAAAGCTGATGCCAGCCTGCACTTACCACAACTCAGCCACACTGGATTTTTAGAATGCCAAGGATTGATTTGATGCAGTGAGAGCCGGAGGGAACACATGGCTCACAGCTCTGCTGCAAATGGATCATGGCAGGACTGAGGTGTCACTCCCACCTGCACCCAGGTACAGCAGACATGGACACTCTGAGCTCTTCCAAATCCCGAACACTGACCATGCCAAACACCAAGAAGAGACACACAAAGCACTCACCTCGATGCTTCCACTCTCAGTCAGGAGAAACCTGAGGTCCCAATAGAATCCAAAGCCAAAGTGACCATTTCCCTAAATCAAATAAACTGTTCCTGCTCTGTGTCACTTTGCTACAGAAACATTCTTTAAGTTACCAAAGCTTTTCAGAAAGCCCAAAACTTCTCTGTAATAACTTACAGGAAGTTAAGATTCTTCCTACATGAATTATATTTCAGATTATTGGGGAAACTTTGCATCCTCAGAACCCCTTCTCTCTGGGGTGATTCAGACTAACAGAGTTCAATACGGCTTTAGAGGTGGCAGTTTCAGCTCCCAATACTGTAGCTTCCTGATACAAAGAGTAGATTGAGGAGAGCCTGACTGACAGATCAGAGGTATTCACTCCAACCTGAAGCAGCTTTGTGATGCCTTAGGGACCATCTGCAGCTGGGACAAAGAGTTAGGCTCTCTGGATAAACCAAAAGCAACAGGAACTGGACACCCCACACCAGATGGGTACCACAAGCAGTGGAGCTCCCTGCAACTCCAGCACTGGCAATGCTGGACACACAGCCCCCGACTGTGAGCAGCAGTGTGGCTGCCCCTGGAGCCATGGTCCCTCTGGCTTCCCCCACCCGCATGGGCTGCCCTTTTCCTTACTTCAGCACCTCCTCTCGACACTGCTTCTGTGGGGCAAAGCAGGCAATGGCCCAGACTTTGATCTCAATGCCGTTGTAGAACTGCTTCCCTCGCATGTCCCACACGCCCTGGTTGGGAGTTGCAATGGCCCGGTTCTGCAAGGCAAACAGAGGGTCAGAGTGCGGCCGCAGCCTGCCCGGCCCCGCAGCCCCAGAGCCCCTGCACGGACAGGGGCTGTGCTCCCTGTCCCAGTGCTGGAGCTGGAGCTGACTCCCTGGTGATGGGCAATCCACAGTCTCAACTCAGCAGTGAGAGAAAATTCACGCAAGCTGCCCTACCCTGAGCATCCCTCTCCTCTTCATCTCACCACTTATGACTCTTGGCTACAACTTCCAGACCAATTATATTGCAAAAAACCCAAAAAACACAAAGCCAAGGCACTTTGATAAACATTCCAGCTCCAACATGAAGGTAACACAACTTTTGCTCAGAAACAGTGTTTCCAGGTGTGACAGCATCTCCCTGCACAGTGCAGCTCAGCCCAGGCAAGGGCAGCCCCACTTACCCGGCCTCCATACTGCAGGATGGGAGCAGGCAGGACCCGCCCTGTCACCTCCGTCATATCATCCTTCACCTTGATCCCAAACTCCTGAATGTATGGATCCAGGTTGTAGCTGGCATTCTTCATCTGCAGAGGGAAGGAAGGGCAGTGGGAGGGAGTGAGACCAGCTGCTGCATCCCAGGCAGCTGCAGCTGGCCAGGAAATGTGAGCACCTGAAGCCTTCTCTTCCACAGAGCTGCAGGTGTAGCAGCTCTGACAGGGGAGGGCGAGCAGATTAACACTGAGCCCCAAACCCTCTGCTGCAAACTGACCCACAGGGACCTGATTTTGAAACACACTAACCAATGCAACTAACAGCACAGCCTGCTCTTCGGATTTAAGATTTCAACAGGAAGGTTCAGACTGGCAAGAAACTTACCAAGAGTCCCAGAAGGAATACCAAATATCCCTGGCTTCAAAAGCCCAGATGCACGTGTTTGGGGAATAACAGACACATTAACCAGCGGCCAGGCACAGACAGTTCCTGTACTGCAGCCCTACCACACACAGCCCCACGTACACCCACAGCCAGGGGCGTGGCTCTAATCTGTTGCCCATTTTTAGTTCAGCTCCCTTTGGGTCAGGTTCCATCAGTGCAAGGGCCTGAATTTGCTGCATGTGCATTTGCATGGTCACTTTGAGCCGGGGTCCCCTGTGCCAGTGTCCATTATATACACACAGGCACCTCTGCCCAGGGATTCAGTGGGAAGAGCAGGATAAAACCACACCATTAACTTCAGCAGCACCTTCTCAGTGGGTCACAGCTCTCCAGCACAGAGTAGCTGAGGAGCAGGACTACGGCAAGGTCCATCACATACACGATGTCATAACCTGCCATCGGTGCCACAGCCCCCATCCCATCCCCACCAGGGACTCGTGTCACGTACCAGTCTGCTGATCTCCTCCTGCCTGTCTGGGGCAGACCTGGCTGTTGCTTTTATCATGGTTGACGTTTGATTGTCTGTGAGCTTCTTGATGCACCTCTGGCCTGCCACAATGTTACACACCTGCATGGGGAGGAGACAGACAGCAGCCATGTGTTGGGGACAGGTGAGACATGGGGGAACCACAGCTGAACACAGCCCCAAACCACAGGTGCCAACACTCACCTCCAAGGGAAGGTACGTGTGTTTCTGTTCCTGGCCAACCTGGAGACAGGGCAGGTGAGGGTATTTCAGCTGCAGGTTGTATTTCTGCTTGAAATACTGAGCCACTGTGCACTCCACTGTCTGACCACTCTCCAGCTGCAGTGGGAACCTGGCAAAGGTAGGACACGAGGGATGCACCTACTCAGAAGAGACACTTCCAGACCTCAGGCACTATGTACTATGGCCGGGAAGAGGGAGCTGCCAAGCTCCCACCCTGAACTGCCATACAACAAAATAAAAAACACAACAGTGGTATTTTCAGAAATGGCATAAGGAATACTCTTACCCAGTGTGGGACTGAGGTCCCTAAATAAAGCTGTCCCTCACTAATCCAGTTAATCAGGGCAAATGTTTATTGCAGGACGTGCCACACATGCCATGGTTGGGTACAAAAATACGGCACACTGGCACTCAGGAGGGCTTCTGTGTCTGGTGGCCTCCCTGGAAGCTCCAGGGAAAGGCTAACTGTCCTTTCCAGGTACAGGACAGCAGTTGCAGGGTGGGCAGAGGGAGGCAGGAGGGGAACATTTCCCTTCAAAAACAGAGGGAGAAAAAAAATCAAACTTCCTGGCTGCAGGGCTGAGAAGTGCCCCAACACCTGCAGCTGGAGAGCAATGCTCATCCTTAGCCAGCACCAGCTGCTCCCAGCTCCATAAAGAGCTCCATGAAAATGCAGAATTGACCTGATATTCTTTATAGAACCAAAATTATAGGAGAGCCAGGCTGACTATATCAGCGAGGTGCCCCATTCTTCCTGTGCTCGCCAAGCCCCAGGGCTGTGACCCAAGGATGCTGGTGCACAAGAGACACTGAGGGGTGCCTAGGACTGCTCCCAGGCAAACAAAAAAAATTCCAAGGCATACACTTGTGTTAGCCCCTGGCAAAGTCTCTGCTCTGGCAGTGACTATTTTAAGAATGAAGAAAATCAAACCCGGAGGTAAAAACTAGGACAATTCCTGGCATGTCAGCTCCCGCCCGCTGCCGCACTCCACCTGCCAGACACAGCATCCTCTGAGCTCCCATCTCCCTGCATCCCACTCCACACATGGCACAGGGCTGCACAGCCCCACACACGTCTCCTTTTGCCATCAAAAGACGGGAGCTTCCCGTCCAGCTCTCTCTAACGACACCAGCAGCTGTTAACAAGGAGAACAGCGTGGATTTTTCCAAGGGCATCTGCCCACCCGCCTTACGTCTGGTGGCTGGCTGGCCGTCGGGTAACGTTACACACACGGTATTTCCTCTTCATCTGCCCACAGTGGGTCACCTCCACCTTCAGACCTGATGCGAGACAGGGAGACACAGCACAGTCATGGTGAAGATGGGGGCAATTTCCCTTTGCCCAGCTTCCCTGTGATAGTGCCAACAGCTTCTTTAACTAATTCCCTGCTTGCAGACACCCAAACAGTAGCATGAGGGAGGCAATGGTGCCCCAGAAGACATTAAAAATGTGCAATCCCTGTACCCCCACCTTGCTGCAGGGGCTGGGTGGGACACAAGCCACAGCCAGTGTCAGGGGACAGGTCCCAGAGCTCCCTGGGGACTCTACCTTTGATCTCCTTGGTGAAACGCACTCTCTGCGAGTCTGTCAGGGGCTTGGGCTGCTCGTCAATGTTCCGGATGTCCAGCACCTCACACATGAACTCGATGACAGGCTGGGCTTTGTAGAAGGCAGTGGCCGACACTGTGGGACAGACACCACAATGTGTCTCTGCTCTCAACCAGCCTTCCCAAACACACCCAGCCCTCCCACTGCAGCTCCCCAGCATGAGAAATAAAGTCACCATCGATGTTGAGCATCATCTTCCACATGGCAGGCCGGACTGACTGGTGGAAGCCGAACCAGACCTCCCTGCCCCCTCCTAGGGGGTGGTAGTAGCCTTCAGGGGGGGAGAAGAAGGAGCGGCCGACAGGAGTGTACCTGTGAACCAGGGCAAAACATGTCAATGGCACACACTGGGCCCATGCCAGCACCCCCAGACCCCGAGCTGGCACTCATCCTGCCAGCTGCATCACCCCCTCTATTTCTTTTGCAGGAGCACCCAAGGACACGGCTGGCACAGCCACCTCCTCCAATGACTGTCAAGGCCAGTCTCAACCACAACAGCCTGCCAAGGGCAGCAGTCCCTTCCCCTCCTTGGCACAGTCCCACTGCCCCTCAGTGCAGGTACCTCATGGAAGCCAGGTGCCTCATGGCAACATCCAGAGCCTGGACGGACTCCAATGGGACGGGGATCTGCCCGCTGACCAGGGCCTCGTGCAGCATGCGCCAGCTCACGATGGCCATCCATTTGATAGAGACCTTAAATATCCTGTCCTTGCCTTCCCCCGGGATCGTCACCTCAAAATCAACCTGGGTGCAGGAGGGAAGGGACAGTGACCATGGCATCCCCACAGGAACGAGGCAGGGTCACTTTCTGCTGGTCTTTCCCAGGCAGGTCACAGTGCCCACATAGGGCTCGCTGCCCCCTCTTACCCGTTCATTCCCAATGGGTAAGGCTGTGACAGTGTAGATGTTCTTCTTCCCATCATAGACTGGTTTTCGGTCACCAAAGATCTGTGGTTTGAAGTGCTGCACCATGTACTCCACGACCTCCCTACACAGGCAAGATAAAGGGGCAGGAGGAGAGAAGGGAGAAGTATGTGTTGTCACTTTCTTTACAGCCTGATACCTTCTGCAACCTGTTCAGTCCACCCCTCCCTCCCTGGGGCAACTGAGAGCAGAGCTGAGATCCCTGGGGCAGGAAAGCCCCTGGACAAGCAGCTGTGTGCCTTGTCCCACAGTTCAGTGCATTGGCTTTGGCAGGAGTGTACATGGCACTGGGGTTAAGAAGGAGTGTACATGGCACAAGGGAACACACAGGGGCTGGAGCTGCCACAGTGTGACTCCCTGCTGAAGGCACATGCAGCATACACTCGCCAGCCCTCAGGGGCACAAAGCTCCCCAGGCTTTGAGGGCAGGAGGGGACAGGCAGCAAAGAGCACATCAAAAAGAAAAACAAAGAAAAGTACACGGTGGCCTGAGGTCTGGACTTGCTATTTTTAAATAAGGGATTGTTGCCAAAATAGCACAGCTGCTTAGGAGCAGCAGGGACTGTGCTGAGGCTCCAGACCCCTGATGCTCCCAGGCCTGGAACCAGCACTGCTGCACAAACATGGGTGGGGGGTCCAGCCACCTGTGGGCATCATGCAGTGCCATGACCTCTGCCACTTCTGTGACCCCTGCCATAATGGTCACCCTAATGGCTTCTACTGCAAAGACAGAGACAGGCACTTATAGAGCCTCCACAAGGAAACTGGAAGCAGGGAACAAGTGCCAAAACCTCTAATACTTGCCTTACCTGTTGACTCTGCGTGGACATTTATCGGGTTTGATATCCACTTCATAATGATACACATCGATCTTGGGAATGTCCACTTCAAAGTAGTTGGCCAAGAGCTTGATGGGCTTCCCGACAGTTCCTATCCCGGGCCGACGTGGTGCTTGAAACACCTGCTGCAAGGGGGGCAGGTATGCGCCTGCAGCTGTGGGAGAGAGCACAGGTCAGGAGGGCTGTGAGGGACCCCGTACCCAGACAGACAGACAGACGGACAGATCTCACAGAGTCGCAGCGCTCTCCATCACCACATCCTGAACTGGAAGGTGTCCCACTACCCTCCTCCTGGCAAGAGGTGGTAGTGACAGAATTCAGAGCAGCACACCAGGAAGCAGATTCCCTGGGCACTATGTGCAGAGCACTGGTGCCAGCTGAGCTGCTGAAGGGCAGTGCCACAAGCTGCCCCACCAAATCCCTCAGCACAAGCTCCAGCACTGCCACCTCCTATGGGAGAGCAGCACGAGCTCCAGCACCAAAGTGCCCTTTTACAAGGAGATGCAATTCCCTCGATACTCTGCCAGCAAGGACATACAGACACATGCATTTCCTGTCCATTCCCCAGCAAATTCCAACTCTGCTGGAGGGAGGAGGATGCCACAAGAAACAGGAAGTGCTTTATTCCATCTGCACTACACAATTGTTGAAATGCTGGGTTTTGGGAAAAAAAAACCAACACAACAAATCCAAACGAATCCCAAATTCCCACTTGAAGCAGTGTAGGGACCTGTAAAGAGGGAAATACTAGTTTTTCCATTATTCCCATTACACAGACTCACTTATGAAGTTCTGGAGATGCAGGATGGCACCAGCACATGGCTACAGGATTCAGCTGCATTTCTAAATCAACAACAGCCTTGGACTCAAATATATCTTAAAAAATATTGCCAAGGAATTATCCCCCCCTTTGCTCTCTGAGGTGAGCTCTGCCCTTCCTGCCCCATTCCCACTTTGCCCACCTCCACCCCTCCCAGTTTGCACCTTCTGTTTGTTCCTCAAACCCCGCAAGGTCCGAGCCAGCTGGGCCAGTGCGGGGATCGAGTGTGGGGGTATTCAGAGCGCTCCATCTGCGCGGCCAACTGTCCACATCAGCCCACAAACAGCAACCCAGCTCCAATTCAAGCTCCTGAACACATGGTGCTTTTAGCACCCCTTTCTCCCAGCCACTTTCTTTTTAAATCCAAATTTCCATTCCAGGCTAAAAATATCAGAAGCAGAAAAACAGTAGCACAGCAAACTAAGCTTTGAATTTGGCTTTTACTTTTGCACCCAAACTTTGCAAGACTTTTCCTGCCCATGGAAGGCCACCAGTGCTGTAGGACACCAAGGGGATGGGAAAACCCTTGTGAGTGTCCAGGGGCTGAACTGCAGAAGTTAATGCTCCAACGCAAACCTCTGCTCCTGCTTCTAGCCTGTGACAGGAGCTCAAGAGATCCAAAACCTGCTGGGAGCCCCAAGTGCTGGGCTAACCTGGCCCCAGCACTTCCTCAGACAAGGCAGCAAAGGACTTGGAGCAAGGTGGGGATCCCTGAATCCACTTCAGGGCTCAGACCCTGCAGGCACCCGCAGCTGCCCCAGGACAGGGTGACTGCCGCCCACCCCCGAAAAACATCTGCGCTGTGCTTCAGAAGCAGCTCATCTGAAGGAACTGATTTTTAGATGAGCTGCTGCCGATGTAAGTCATGTCTCCACATGATCAACATTTCTTGGCAGTGACCAGATCCCTGGCTGCGAGTTGATGCATTTTTAAATCATGGCTCACAAGTGAAGAGGTATTTGCCAATGCTGCTGGAGCCTCCAGTCCCTGAGCTGGAGTGAGGAACCACACCACCCACCTGCAAGATCTGTCGGGGGACAGCAGCTCTCTGCTGCCTTTCCTGCAGCCACATCAAGGCCAGCTCCCACAGCTTCTCCTCTGGATCATCTCATCCCCCAGACTATCCTGGCAGACGTGTGTGAGCAGGGCCACAACTCCATGTGCCCATGGTAACCCCACAGATGCAGGGAACACAAGGCAGAGACCACAGCTTGACAGCTGCTCAGTGGCACTTGGGTGTCCAAGAGGAGCTGAAGCCAGTTTGGGGCTGGCAGGAGTTGCAGACGTGTGACCAATTCGCCCCACACCAATCCCACACTGGGCACTGCTTCAGTCACCTCAAAACTAAGGCTTTGCCATGCAAACCCTCTTGCCAGAGGATCCCCAGATGCTCCATGAACATAACACCCTGCAATTAGGCTCATGAATCACGGGTAAAGGAAGGAGCCAGCCTCCAGCAACACAAAAGTTGGCTCAGAATTTTGATGGGACACAGAAGATACAGCAAATGCAGGGTAAGATAAACAAGCAGTGTGGCCAGAGGGAGCAGCACTTGATGGCACAGGGAATGCTCTGCAAAGACCAGGGCAGGACCATGACCAGCATCGAGGATGGGCAAGTTCACCCCTGGGCTGACTCAAGAGGGTTTTATTTTGGTGAGCACAACACATAGTCCCTGAATGTGACAAGCCAAAGCAGCTGCCAGGGGCACTCCACCATGTGAGCCAGGCTCCCACCCGGCCTTGCCTGCTTCAGCCCAGGTGGGAGAGACCCCCAAACTCTTTGGTGAACATGCAGGCTTGGCTCATCCTTTCATATGCCACATTCCTGCCCTGGGGCACTCAGGATCCCTCCATGATTTGCCTCAGTGAAAATCACCCTTCTGGCTCGGAGGATACTGCCAGGGAATCCCAGGCAGCTCGACTGTCATGCCCAGGAACCTCATGCCTGAAGCTGGCTCAGAGCAGCAAAGGAGCCAGCAAGATGAAGCCTCGTTAAAAAGCTACCCAGCATGCATGGAAACAGGGGGGTTCCTGCACATGGGGAGCTCCTGCATAGGGGGGGTTTGGCTCCTGCATACCTTGACTCTCCATGGCGAAGCTGCACAGGCTCCCACTTTGTCATGTAAATGCGGGCGCCGGGGCCGGGGGCTGCAGGGCGAGTGTTGTTCCTGCAGCACAATGCAGCCAGTGAGTGGGATGAAATCCGCTGCCATTAGAAATTCCGCGGCCCGGGAGGAATCACAGACTTTCGCACACAAAGCTGTGCCCTGGGGACGCGCCGGCGGCGGAGCATCGACGCCCTTGCGCCGGGTACCGCGGGCAGAGACGGCGGCGAGGGCAGAGCCACCGAAGTGAAAGCAAGTTTGAGGTAATTAGCGCTGGAATACGCTTTGTTTCTGTTATTTATTGTAACAGCTGGGGAACACGACCCCGCTGCCCAACAGCTGCCTGCGCCGGGCGAAGCCGCCGGTGGGACGGCATGAAATTACCATGTCATTGAAATCCTCTCCAGCGCAGCATTCAGCCGAGGGGCCGCGGGAACGGGGCCCAGACAAAAGGGAGTTTTATTGCGGCGGCGGCGGCGGGTCCGCGCCGGCCCCCTCTCCGCACACCCACCCGCCAAAATAAAGCCGGGAATCGGAGAGATGCAGACGGGGCCGCGGCACAACAAACGCCACCGGACACGCAGCGTGGTCCATCCTCACCCTAAGACATCTCCCATCCTAAACCACCCCAAAACCCCCCCAGGGAAGTGAAATCCCTGTCGCGGAGCACAGCAAGGGGCAGCACCAGTGGGAAAGGCAACTGCTGGAAGGGGGTGAGCAATTGGCATTCCCAAACTCCAGGCTCGACACCTTCAAAACCACTGGCTCTAAGCAGTGACCATCACCATTCCATGCAGCCCAGGCTTCAAAAAGCCCCATCTCAGCTCTGCCAACCCAGACATCACCACCTGTTTGCCCTGAGCACTGCTAGGGTCACGCAGCTTTTTGGTTTGACACCAAACTGTGTTTCAGCAGGTGATGCACACACGGGACAGAGGCTCCACCTGCAGCCATCAGAGCTCAGCATTAAGCCTGCCTGTGCACCAGAGCCTGTTTGCTGAGGGCAAGGCTGAGCTGCCCAAGCTCTGCTCCTGCCCTGCACTGGGGTGGCTGCATGCAAAAAATGAGCCAAAACGGGCTCTAAACTATTTTACTACAGTACTGACATCTGAAAGTAGCTGAATTCTTTGTATCCTCACACCAAACATTGCAAAGGACACTGCTGTACTTCCCACCTGGAAATCACAGGTCCAAGTGCAAGCTATAAACCTGCCTGGCTGAGCTGGGTGTCCCTGCACCCTGGGATGTGCAGTCCTGCAGGCTGAGCCGGGCAAGAGTGTGAAGTTGTGGGTGCTGCAACAGAGCACAAGGAACAGCAAGAGGGGTGCCAACTCCATCACACCCGCAAGCAGGGGCTGTACCCCAGCTGTTCTGGCTCTGGAGAGCAGCGTGGTGATGCCAGTGGTAGGGTGATGCTGCCAGTGCGGACAGGGCTCAATCATGGGCTGACCTGTGAGCGTCCTGCCAAGCTGGTCTCAGCTGTCCAGCAGCTCTCTTCTCCATCCCTCTGGTGGGGTTTGAGAAGCAGCCACACAGCAAGTGCCAGCACCCCTGCTGAGCACACCAGGTGGCACACCCAGGCTGTTTGACTGCACGGTGACCCTGGGGTCCCCGCTAATGGAGCCTGGGCCGGGTGGAGGCTGACAGCCCCTGGCAGCCCCGCGGGGTCTCCTGCTGCTCCTGCGCTGCCCAGGCAGCAGCCAGGGACGCGCAGAGACAGGAGTCACAGACAAAGGCGGCCCCCAGTGCCGGAGGGACAGGACAAAGGCGACGCCGGCTCCTCTCCATGTTCCACCACGGCCTCGCAGTGCCACCGGCTCCCGGAGCAGAGGTTGAACCCGCCCATGGCTCCGTGGGGATCATCCTGCCCAAAGAGCAGCTTCTCTGCCTCATTTGGCTTCCTCCTCGCGTCTGCCATCTTAATAACTTGTCTGTGTTTTGTTCTTCCCAGGGTTTAGGGAGAGGCTGCAAAGAGTATTTAGAGATAAACCATCCGTGCTGTGTCTCCAGGCAAGGTGGTTCTCCTGGCTTTGTTTCTCAGTCTAATCCCGTCCCAGAACCAGGCATACGCAATTTCATGTTTCCTGAAGATAAAGAGCCCCAACAGACGGAGCAGCTTTGGGGTTTTTGCAAGGTTCAGCACAGGAAGACAACGGTTGAGATTAACAGCCTTTAGGAAGTTTGCAAAGGATAAAGAAAACTAAAAGTTGTGGGAAAATAAGTTTAGTTTTTAAAACCACTGCAAGTGTGTGTCCTCCCGAGTGCTGCCTGTGGGTCAGATGTCCTGGGTTTTCCCGCTACTTTTCCAGGCATTTCCATGTTGGGCACATCCAGGCACATGCCAGTTTCTGCTTTATTGCCCTGATAAGCCACAGCATCATTAGAGCTCACATGCGAGGCTCAGCCCATATCTAGGGTCTGGCACAAGCAAAGAGGTGCCACAGCAGGGCTGGATTTACAGCAGCTCTGACAACATGGGGTTCATATGTCCCCTGCCCATGGGGTGAACCCAGGTGGGAGCAGGTAGCCCCAGATAAGTTTAGGTACAGAAGGGGAAACTCTCAAAGGTGCAGCATCAGAGCCCTGCTCCCAGTGCAGCCCTCACAGGCCTGAAACCCAAACCTGTCCTCCAAATGCATCCCCCTCCCAACACAAGAGATTCTTTTAAAGGACCTTAAGAGCATCAGTTCAGGCCGGGGTAGGAGGGTGCCTGGCAGCGTTATCTGCGTGGCCCTGAGGCAGCAGCACTGCTATCACCCCAAGGCGCCAGCAAAGCCCGCGGTGCCGCCAAATCACAGCTTCCAGAGGCCATAAATCAGCCCAAACACAAAGCACCAGCAGCCAGAAGGTAACGCAGACACAGGGAGATTTCTGTGCCGCACTTAAAGTAAATATCATAAGAAAGGACTGAAGCTTGCAAACATTCAGCCGGTTTATGTCAAAATCTCACCACGTTGATGTGTTACGGTGGGTGACAAAACCACCAGCATAAGAGAGGTGGCAGGGCAGCGACTGCCGATCCCATTGCCCTGTCCCTCGAAACGGCAGCAGCTCCCCATCCCCATCGCCCCGTGCCTCAGCAGGGCAGTGACCCACGCCTCCATCACCCCATTCCTCCTTCTGCCTCATTTTAGGTACCAAAATCCTTCTGCGGACTCAGCAACGCAAGTTGGCGATGCTCAGGCCAGGCACGGAAGCGAGCGGCTGCCGATGCGACGGCCTAGGGAATGGCTCTCCAAACCCCTCCCCAGAGCAGCCCGACACGAAGGGCACTGCCAGCTGCTCCCGTCCCCAGCCGAGCGGAGGTTGGGGCGGGGGACACGGGGATACAGGGTGGCTCCGGAGCTCGGCCCCGCGGGGCCATGCTCAGCTCCGGCTCCGCGCATGCCCTGGCACGGGGAGAGGAGACGCTTCGTGCTGTCACGGCACGCGGCGCCGCCGGCCTCGCGCCAGCTCCAGCCCGCGCCCCGCTCCCTGAACTCGGGGAACGGGGAGCCGGGGGATGGATGGACAGCCGGGGGATAAAATGGCAGCTCGGGGGGTGGAATGGAAACCGGGGGGATGGATGGGG
>VZTR01000748.1:201323-217584 GCA_013400775.1 Chaetops frenatus
TTTTTTTCCCCTTTTGACTGATTTTGTGCGGCCGGGCCGAGGAGGAAGCGCTGGGAACCAGTTCTGGTATCGGCCTCTGTAGGGTCACTGCTGAGTGAGGTGCCCTGAGCCTCGCCAGGCAGGAGCAGGGCAGGAATTCCCCGTGGCCCTGCTCCATCTAAACCCATAGAACCGGGCAGAGCATCCCTTTTCCATCACGTTTCCCACCACCTCCCAGTCCTTCCCACAAAGTGCAAATCCTGACCCCGTGCCTTGACTTTGTCAATAACATCATAAACCCCAGGTGTGTGATCCTGGCTGGGCCATCCCAGGAAATGGTGGAAAAGCCACAGGAATTCAGGCTGTCAAAGCATTCCCACCTCGTGCTGTTGTCACAAAGCTCCTGCTGTCCTGAGAGAGTGGCTGGAGCAGGACCCAGCTGGGATTTTGGAGTCGGAGCTGCACAGAGACCAAGGCTGTGGCAGAGAATCCCATGCATCACTCAGCCCTGGGTTCCTGAGGTTTGATCCAAGAGGTCTTTGCATCATGTTTGGAAGACAACCAGGATGAGAAACCTTGGGGTTTGAGCTCCTCAGGTTTCCGTGAGGCTGAGCAACCTCAGTGCCAAAGCCCCAGGATCTGCCCTGCCAACAGAACTGACACCCAATGCAGGGCTGCACAAGGTGCCGGGGATTTCACACAATCCTGTCCCGGTTTCAATCACGGCTCTCATGCTCTGGCCTCCTCTAAAAGCTTTTCCTGTCCTTTCTGCAGTATTAATAGTGCAGTGCATCTGTCTGAGGAGACAAACCCTCACCTCACATAGAGAAGATGGAGCAGCCAACAGCTCTTGTATTTACTCATTGCATCTCTGTTATAGAATCCCCTCTCCAGGCAGGCACAGTCCATGAACACCAAATTTTCCCTGTAATTTCCCAAACATTATAAAAATAGGTCCATTCTGAACCCCGCCCCTGTGGTTTGAAATTTCAGCTTCCTTTAGGATCCTGGGAGATGTCACCCATATATATTTCTTTAACTTGGTAACTCTCAATGCATTAGAAATAGATATATTGTGGTAATGAGTTCCACAGGTGACACATTGTGTACAAGATTTAATTAAAAGTTAAATAGTTTAAGACATTTGTTTACAGGCAACAGTATTGGTTGCTCACTCTGTACATTGCATTTATTGGACAGCAATAAGGAAAAACAGAACATTTGGCACAAGAATGCCATTTTTATTATTATTATTATTATTTTTGGACACATGAACACAAAATATCCCTGCAGGCTAAAAAAAAAATACATTGCAACTGTACACGACCAGCATCTTATTTTGACACAGGGCTGTGAGCCCCAGGACAGTTTAGAAAGTACCTCGTATTGCTAGAGACATACATCCAGTCCAAAGTTAATAAAATACCATTTGAAACATTACAAGTCTAACAATATAGAAACCAAAAAATTACATCAGAAGTCAAACTGAACAAATGCAAACATTTTACATTGAAGTTGCAGCCTCTAGACATAGAAATATGAAAATGTCAATAGCAAGGTCTAAGAAAATCTGTAAGTGATATTTAGTGCAAGATCTTTCCTCCAGTGCACAGGGGAAAGAGCCTTGCAGCGGATCAGGATCGGGATGAATCCAACGCCCTCTGGCCCTACCTTCTGAAAATGAAAGCAGAGTCACTCCCTTGCTATTGAGCAAGAAAACTCCTACAGCACATCCACAAAGGGGTCGGGGGTCGGGGCTGTCAGACGCCAGCTCTGAACGAGAGCCCTTCCCCATCCAAAGGGCCGAGCGAGGGGGGACCCGGGACAATCCCGTGCACCGACCTCTGCGCCCTTTGGATGTAGCTCCGGGCACGACCCTGGGTAACTCACAGCAATACAAGAGCCAGACTGGTGGGGACAGGCTAACTAGGGATTGCCAGAGCTTGTTCAGAACTCAGCAGGGACTAAGCAAGCAGAACTGGGTGGAAAACAGGATTTCTGCCCCCTCCCCCCCTCTTTTTTTTATATATATTTTTTTAATATATATCAACCACCCCCTTCCCCAACTCTTTGAACTTTGCAACATTTAAAATCTTTCACACCACAGAGCTAAACAGTGGCCAACAGGCTTTATTTATAAAAAAACCCCAAAAAACAAAAATCAAAACACCCTAAAACTACAGCTACAGAATGCACATCTTCCCATTGATTGACACATGCAGAACGAGTCACTCAGGCCCACAGGGCTCACCCAGGTCCTCAAGTCCTGCAGACTTGGGCTCAGACCTGCCTAGGGCAGCACTGCTGCAACTTGGATCCTGAACTTCAGTGCTTTCCCCCCAAAACTCCAGCCCTGTGCCTGGGGTGGGCTCACTCCAGCCCCGCTCGGGTGCTGGCCCAGGGCTCGCCAGGGGCCGATGCTCCACCTGGTCTGAGGTCAAATATCCAGTCACAGGCAAACCAAGGAGAGGTTCTCCCTTCCCTCAGTCTCAACCAGGAGTGCTTGGCACTGGACAACTAACTGGTGATAAAGTTCATTTTTTATGCACCCTTGTTAAACCAGCCCCATTCCTAGTGCACAAACTCAAATCAGGGATCTTGGATCCTACCACCTCCAACAGGTGCTCAGGTGCTTTTCAAGGTGCCAAAGTTCTCCGTGTGTGTTAGGTCAGTCAGAGTTCACTCTAAAAAGGGTTTTTGTGTCTTCTCCCTGAACGAGTACTGAGAAAAGCAGCGGTCAGTCTCCCACCCACATGTCCTGATTTTATTACACAAGTGAGGTATTCTTTAAAAAAAAGTTAAAAAACTTAAAAGAATCTTTTTGTTATTTCAATCTAAACCTGTCCTGGCACATGCCGGGGGCAGGGTTCACTTCAGTCCCATTTTCAACAGAAATGAAAAGAGGTTAAACTTAATTTATGAGACGTACTACTGGCAAGGAGGTTATAAAACCGTTTGAAGATGTTCAGTGTACTCTGGTACAACTGAAAACAACAGCATTAAGAAATGTAAACTTTCATTTATTTACAAGCTTAAAGACTGAAGGAAACAGCATTTCCTATTGCTGAAATTTGGAGGGGGCTGGTTCCTAAGCTTTGGGACAGCAGACAACTTAGCAGCAAACCCCACACAAGTATCAGAGACCACAGTGCAATCCTTGGGCTTCTCAAACTCCTCCTCAGTTTAGGAATAAGCTTTAATCTGCACTAACTCAGGTATACAGTAAGGAATCTCATTTTAAATTACTACGTTCATGGATTACAGGACTACCAGAGAAACCAGGTCCCTGTTCTGGATTACAGATTGCACCTGAAAAAAGCCAAGCAGATTAAAAACCCTAATTTCCAGGCTGGGACAGAATCAGCATTTGAGACTCACATGGGTTCAACATGCTGTAAATGCAGTTGTGTGGGCAACTCAGATTCCCAGGAAAAAGACAGTTCAAAATGCTGGTACAAGTCCTCAGGTTGCCTGTCACACAATACATTTCAACTGCACACGTTGGCCTTTCCTACATGGAACACCCAGTTTCCAAGCTTATAAAAAATGTTGTAGACAGGACACGAACAGTGAATATAAAACAGTTAAAAATAATTCTTAAAAAAAGCATGGAAATGCATCTTTCCTAATTTGTTTCAGAAACTGCCAAATTGTGTGTTCAGAAAATGACACGAGAATGTTGGTTAAACTCATGCACAATCCTCAGCTAGAAAATTACACTGTTGGGGGGGCTTAAAAAACAAAGATTTATTGCCAAAGTTAAACCTTCTATGAGAAAAAAGTTTTAAAATCACTTTGATTTATCAAACCACACAGCAGCATAAAGTGGGCACTTTTGTAAAAGTTTGCAAAATACCTAAAAGCTAAATTTTTTTTTTTGTTTTATCAGTTTTAGAGGGGGGAAATGATGGTTCAGTACTTGTTACGATACCATGGCAGTATTATTTATAACCATTATCATTAAAATCTACTGACAGGCATCACTATTGGTTATATTACACATTCACAGAACAAGAACCACCTATTAACTCGCAGTATAGTGCAATTGCTTTGCAGCCCAAGTCTGCAGAGATTAAAAAGATAATTAGTAAAACTGACAAAAAACTGCAATACCTGTGAAAGTTATGTTTGTTAAAAGGCATTTACAGTAGTGAAGTCTAAAATCTCCATTAAAAAATCTATGGCCCCACACGACAGAAGGATTACAGCAAGCTGGATAAAACATTTTGCCATCACATCATACTCACGAAGCAGGGCATGGAGACAGGGCAGCAGTCACCATCAGCTCATGGGATGAGGAGAACTGAAAAACCACAGCTAGCAAAAGATTCGATAGAAACCTTTCGTGCCAAGTCCTTGAAAAATTTCAGGATGATCGGCCTTTGCGCTTTGAGGTAAAAATTCAGTCCAATGCATCAGAAAAGACAAGTCTATGGATTTCTAGTACAGAAAACAATGAAACAAATGGCTCAATTGTGTTGGTGCATCAGACGTTGCAGTGAAGAACAGATTCAGTGCGACTGTCCGGAGCTGCTGGTAGTGGGCAGTCCGAAATCCCCCAGCCCTGGATAGAGCAGGAGGCTTCCAAACACTTCAGGACTGCGTGGGTTGTTGTTTTGCCTCATCTTCCCAGGTGCTCTCAAGCAAAATACATGGTGTGCTGGGTGTCGTGGTGGATCTGCACGGCCTTGGCCAGCGCCTGCGGATCACGGCCGTTGCTCTGCCCTGACACGTGGCTGCCCTCAGCGCTGTGAGCAGACACACACCCATGAACAACTGGGACAAGCAGCACAGCTCAGCTTCACTACCTGCCTACCAGGATGATGATGCCATTCCTTACCTGTCATGATCCTTGTCCACAAGATGGTACCTGGCCCGAAAGGCCACCAGCCTGGCATAGTAGGCAGGTGCGGGGATGGAGACGGAGCGGGTGCAGCGCACGTACGTGTGGCACAGCTGGTACGTCAGCAGCTGCAGCTCGTCTGCTGTGAAACAGTTGTCATCCCACAACACCTGGTAGTGGGAGGGACGGCTGGTTCCCTGCAGAGAACAGGTGAGCAGTCAGCTGGAGAGCAGCAGCAAGGACAGAGGTGGTACCTGCAGGCTGCACCTTCCAGCAGGCACCGAGAGTCAGTGCCAAGTGGGCACCAAAACACTTGGAGCCTGTCAAGCAACAAACAGAAGTGACATTTCCCATGGGGACAACTACAAGGATTTAGTCTGAGCACAGCAGAGCTGACATTACCTGAATTCCTGCGTGGCTACAGAGGTAAAAGTCAAATTCAGAGGGATGTGTGATGGTGCTGTCCACAGTAGTGCCTGCTGGTACATTGCCACTTTTACCCACCTAGTGAGAAAAGTTTATTATTAGTCCATGGGCTTTTTTGAAAGTGACCCCAAAATGCCTTCAAAGGTAGGCTTTATTGAAAGCTGCTGGAGAATTTACTGCTCAAAAAGGTGAAAAAATATTAAGGTCGTTTACACGGGAGGAATGAAAATGTTCTCTGTGAATTCATTTTTAGAAACTTCACCAAATCCAGCTGGTGTGTCATCAGAGGAAAATAAAACCCTTGCCAGCACCATTAAAACTGCAGAGTGGGATAAAGCCTACACAAGTAATTCAGGATCTCAAAATGCAGGTTCCTGAGATAAATTTATTTCGTATCCTTATTTGCTCTCACACCCTGGAGATCTGGGTTTTTAAGCAAACCTCAGATCAAGCACTTCTCTAAAGAAGGTTCCTCAGCTGGCCTGTGGATTTGTGCCACAGGCACATCTTAGATGCACCTGGAGACAGAAGAGGGAACAGAGTGAACAGCCAGGTCAGCTCATCATCAATGATGATCATCAGGAATCCTGGACTATAAAAACCCAGGATACAGCTCCAGGTACACAAATACTGGCATACTGAGAACACCTATTCCAAAAGGGGGAACAAGCTGTTCCATCTGATGTAGAGCAATAAAAAAGAGAGGAACTGGTTATTTTGGTAGAGAAAGCCTGTTACCACCCAGTACTGCTGCTGCTTTACAGCTTTAGTGGGCAAGATGGATCCCACCCCACTGAATCAAACAATCCCACTTTCCTGTGCTATCACCTCCCCCTCATGGAGTCAGTACTTGCCCTTTCAGTTTTGTCAGCACAGAACAGCCTGGTGTGATGCCTTTTCTGCACAACAATGTACGTTATTCCTGGTCTATAATCTTCTTCCAAACTAATGCAGGCCTTCCGGATGGCGATCAGCTCTGGCCAAGCTACCTACAAGCAGAAGATTTAACAATGACGGGATGAATTCAGTAGGTATTTGATTATTTTTTTTCCTGTGTACCAATGCCACGTTGTAAGGGGCATGATCAGACTGATAGGTGTACATTATGCTTGCCCAGAACAATTCAAGGAAACTTAATTTTTCCCATAACAAATATAATCCACATAAACAAATATATTTTTTCAAGGGCCAATCCCTTATAATCCACATAACTATGTATCAATCCCTTTTCACAAGCAATGAAAAATTATCAGACAATACCTGTTTCATCTGTCCCTCCGACACTCCCCCTCTGTAGTAAATGATCCTCGTGGGCTTGAAACGAGTGGATTTGTAGAACTGGATCAACAGCTCCCTGACCATGTTGGTCAGGTCCTGGATCACCTCCTGGCTGTAGAGCAGCTCCTGGGAGGTCTCCTGGCGTGAGGTCTGCACGCGCACCGTGGCACAGTAGCGGCTGGGGTGCCCGTCCATGCTGCCCACCACGGCCGCGATGGACGGCTTCTTCCCATCCCCGGCCGGAGGGTGAGTGACATCTGCTCCCAAAAAGATCACTGGCTGCTGGAACACCGAGGGCCTGTTTGATAAGATTAAGGTTTATTAGTTAGAATCGCAGAATCCCAGAAGGGTCTGGGTTGGAAAAGATCTTATAGCCCATCCAGTTCCACCCCCTGCCCTGGGGGACACCTTCCAGTATCCCAGGTGGCTCCAAGCCCTATCCAACCTGGCCTTGAACACTTCCAGGGATAGGGCAGCTACAGCTTCTCTGGGCAACCTGTGCCAGGGCCTCAGCACCCTCAAAGCAAACAATGTCTTCCTAATCTCTAATCTAGACCTACTCTGTTTCAGTTTGAAGCTTTTACTACAGTCCCTCTCCAGCTGCCTTGTCAGCCCCTTCAGATTCTGGAAGGTGCTGTGAAGTTTTCACACAACCTTCTCTTCTCCAGGCTAAATAACCCAAATTTCCTCACCCTGACTTGAGAGAAGAGGTGCTCTAGGCCTCTTATCAACTCATAATAATAAATAAGAACAGCAAAAAGAAAGAGGGCCAAGAACAAAAAAAAAAAAAACAAAAAAACAAAACAAACAAAAATACAGCTGAGGAAGGTGCATCCAAAACACTGAACTTAACTAAAACCTGTCAGAGTCTTTAAGGGCAAAATGCTCTGCCTTCAGCACTTACAGTCCAGGAAGAACAGAAAGTGACAAGGACAGGATCAAAGGCAGACCAAGTTACAAGCATTGATTCCAAGTCACTCCTCCTCACTGCTTCTCTTTCAATTTGNGCTGTGAAGTTTTCACACAACCTTCTCTTCTCCAGGCTAAATAACCCAAATTTCCTCACCCTGACTTGAGAGAAGAGGTGCTCTAGGCCTCTTATCAACTCATAATAATAAATAAGAACAGCAAAAAGAAAGAGGGCCAAGAACAAAAAAAAAAAAAACAAAAAAACAAAACAAACAAAAATACAGCTGAGGAAGGTGCATCCAAAACACTGAACTTAACTAAAACCTGTCAGAGTCTTTAAGGGCAAAATGCTCTGCCTTCAGCACTTACAGTCCAGGAAGAACAGAAAGTGACAAGGACAGGATCAAAGGCAGACCAAGTTACAAGCATTGATTCCAAGTCACTCCTCCTCACTGCTTCTCTTTCAATTTGGAAGCAAACACAGGATGCTTTAGGAGGTGGCAAGAAGAAAAGGTACACTGAGTGAATCCAAAGGCAGGAAAGAGACAGGAAAAAAACCTTGGTGAGCTTGGTGGCTCTGACTGCTGGATGGCTCTGACTCCCCTTGGCTCATGGCTTACTGGGAACACTCCAAATGCAGACAGATCCTCCACTGTCCACTCCAGACTGTGGGAATTTCTAAAGTGTGTTTTATTTTGAAAAGTATCATTTTAGCAAACACAACAAAACAACACCATTTTCCTTGACAATGCAGACATTACAAAGAGCTTTTGATTGAATCTCACCTTTGATGAGGTACCAGCACATTGTTGATTCCTCCGAGCTTGGCGTTGATCTTCAGACACAGGTTGGACAGTGTTTGTGGTGAGGTTTTGACCACGTTCTTTACCTGAACACACTGTGTGGCCATGCCTAGAAGCGTATCTCCAACCCGCTTGACTTCAGCTGTGACAGAAAATAAGGCAGTGGTTCCTGCTTGCTCTTATTTTTTTTCAAATGTTAGTGTAATTCAGATCCTTGAAAATTCACTGACAAAGGTTCAGTTTGCTCTTTGGTAATACACAGGTCCTCCAACCAGGCCTGACAGACCAGCTCCAAAGTACCCTTTCAAAGAGAACCCATTACCTCCTCTGCCTCCTTCCTGCCACCCACTTGCAGTACAACTCCTGATCACTTTACAGCCCCTTCTCCATACCGTACACGGGCGTCTTCCCGGGCAGAATCACCACGATGAGCTGCAGGCCAACATAAGTCAGCTTTAAGTGTTTGAACATGGGCTCCACGCTGTCTGCACCCTGGGCATACTTGCAGAAGCAGGGCTGGCCCTGGATCGGCATCCCGGCGTCCTTGGAGATCTTGCGCAGCTGGTCCGTGAAACTCCTGAAAGAGAAGTGGATTTGTCCTGGCCTTTTCACTATGGTTCATTCATCAGTTTTATCAATCAGATTTATGCTGTTTCTGCTATTTCACAGCACTACAGTAATTATTTTTTAGTAATTCTATCCCCATCAGAAACTCACTAATATGACTCTAATCCTCTCTGAGAAAGGTCATCAGCTTCTGTCATTTTACAAGCATTACAGAAACAGACATTTGAGATGAACATCTTGATGCAGACTCCCAAACTAATACTGATGCTCTGGTGAATTTTCACTTATCCACCTAATTTATCTGAGCACTATTGCAACCATAATTTTTACAAATCAGTGGTTCACACAACCTCTTTCTTCAGGATTCTGTAGAATAATTTGAAGGGCAGGGGAAAATCAACTTATATCACACATCACCTTTCAGAAACATGAGAAAAATACACCTTGAAATAGAATCCTGAAAAAATAAGAAAATACTTACTTCAGCAAGTCTTCCCTGCATTGTTTTTGAGGAGCAAAACAGGCAACAGCCCAAACTTTAATCTCAATGCCAGCATAGAACTGTTTCCCTCTCATGTCCCACACGCCTTGGTTTGGTGTGGCCACAGTCTTGTTCTAGGTAAAAACCAAAGGCAAATCAGAAATTAAGTGCTGCTCTGTTTTGACTGTAGCCCACTAGAGGAAGCCTCATGAGAAGATACACAAAATACCTTATGAATTTCAATAATCTCAGGATAAGGAGTTCTAAAGACATGGAAACTCACCCTGCCTCCATACTGCAGCATTGGGGCTGGGAGAACTCTGCCTGTCAGCTCCGTCATTTCGTTATGGACAACAATTCCAAACTCCTTCAGATACGGATCAGGCCCACCAACCATACTGTTACTCTTCACCTGGGGACAAGAGAAGTACTAATGTCACTACACTAAAGTTTCAGGTGACTCTGCCCTCTTTGCCATCAACAGCCTTTCTGTTTATAAGGATTTGTTTTAACCAAGACAGATTTTTTAATTTCTCTCTTGGTTGTGCTGCTCATCATCATCTGCTCCAATGCTCTGGAAAAGCCATGAGAAATGACAAACACAGACCGTGCAGCTGGAAGAATACTCACCAGTCTGCTGATCTCCTCCTGCCTGTCTGGGGCAGACCTGGCTGTTGCTTTTATCATGGTCGAGGTCTGATTGTCCGTGAGCTTCTTGATGCACCGCTGGCCTGCCACGATGTTACACACCTGCACAGGAGCAGGGAGAGGTGCTGTGACACCGTTTAACAGAGGGCACACCACAGTGCAGGACTCAGATCCTTACCTCCAGTGGCAGGTACGTGTGCTTCTGTTCCTGGCCAACCTGGAGACAGGGCAGGTGAGGGTACTTCAGCTGCAGACTGTACTTCTGCTTAAAATACTGAGCTACTGTGCACTCCATGGCCTGCCCATTCTCCAGCTGCAGCGGGAACCTAGAAATGACATTTGTTCTGGTTAGACTTCATCAGATTTTTTTAAATAAAAACATGTTATGAAAACCCTATTCCAGACGAACTTTAGAAAATCTCTGTTTTCCTTAGTTACTGGATCTCTTCTTTATGAAAAGATTTTAGACTATATACTGTATTTGTTGTCTTTTAGCTATTTTTAAAATAGGAGCTTTTGATAACTGAGAGCCAGGATACACCTCGATTTTCCTGGGTTGAAGGAAATAAAGCAGCAGTCAAAACACACTCTATTCCTCTACTCCACTAAACATTCCTGTAAAGCCACACAGCTGCTTCAGCTCCAGAATCAACTATTCCTGCATAAACCAAATATATTCCAGATATATTTAATAGGTTGAAGATTTTAAGAACTGTCAGGCAGTGCTTGATACATACGTCTGGTGACTGGCTGGTCGCCGGGTAACGTTGCAAACTCGGTATTTTCTCTTCATCTGGCCACAGTGGGTAACCTCTACTTTTAGACCTGAAAACACAACAGAAAAGAAATTCAGGGACAGGAATCACCTTTGAGGAGGATGAAGGCAAAAAGGAACAGCCCAGTTCCCCATGTGCCTTGCAAATTTTCATTACAACATAGTATGAACAGGTTTCAGTATTTTCTTGCAGCAGCTTTAGGACAAGCTTTTACCTCTGATTTCTTTGGTAAATTTGACACGCTGGGAGTCTGTCAGAGGTTTGCTTTGTTCACTAATGTTCTGGATATCCAAGACCTCACACATGAACTCAATGATAGGCTGGGCACGATAGAAAGCAGTCGCTGACACTAAGATAAAAAGACAGGACAATTAACTGAGAAGCACAAAGAACTCTGTTACATGAGTGAGACAGAATCTCCTACACACCATCAATGTTGAGCATCATGTTCCACATGGCAGGACGGACCGACTGGTGGAAACCAAACCAGACCTCCCTGCCCCCTCCCAGGGGGTGGTAATAACCTTCAGGAGGGGAGAAAAAAGAGCGACCCACAGGGGTGTACCTGAAAAATATATGGAAATTAATACTCTGATAATTTCTCTCTGATATTCTTTTTACATTCACAACTGTAGTGTTTAAAACACACTTCTACAGCATGTTATATTTGTCAGAGCTCACTTATGGAAAGCACACAAAGCCTTTTCTGACAGTGCAGCTGGAAACGGTACAGCAAATTCCTGTCAGAAACATGACCAGCAGACACAAGGCCTTAGTTCAGATCACATTTCCCTATTCTAGTGCAAATTTGTAAGGCAGGTGTTGAATTACATGGCTGTATCCCTCATCCCTTCTACCACAGGGGTGTAATGGGCAGCAGAGCAGCAGCAAGGAATATCTAACACAAATGTTAAGATGGATAGAAGACATATCCAGCCAGGAAGGCCCCACAAGTACCCACCTCATAGAGGGAAGGTGCCGTGTGATTACATCCAGTGCCTGTACAGAATCTTCAGGAACTTCATTCAAGTGCCCTGCCAGAGCTTCCAGCAGCATCTGAAGGCTGACAACTGACACCCACTGAATGGAAACCTTAAATGTCTGGTCCTTCCCCTCTCCTGGAAGTGTAACCTCCATATCCACCTGCCATGGGCACAAGAAAATTAAGCACAAGCTTTTGTTATGGATTGCAGAAAGACACAACACTCAGCAACGGTACAGTTTTCTCCTAAGTGTCCTTTGAATCTGTATTTTTGATGACTAGTTTTTGTAATGACTTTAAAATATTGCAATTGGTTCCCTCAGGACTTGAAAGTTTGTCATTTTTTCATCTGGGAAACTGCACTGAAGTATCTTTAAATGTAAATTTTAAGCAATTAGTATGGTGACATCAAAGCTCTGGAGAATGGTGAGTCATTTTTTTAAGTCAGCCAATTAATAGCAAGATATTTTGTGAACCAAATGGGAAGGCAAGAAAACTTTTTGGTCAAAAAGGAGATTCACTGGGAAACACAAATCTCAGAGTTCTGGCACAGCACTTGGGATGATTCTCACACCCCACAGCCCAGAGGGTAACTGTGAACTCAACCTGGGCATCCCCCATGGCACAGAAATTACCAGATCCCTTGGGAGATCAGTAGATAAGGTGAAGTTTTATTTAGAGCTGGGGTCTACATGCAAGGCAAGAACAGCTGATCCAGTTGTTCCCATGGACCAGGAGCACGTATCTCCACAGCACAACCAAACCCAACCAGAGTCATCGTCAGCCACAATGACTTTATCATTCAGCAGCAGAACGAGCGTCAGAAAAGAGAAATGGGAAGTCCCCATCAGGGTGAAAGAAAAATAATCTCCTTGCAGCTGTAAGAGCACAACATAGTTCTCATGTCTTGTGATATTCTGTAGCTGAAGAACTGGGAATTAGAAACCCAAAGACACAAACTTTAGTAAAACACCAGTGATCTCCTAGAGACCCTGACTGGCCCTGCCTGTCACTTCCAATACTACACCAATAGGTGTGACAGTTTTGGGTTTACCTCAATAAAAGAACATTTTTCAAATGACACTGTAACAGTTTTCCCGTGGAAACTTAAAGCAACACTTACTCTGTCCCTGCCAATGGGTAAGGGGTGTGCTGTGTACATGTTCCGTTTCCCATCGTACCCAGGCTGCCGATCCCCAAATATCTGCATCTTGAAGTGCCTCACCATGGTATCCACCACCTCTCTAGAAAGTGATCCATTGAGTTAAGTGGAAGAACAGAAAATTCAGCAATGGGCTTACACAATTTTAAATTCTTTTTTTCACTTTTTCTTAAAGGGGCAAGATATGAAGAACAATAATGCATGAAAGCACCTCCAGGTCACACCAGGAGCTGTAAATGTCACCTCGAGGTTAAGACACCCAAGGGGCACATACAGGTGTCTGTACAGGTATCTGTGCTGTCAGCAGAGCTACAGCCAAAACAAGCAGAGGAATCTGGAGAGATGCTCACACACAGGAGCAGACACGAGCAACTGCCTTGGGGTGGGTGGGAGCGCTCCATGGATTGATCCACGTGTGGACTCCAAAATCTACAAACTGAAATGTCTGCCCTCAGCTGCTACAAATGTTTGTGTAACAGACTGTGGAACAATTACCAGGGACGTTCACTTGTAGACTGTAAAATAAAACCAGCTGGAGGTCAATGCTCAGTACATTTCCCAGAGCCTTCCAGATTATGGGCCAATTGCAAGAATATTATAGTTCACTGAAAAGCAACTGCTGACCACAGTACAAACACAAACAGGCCATTAGCAGATGGAGAATTCCTAAGATGCACAGCTTCTTTACATTCAGATATATACACTTAATTTAAATCAAAAAACCTTTATTAAATAACTACTACCTGTTGACTCTTCGGGGGCGTTTCTCTGGTTTGATATCTACATCATAGTGATAAACATCAATCTTGGGGATCTGAACCTGGAAGTGGTTGGCCAGGAGACGGATGGGTTTCCCAACAGTGCCCAGGCCCGGGCGACGGGGCGGCTGGAAAAGGCTTGTCGGGGGCCCTAGGAAAGTCAAATAAATATGTGTGAGATGTGATGGTTCACTGCATGCACCTCTCAGGTGTGCTATGGGTGACTTTTTGACTGGGCAGGAAGAAATCTTAAGCTTTTTGAGGTTGCAAACAGAGGGGTTCAAAGAGGCTCAGCCTTCCAGCTGCTCAGAACTTCAAGGTAAAAAACGTTCCCTAAAGCATGTATAGGTAGGTGCCATAAATCATTCTTAAAATTCTAGTGGCATTTATTCATGACTGTGGTTATGAACTTCTCAGAGTCCTGAGAGGGAATGCAACCATACAGACATTATGTATTTTCATGTAATGCAAACATAAACACATCCCTACCTCCATTTCTAGAACAAACCAACAGCCACAAAAGCCACATTTTATCATTGTTTTCACTACAGGCTTAAAGTTCAGATGTCAATGATCCAATTCAAAATTCCAATGGAAAGACAGGAGTGAGGAAAAGTTTAGGCTCTCCTCTAAGTAGAAGGGTGAGGCAGGAAGCATAGGACAGATATGGATTCCTACAGACACAGAAGAGATATTTTATTGGGACAAAAAAGAGCTTCAAGAACAGCTCTAAGGAGAAAATTATTAGAAGCCTGGAAGCATTACTCACATGCAAGCTGGTCACTAGGGAAACCTTTAGTTACCCTCCTCAAAGTGTTAAGATCTGAGATACCATGTTAACGAGATTAAACTGACTGTTTTTTAAATCGATCACAGCCTCAGCTGACACTGCACATAAAGCAAATGACATTGGTATATTTTCATGGGTTTGTCTATATCTGAGCAGGGCTCAGTGTGATCAAAGTGTCTTCTCTCTGTTGTAGAGTAGCAAAGGAGAGGGCAAGCAGTCTCACTAGAATGCAATAATAAACCTATTATAAAACTTAGGGCAAATTTAGCACTATAACCTGATAGCATCCACATAAGACAAAGGCTCAGAGTTTGCACCACAAGAGAGGTGAGGTAGGTGACTCCTATTTGGGTACACTTCAGGGTGCAGCAATAAACTTTAACACAACCATAAACTAAACCTAGGACCAAATCCCAGGAGATTCCACACTGGATTTACAAGCCATCCATTGGCTACTGCATTACCAAATAAAATTACCAACCTGAGGACACCAGCCCTGGAATATTTTGAAGGAAAGGAACACAGAGCACATAAGCAGCTGAAGCCCACTGCCACATCAGCTCTGTGAAGCTGCAGCAGCAGGGGCTGTTGGGGACACACATCCCACAGGACACTTTCCTGGCTCTGCACCCACCTGACAGATTATGCTCTCTCACGGTCAGACCAGTTGTGGGGTACACTTAGTGATTAAAAAAACTACAGCTGTCTTGACAAGCATGAATCATTGAGGGCAATCAAAGTTTGATGTGCTTATTTGGATACGAGAGATGATCCATTAATCCCATGCTAATTAGTCTGACGGAAGTGCAGGCACTGACCTCCTGCAAGAGATTAAATGACAACTATATTTACCCATTTTCCTCCCTTGGTATTGACAAGTTCTGCAAACGCACAGCAACGCTGCCCTCTGTTCTGACCAAAAGAGAGAAAACTTACACCTCCTCCTTCCTAAAGTTATTTTTCAAACAATTCTAGAAATTCAGCTAAAAACTGTTCTCACATTTGAAGCCAGGCTGCCCTGGCATCACAGGATTTTTATCTGATCAGCCTGACTAGAGTTGTATGTGCTGTTATATTTTAATTTCTCCTACCCCACAACCATTATGTACTAAGCACCTCAACCGAATTGCTTCAGACAGGAAGCAGTTTTCAAAACTGAAAGAGGATCTGCTTCTCCAGCTGGAACTCAGGGAGGCCACGATACATCACACACATACAGCAGGCTCTGAGTCAGCCCTCACTACCTCAAACTCTGGATTCTTCTGGAATTGCACCTTTGTGTCAATAAATGTTTCCTATCACACCAAAATTAACATTACTTCGATTATACAAATCGTTTGAATAGGAACTTGATGGGTCAGGTGTACAGGCCACTGAGGGCTAGAAATACATCCTGCAGGCATTTGATGGAAGAATAATCATGGAATAAGACACAAGCAAGAAACATGCAAAAACCCACCAACATTTAAGTGAAGTTTGTTAAATAAATAAACAACCCTATTTTCAGACAGTATTACCTTAAACTCTCAGAAATGGCTCAATGTCAAATATAAAACTTATCACTGCACAGGTTGCAGGGCGCACATCGCTGTGACACTACAGCCCTGCCCGCTCCCGTCCCCTCGCTGTCGCTGTCCCGCTCCCAACCTCCTCCCGTTCACCCCGGGGAGGGCGAGGCGCGTCCCCCGGCAGCCCCGGCAGCACGGGGGCCGTGAGGGCATCCGCAACCCCCGCGCAAAGTTTGGGGACCCGCTGCGGCTCCTCCGCACCGGGCACGGCCGGCGGCTCCGAGCGGGCCCCGGTGCTGCCGGGGAGCCCCGCCGGGCCCGCGGCCTCCTTCCCCCGCTGTCACGGCCCGA
>VZTR01000748.1:221413-248425 GCA_013400775.1 Chaetops frenatus
CCCCTCACAGTCCCCTCTCGGCCCCTCCCGGTCCCTCCCGGTGCCGCCTCTGCCCCGGCGCGGGGAGAGCCCCCGCCGCCAGGCGGCGCGATAGTGCGCGCGGGCGGCCTGAGAGCGGGAGTCGCGATTGGTCCATGCAGAGGAGGCGGGGATACGCGTAACCCCGCCCAACAAGGCGTCAGGGGCGGGGCTCCCGGCGCTGTTCTGCGCAGCCATTGGCTGGTCCCGGGCAGGGGCGGGGCCGGGGCGGGGCCGGGGCAGAGCGCGAAGGCTCGAAGCGGTCCCCGGGTGGCGGGAGCGCGGGCGGGCCATGGCGGCGCTACCGGTAACAACGGAGGGCCCCGTTGAGGTGAGTACTGCCGCTCCCCTCCGTTCTGCATGGCCTGCCGGCTGCTGGCAGCGGAGGCAGCTCGCGGCTGCCTGCGGCCTTGCGGTTCCTCGGGCTGTGGCGCGGTGGAAGGCCTGAAAGGACAGTGAGGGAGGTGGCGGTTCCAGTAACCGTTCCGGTACGGTGCCCGTTCGGGTAGCAGTGTCAATGTCGGTGCCAGTAGCCACCAGCCAACCCCGGCCGCCGCCCTTGATCCCGGGCCGTCGCGCGCCGGCACCGGGCTCGCCCTTCCTGGCAGACTACAGCTCCCAGCATGCCCCGTGCCCGCCCTGCCGGCCGCGGGGCGCGCTGGGAAGGCCGCCCTCAGCCGGTCTCCGCGAGCGGGGTGCATGCCGGGAGGGCTGCTCGGCTCCCGGTGACGGGGCTGAAGAAAAATAAATAAATAATCTAATAACGCGTAAAAGTCGTTCAGTCTGGATATAATCACGTCAGTCGGTGTCAATTCTGTGCTTTCCCTGTGCAAACTCGCTTTTAATTACCACCCTATATGTGAACGCCGAATTGTACTGATAAATATGGTAAATATAAATAATAATGATAATAATAAATACTACTAAATATGTAAATATCAATATTGATAGTTAGAATATAAGGAGACTGCATGTGTATTTCATTATGTGTGAGGGCTTAGCCAAGATACTGGAATGATTTAGGTGCCAGCAGTCAGGACTACATAAACAATATTTTCCCCATGAAGAAAAATCATATTTTGCTTTGTAGCTTCCACTGGCGGATTTGAACCCAGACTTGCAGAAACCCCTGGACAGCGACTCAGACAGCGGCCAGGGCAGCTGTGAGACGGCGTCCCCAGCTCCCCTTGGCAAGGGCACAGCATCCTTCGAGGACAGAGGTCTGTAACATTTCCATGAATTGTTTTTCTCCAACGCTATGTTTTTGTTTTATAAATACCTTTAAGCCGTTTGTCACTGCTTGGCCTGCAGGAATCCAGCCTTTTGTTGTTGCTCAGAATATGAGCAGGCATCTTTAAACGTCTGAAAAGCATTTTTTGAGCTACAGAAAGAAAAGGAGTAAATGGGACATGTCTTAATTACTTATTCATTTTCATTCCTGTTTTGTTTAATTTTTGCAGTATGGCTTTTGTTACTATTTTAAAGCAAGACACTACCAGTGAAGGATTTTCAGGTTTGCCTTTTTTTTTTTTTAAGGTCAAAAACCTTTAACATCAGTTTGGGTTAATTAAATGCTGTTCTCTGGGGAGAAGTGGATTTTGAAAAGTTGAGTTCAGGCTCGTTTGCTGTGGATGGTGACATGTGTGAAATGTAACAGATTTAAATCTGGCTGTTTGTGAATTAACCTGTGGCACCTTCCTTTTTGATTTTTGTGTGTTTTGCCAGATTCAGAAGAAGAGATTTTTGTGCGTAAAAAAGCAAAAAGCCAGAAGGTGCTTCAGGACAGTGAGAGCGAAGAGGGGGAGGATGGAGGCTCGTCTGTGCAGGAAGATGCTTTGGGTGGAGACAGGGAAAATGGGGAGGAAAAGGAGAAAGTTGCTGCTGAAAAGAACAAGAAATCCCATCGGATCCGCCCAGCCCTGCTGGACAGTGATGACAGTGACACTGGTGACTGCCTGCAGATTGAAAACCTTGGAACAACCAGGACATCTGGCTTGCCTGAGGCTGAGCTGGAAGAGGAGAGACCCCAGAAATCTGGGAAAAAGTACAGAAAACGTAAACACAAGCACGATGTTGAGGAGGAGCCAGCAAAAGAAGCTGTAGGAAAATCGAGAAGAAGGAAGGAGAAGGAGAAAATAATGGAGTCCATTAAACAGCTGAGAAAAGAAAAGAAGCCTGTGGCAGAGGTGGGTATTTTGGCAGAAAACCTCAGATAATTTCTCAACTAAGTTCAATTCATTATTGCTTGTGGTTATTCTGTTCCAAAGCTTCAGTGTTGTGTCCACATTGCTGCAGCAGGTTTGGGATCCCCAGGGATCCATGGAATGCCATACAAGTCTAACCTGCAACGTCTGCAGATTCATTTCAATTAAATCACATGAAATTTGCAGTTTAAGGAAGTGCAAAACCTAACTGTTGATGATTTAGTGCCGTTTTAAATTAATGTCAGAGAACCAAAGGGACGTTCTGAACGGAATCACACAAATAATTTATTTTTCTGGAAGCAGGTGGATGGTGGTGAGAGGCTTCCCTTCAATGACAGTGGATGTCTTCTGGATGACAAGGAGCTCTTTGATAATGGCTTGGAAGAGGAGAATGATCAACCCCTTGAGGACGAAGAGTCCCTAGAATCCATACGAGCAGCAGTGAAAAACAAAATAAAACAATACAAGGTAACAGTTGACTGTGATACAAAATGATTTCTGTACGTTTTTAAATGTACTTTCTTTCAAGCTGATAGAGAATAGCTTTAGATTAGGTACTGGGAAGAAATTCATCCCTGTGAGGCTGGGGAGGCCCTGGCACAGGCTGCCCAGAGAAGCTGTGGCTGCCCCATCCTTGGGGCAAGACCAGGTTGGACAAGGCTTGGAGCAATCTGGGATAGTGGAAGGTGTCCCTGCACATGGCAGGGGTAGCACTGAAGAAGCTTTAAGGTCATTTGCAACACAAATCCTTCCATGATTACTGGATTTAGTAGGAATTTGTACCTGAGCATGTTCTAAAACTCTCTTTGACTGTGGTGGAGTTGCTACTGCTGTGGCAGAGGAGAGAAGAGCCTTCTGGGTTTTATTTTAAAGATGGAGGGATGTTATCCTGGCAAGTTAAAAAGATAGTGCTGGAGTAGGAGCTTTGGAAATCAACCCTTGTGTGGGGTTTGTGCTGGTTTATGAGTATACTTGCTGGCTTTGCTTGACCAGTGGTGGTTCTGTACAGTTACTTGTGATGTACCAGTGTATTGAGAGAAACTGTTGACTTTCTTCTTATGCCCCATAGAACAAAGAACGTTTTCCTGAGGATGAAGGCTACAAACATGTATTTGATGAGGAGAATGAGGAATCTGTATTAAAGGAGCCAAAAAGGAAGGTGAAGTCTTCATCTTTTTAAAGCTCTGTATTGTTGTTTGTCATGACTAAAATGGTTTTGTCTGAACAATGTGAGTTTTTTTTAATTTTAAACTGGATGAGTCCTTTCTGTTCGAAAGGGAAAAATAATCTATTTAAGAAGTAGAGAGAGCCCCATGTTTTGTCTCCTGACTTCAGAAGTCTTTATTTTCTCCCCTTAAGGAGCGGAAAGCAGCAAGGTTAAGTAAGGAAGCCATTAAACAGCTACATAGTGAGACCCAACGACTTATTAGAGGTAAAACTTAAATTCCTTGTATGTAAAGGGGTAGAAACTGTTCAGAAATTCAGATGAGAAATTGAAAGAATTTACCCAAAAGGTTAAAGCCTTATTTGACTTAACATGACTTATTTATTGTGGGTTGATGGGTGCAAGACTATTCTTATTGAAGGACCTCTTAAAGGTATTTTTGTAACTAATGAAAATAAAGATACTTGTTATCAAATAAAGAGCTCAGATGATATTTTAAATCTTCTCTCACCGTCTTTCTCTGGCAGAATCATCTGTGTCTCTCCCATATCATGTGCCTAAGGCCAAAAGTGTTCATGACTTCTTCCAGCGCAGACCTCGACCAGCGTGTCAAGGAAGTGCCATGGCCCTGCTGAAGTAAGGACTTAAACCTTCCTCATACAAATTTTTCATAAACTTTAGGCATCTCTAGCTTTTCTTTTGAGGATAACCAGACTTTCTTAGGCTCCTTTATGTCCATGAAAGTAGGAAATTAGGAGAATGTCATTGCTAACTCCAGGCAATGCTGCACTCCCGACACAGTTGTACTATTGAAGTGATCAGGGCGAGGAGCAACCCATATGAAGGAACTTCCTCATGCAGAGTTACTTTAATGGGATTTAGGCTGAACCCCAACCTTTTACTTGGACTGTTTCTTCTCTGAGTAATGTGTAGTAAAATGCTGAAGCTACAGTAGTCAGAAAATCCCTCAGGAATTTCATGCTGTGATACTGTAACCAGTACAAAGCTTTTACACTTCCTTAAGTTCTAACAATGATTTCTGTCCTTCGCCTCTTCCTACACATTAATGACAATAATTAGGAAATTATTTCTTCCTCTCAGTTTGTCCTCAACCCCATCTCCCTTTCACACTAACCATGGATGGTATGTTTCTTTCTGCCTTTCTTAGGTCCTCTAAATACCAGCTGCCCCTAAATGAAGAATCTGCAGCCACTGGGAACTTGAGCAAAGATTGCAAAGATGGGCCAATGGAAGGTGATCAGTCAGCAGCTGCTGAACCAGACACCAACCTGGGCAGAGATGTTGATGCTTCTTCAACTGAGCCTCTTGCTGCTGAAGGGAAGAACTTGCCAGAGGACTGTGCTGAGCAGCCCAGGCAGGATAGGGAGGATTCTCTTGCAGTTACAGAGACTGTAACTGATGGTAACACAGAAGAACAGCAGCTCTCCAACTGCCTGAGCACTGACTGTGATGGGCAAAAGGAGAATGAAATTCCTCCAGCCTCTGGAGATAGCCTCATGGAAAGAGGAGAAACAGCACCAGATGCACAAGGTGAAACAAACAGTCAACAGGTGGGGCCTGGACTGGTGGCACAGCCTGAAAAAGTGAGGAAATCCAAGCTGGATAAACTTCGTGAACTGGGAATAGACCTGTCCATCCAACCAAGAATCTGCTCTGACAATGAATCCTTCATAAACCTTGATGAAGCTGATTCAAATAAAGGTATCACTCATGTTGTAGTCCCAAGCAGTGTTGCTCTGAGCTTAGCTGGAAAAGCCCATAAATATTTAGGTGATAGAACTGTCAGGTACATTCACTTACCAGTGTGGATTCTTTGAGATGCGTTAACAGAAATTTAGAATTGCCTGGTGACTGGGAGGCTGGGCTGGAAATGAATTGTGGATAAATGGTAGTCAATGGAAAGATAATTTAATATTAGCTAATATCAATTAAATGCAAACTACAGCAAAAATATTCAGTGGTGGTTTATTATTAGTCAAGTAGAGGGGTTTTGCAAATATTTTAGTATTCAAGATTTAGCTTTTAAACCATCAGTTTTTAAACTTAGCTTTAAACTAAACTTTGGGAGCAAAAAAAGCTCAAGACCTACTCTGATTACAACTTCTAGCAATCAATGCTTTTACATGCTATCACATTAATTTAATTAATGTGTATTTCAAGAACTAGAAGCCCTGAAAGCACGTTTCTTGAAGCACACTCTCCAGAATTCAAAATCCAAAGCAGAACGGGCCATAAATATGAACATTATCCGTAAGGAAACGACATCTGATGGGAAAGAGGAGCTGAGAGCGGATGTGGTGTCAGCAGTTTTGGCTGCAGAGAGCCTGGAGGAAACAGTCCACACAAAGCCAGGTTGGTCGGGGAGAAGAAGAGATGAGGATTGAATTGGAAAACACTTCTGTCTTTATTTTCCTCTCTCATGCTCTGTTTCCCAATGCTGCCCTACAAAATACAGGTGAAAGGGGTCTGCATCTGTAAGATTACTCTGTGTGTTCCCCCGAATGGATAGCTCTGTTTTAATAAAAGAATTCTTGGTAGACCACTTAAATAGCAGCAGCCTGTGTAGGACAGCCTCAGCCAGATCTTTGTGACTAGTTCCTTAGATTTCTCATGCTTCCATGAGATGCTGTGGCTGCCCCATCCCTGGAAGCATCCAAGCACAGGTTGGATGGGGCTTGCAGCAGCCTGGTCTAGTGGAGGGTGTCACTGCCCATGGCAGTGGTGGAGCAGGGTAAACTTTTAAGGTTCCAACAAAAACGCTTTCCTGAATCTTTACCTGTGCAGGTGAAAAGCTCCAGGCCCTGAAGGCCAAGCTCCAGGAGGCCATGAAGCTCCGCAGGACTGAGGAGCGCCAGAAGCGGCAAGCGCTGTTTAAGCTGGACAATGAGGAGATGCTGGAGGAAGATGAGGAAGAGGAGGAGGAAGAGATGACAGATGAGTCTGAGGAAGAAGAAGAAGAAGAAGGTGATCTTGAGGTCTGTATGCAACATTTTTCCATAACCTCATCAGCTCTTCTGTTCTGCTTCCTCTCCCCAGTGGAATGGGACCTTTGTACGCTATGAATTGGGGAAATTGCTAAGAATGCTTCCTAGAAGCTAAAAATTTGCTATTGTTGGCATATTCAGGGTTTGGATTGTCCAACCTTGAATTGAAGAGTATTTTCTTTATTTGTCTAAACACTATTAAAACCAAATAGAAGTCTCTAAAATATTCTGATGCCCCTTTATCTATTTAGAAATCCTTGGCTCTTTATTGTCAGGACCAAACACGTGCCTGACCTGGGGTAGGGTTTACCATGGCAATAATCATTATATCTGTGCTGCATTTGGGGATGTTTTTTAGAATTCAGAATTTCTGCTTGATGAAGCAGAGGAAGATAGTGAAGATACAAAAGAGAAACACATCAAAGATGGTGATAAAGAAGCTGACAAAGAATCAGTCGATGGAGAAAAGCTGGAGAAATCTGACAACTGTGATTCTGTTCTAAAACATCCTTCAACAGAGTCTACATTGATGCTTTTTAAGGACAGCTCTTCAAAAATGGGGTAAAGAAGCCAAGCCTTTAAAATGGTGACTGAGAAATTTTAAATTTGATCAGCATGTGTAGATGTTTTTATTTAAAGTGCCTTTTATAGGTATTTTTGTGTTACTTTGATTTTTTTTTTTTTGCAATTAATCCTAAATTTATTAGCAAATACCTTCTATTTAATAAATTGCAGATACTCTCTTCCTGATGAGAAATTGGAAATGGAAGAAACAGCAGACAAAGGACCTACCAAGTTAGGTAAAGTAGAATTATTGCTCTAGAATTACTGCTCTAGATAGCTGCTGCTTTTTTTTTTTTTTTTTTTTTTTTTTTTTAAACTCAGCACATGTAAAAGTTTCTATTTAAGATTGGTATTCAGTATTTCTGTTATTTCATCACCTGTATAGTTATACAGTATGATTTTAAAATTTAGATTGATGGAAAAAATGGGGGGGCTTGAAAAAACTAGAGGGGAAAAAAGGTTCAAAATAATACTGGAAAAAATATGAAATGTCAGAAATCAATGAGATGAAATTCAGTAAAAAAATGCAATATGCATCCTGTGAGAAGAAGGAAACCCAGCATGACCACAAAACTAATTTCTGGCAAGGTGTCGGTGTTGCAAAGTTTTATATTGAGGTCTTACTGAATCTCACACACACAAAAAAAAGTTATACACTGTTTTTTTATTTCCAGAGGATGATGATTCATTTTCTCTACCAACACTGGCAAAGGAGAACAGCCACAACAGCAGCTTTGAGTTCATTGGCTCCATGATCCCATCCTATCAGCCCTGTAACAAACAGGCCTCACGAGGAGGGAGCTTCTTACCTGCAGCAGGGGGGTTCAGGTCACCCTCCCCAGGTTTCTTCAAAACAAGTTTTATCAGCTCTGCTTCCAAGGTGAGATTCTTAGTCCTGGTTGTGTCCTATATATACTCACAGTGAGTAGTGAATAAATGTATTTTTATCCTGATGGTCAGATCTGTTAAAAAATCAAACCAGACAAATGCTCTGGTATCAGTAAGATTTCAGAAGAGCAAACTGCTCCTTGGGTTTGTGTCCACATTGGAATGGATAAAAATTACATTATTAAACTTATATTCTAAAGCATCAAGGAAAAGATGCTGTAATCTGGCTTTTATATCTAAAATTTACACATCACAAATAGGGTTTATAAGAATGCTTATATGGGCTATACAACATCTGATGTCAGTGAAC
Organism: Chaetops frenatus; assembly: GCA_013400775.1. NCBI lineage: Eukaryota > Metazoa > Chordata > Aves > Passeriformes > Picathartidae > Chaetops > Chaetops frenatus. The sequence continues at coordinate 229,568 of VZTR01000748.1, forward strand.
TCCTGTGGTGTATTGGAGCAGCATGGACATAATTTGACTCCTGCATGGTTTGGGTTGGAAGGAACATCAAAGCTTATCTCATCCCACCCCTGCCATGGCCAGGGACACCTTCCACTGTCCCAGGTTGCTCCAAGCCCTGTCCAGCCTGGCTGGGAACACTTTCAGGGATGGGGCAGCCACAGCTTCTCTGATGAATCTGTTCCAGTGCCCTTTTGCATTTAAAATTAGGTTTGCTAATATATTTTTGTATTCCCTTGACTAGAGCTCAGGAAAGACCTCTGAGCCTTCTCTTCCCATAGAAGATTCCCAGGACCTGTATAATGCCTCTCCTGAGCCCAAGAGTTTATTTCCAGGGGCTGGAGAGTCAAGGTTTCAATTTTCCCTGGAAGATGACACTCAAAGCCAGCTGCTTGATGCAGATGGGTGAGTGATGGGTGTAAAGGATGGTGTTTTGTGCCTGTTAACAGAAATAAGATGTGCAGGCCAGCAAGATTTTTCTGACTACAGCCTTTCTTTCAGGTTCTTGAATGTTGGACAACACAGGAATAAATACCAGTCCTCAAAGCATCAGCTGCCACTGGCTAGCATGGATGAGAATGCCATGGATGCCAACATGGATGAGTTACTGGACCTGTGTTCTGGACAGTTCAGCAGCCAAGCTGAGCACGTGCCAAACACCAGCAGCACCAAAAAGCAGAACATGGAGGAACTGCTCAATCTCTGCTCAGGAAAATTCGTGTCTCAGAGTATGTCCTGAATTCTCTTCTGAGCTTTGCTGGTTACTTGATTTAGAAGTTTTTAGCTAAGGTAACCTCAGGTCTGGGCACTGATGCCATGTGTAGAATTTTGTGTTTGTTGGGAGCATATGCAGTGTTATTTCTAGGATGTTCTCTGACACTTTAAGAGCAGAAATAAGTTGCCATCTTATGCTTTCTGTAGCAGGTTCTCCAACGTGGGCTTCTTCAGTGTCTTCCAAGGCAGAAAAAGACAGTGACCTAGAAGATCCAATGGCAGAGGCTCTGGAGCTCTGTTCAGGCTCCTTTCCCACAGACAGGTTAGCATTGCTCTCCTAAAATTTACAGAAGTTAATGCTGGCAACTGTCTTGTTTCACTCTTAACAGTGTTTTCTTGTTTAACATTAATTTGCTGTCAGTGAAAGAATGCTTTGTTTTGGAGGTGAAGGGGAGGAATACTGCAATTACTCTCTAATTGGCAGCATAAACTATTTCCCACAGCTACTGTGAAGGGAAATTCTTTGTCTTTCACTAACAGTGAAAGAAACAGTGATGAACTTTCATTAAACTGAGAAAAGATTATTAAAAGTGGGACTTTTGAAGTGTGTTTTGGGCTGTTGCCAAACTGCTGTAACCAAGTTGGATACTTGGAGTTTTTTATTGACTAAATTGAAAAGTGTATGGCTGCCTGACAAAAAGATAGTGAGGCTTAACAAGTGGGAATGTTAGTGAGATCCAAGAGGAATTTGAGAGGGGGAAAAAAATTGAAAATTAGTACTTGTCCCATGATCTCTGCAAGTGAAGACCTGAGGTCTTAAAATGTCAACTCTAATGGGGATTTGGGGCATTTATAGCTAAGTGCTGCTGGGAGATTGTAGCTCTGAGCACTCACAGCTGCCTGAGAGCAGCTGATGTGAGCATTGAAATTTTGCCTTGATTTTACTGGAGATAAAATGAAAATGCCTTTCTCCCATTTATGTTTTCCCTAGGGAAGAGGAAGAAGAGGAGGAACAAGAAGAACTTGGTGGTTTTCAGCTTTTAACAGATGATGAGGCCTTTGCAAGTGAGGAGGTGTGAACTGATGGAGCCAGGCAGCTGCTGGATAAAACTGATAATTCCATTTATCTTCCTAGGTTTTTAATATACCCATCAATGCTAAGTACCACAACTTCCATAGCAAGCTATTGAAACATTTTTCAGAGCAAACTTTGGTTCATTTAAGAGATCTCTTTAATATAATGATACAGTGAAAAATGCAAATCCTCTGAAATATGCTTGATGTTTTAATGTCTTGCTAATTAAAGAACAGACAGATCTGTTGTTACAAAGCAATCCACTCTCAGAAATTTCTTATTTCTAAAAACTTTCCCTTTGACAGGAAGAAAAAGGTGAAGATAGTGCTGCTGAAGAAGCAGAAATGAGTGAAGAAGCAGAAATGAGTGATGAAGAAGAAGTGCTGAGACATAGAACAGGCTTAAAGAAAAAACTGTAATTCTTTTTTTTAATCTTAATTACCAGAGAGAATAGAATATTAATAGCACTAGCAATTCGGTTTGGAATTATTCCCTCCCCAGCATTAGTAGCTGATGTTTATATGGTCTGTTTTTTCATGTCTCTGGTTTTTTACTTTGGTGCTGTCATGTTGCACGAATTTAACTGTGTTGCATGTGGGTTATAAATTATTTCCATTATAATTTTCATTATAGATGGAAATCAAAAAGCCACATTAAAAGCAGTGCAGTATTTTTTTTACCAAAAAAAGGGATGCAAGAATATTGGTCATTCCTCATGTCATAGGATCTTATTTTTCTAGCAAGTAAAACACAGAGTTGACAGTTACTGCCATCATCTTGGGCAAGGAATATGGTGGATGACAACAATTTGGGGTGGTACATGATGCCAGGCTATGGGTGTAAATGTGCAAGAACTCAAGGCTTGGTCTTTCCACAAATTACATGAGGAATTACAATACATCCTTATGAAATGTGTTAATTTTATGTGAAAAGATAAGTCTTGCTTTCTGAAGAGTTGTGTGATGGCTGTTGTGCTCCCAAACTGAACTCTTTCCACTTCCTTTCATAGAAAACTGCAAGATTTCATGGAAGAGGAGGCAGAGCTATCAGGGAGTGATGTGGGAAGTGAGGATGAGTACGATGGTGAAGACCTGAACGAATATGAGGAAGAGATTATTGACGAGGAGCTCCCAGATGAAGCGGAATTAGGAAACCAGATACAGAAATTCCACATGTCAGTGCCATTATCAGTAGATATTTGGGTGTGTGAGGCCCTGTCTCTGGGACAGAAGCTGGAGTAACCTGTCCCTGTGTCCTGTGCTGGCAGGAAGGCGATGCTGGACGATGACAAACGCCAGCTGCGCCTGTACCAGGAGCAATACCTGCTGGATGGGGACCTGCACAGCGACGGCCCCGGCAGGACCAGGAGGTTCAGATGGAAAAACATAGGTGACCTATGATCCAGAGTTAATAGAGGAGGAGAAAGATTGGAAACAGAGCTTGTGTGTGTGTGAAGTAGCACTTAGTGGTCCTCAATAAAATGTTTCAGGATTAGATTGGGGGGTGATTCTGGTTTTTTTGTTTGACTCGGGGGGTTTTGCCTTGTTTGTTTGATTAGTTTTGGTTTTTTGGTGGTTTTTTAACTTCTTTTTCAAAACTGGTAGCTAACTATCTTGTTCTGCTGCCTAGATTTTGCTTCACAGATGGACTTATTTCAGAGAGATTCAGATAATGATGAGGAGAATGAAGAGTTTGATGAGACAGAAGTGAAGTGGAGGAAGGAGCGATTTGAGCGAGAGCAGTGGCTTCGTGAGCAGGTACTGGTGAGCTGCCAGAAAGGCTTGCTCAGTCTCTGTATCATTGCTGGAGATGAAATTGTTTATTGCTCAAGTTAAACTTCAGTGTTAGGTTAGATTTCTCAGCTGAATGTGATGCTGTTTGTTAATAGGACAAGGATAATGAAGTATCTAAGAAATTGCAATAGCCTCTTAAAGTAGAAAGTAAATAAAAATAAATTTACATAAAGAAAATGATTACTTAAAGTACTGAATGAAATGTCCATTTATAATATGAATTTTTTCAATTGTCTTCTCGGCTACAGAAGGAAAAAAATAAAGAGCAAGAGGAGGAAGAAGAAGAAATTGGTGGAAACAGCGAATTCATGAAACTGGCAAAAAAAGTGACTGCCAAATCCCTGCAGAAGAAAGGTGAGCTTGATTTTCATTGAAGTGACAAAGAAAAGAAGAGAGAAAGAGTTTGAAAACTGATCTTTCCCCCATGTCTCTGCCAGCTAGCCCAGCAGTGGTGGCACAAGACACAACTCTGTTACCCAGGAACCCGTTTGAAGCCTTCAGACCTGCCAGTGACATCCAGGTGGGTACCAGTCCTCAAAAACGGCATTTCCAAACACTGCCAGGTCAGCTGCCCCTGAATTCTGGGCACTCCTGGTTTGTGGTGTTGTAACATGTGAGTAGAGAATAGATCTTCTATGAAGAGTAACTTACTAAGCAACATGCCTTAATCCTGGGAGTTTAATGCAGCTTTTCTTTGCCTTTTAGATAAAAAATGGGTCACTCCTGAACAGACCTAAAGCTGTCCTTCAGAAACTGGCAGCAATGTCAGATCTTAATCCAAATGCCCCTCGAAATTCAAGGAACTTTGTCTTTCATACACTTTCCCCAGAGAAGAGTGAAGAGGCAAAGGAGAAATCAAAACCTCAGGTAAAGATTTGGGTAGCAGGTGCTGCCAGTTGTGGAGATTATTTGAATATACAGGCACTGAAATCTGCCAAGCATTAAGAGCACTGCTGTCTTAAATATTCCCTATGTGCTCTCACACTAAATATTTCTCTCATAATTCAGAATTTAAACTTTTTTTTGGACGTGTTTTGTATTCTAACGTATTTGACTCCCCTTAGGTGAAGAAGAGAGGCCCTTCTGCTGTGATAACATCAGTGGCAAAGCGGCCCAGGGCAGAAAGCTCAGAGGAAACCAGTCAAAGCCGAAGCATTTTCCAGTACTTGGAGAGCTGAGTTTTCCTGTTTGGAGCCAAAGGTTTTGTTGCCTCTTTGCCAGCTGCAGTTTATCTTGCCAATCTGCCAGAAATCACCAGGCAGGGAAACAGATTGGTGCCACCTCATTCACAAGTTCCAGTAATTTCCAGGCAGTGGTTTTGTGCTTTGTTTTTTCTCAGTCCTCTGTGGCAAATGGGAGCACAAAACCCATTCCTGGTTTGGAATGAAATGCTGACTTGGTCTTTCCCAAACATTAAGGAAACTTCCACTACTGTGGGCTGTCCTCACAGGTGCTGCAGAGAGGTATCAATTCCACCTAGAAATGCCACTGGTGTGGCAAGGAAATACCTCAGGTAGCTGAAAGCACAATAAAGGAGTGATTTCCACAGCTCTGGGAGGTAATGAAACAGTGTTGGCCATGGCAAGACACTCGTTTACACTTGAAGCAAACTTTTAGCTGTGGCTTCCTCCAGTGTCTTATTTTCTTTAATGTTGAGCATTTATTGAGCTTCACCTTTTAAGAAGCTCTAATTTATCTTGAAATGTTTACTTGTTGAAAAAGGTCCCAGTCTCTTCTGAAGCAGCATGAGAGGGGTTTCTTTCCAAGTTTTTATTACTGTTGATGTCCTTAAAAGTGCAGATAAATGTGTGTGTGGAGAGGGAAGAATGTGAGTAACATGGGGGAGAGGAGAAGGAGGTTTGGGCCAGTTTATTTGCATTGGTGGGGGAAGTTGCTGGGGTTGCTTTGGTTTGCCCAACTTCAGGCTATCTTTAACCATCCATTCTGATGTTTTCATGGAAGCTGCACTCATCCAAGGGAAACCATCCAGCAGCTTATAAGGAAAGGGGCTTCTCTAGGATGAGAGAATTAATGAGGAACCATCATTCACAACTATTCTAAATAGTGTGAGAGAAACTTAAGCCAGAGTGTCCAGCATTCCTGATGTTTTTAGTCATATGCTGAATGTGTTGGAGAGCAGATACAGGGTCCTGCTCTAAGACTAAACATCTCTGGGACTGGATGTCACAACGCTTGAAGTGCTGATGCTGTCGAAGAAGTGTCTGAGCTGTAAATTTTGTAACATCTTGAGCACACGCCTGGTGTGCTGTGTGTAAAATATTTTATTGTACAGTATCTTATAAAGAATTATGGTACTAATCGAAGTGCAACTTTACAATAAAACATGGTTTTAATTTTGGAGGCAGTTAGAATTAATTTATAGGGTTTCACACAGTTGTAATACATGTCTTGGGGTTTGTTTTTTTTCCCAAATATTTATTTCTGTCTGTTTTTTCATTGCTGCCTGTTTTTTTGTAGCCACAACTCAGCCCTTCACTAGGAACAGCTGCAATAATATTGGAATACAACAAAAACAACCCCCTTGTGTTTATTGAAGTGTGGATTTTCAGCTCCTCAAGTCTTCCACTTGGGTTTGCATAAAATTCTTGGCCTGAAGAATATGTTTTTTCCCTGCTTCAATAGTTTTGGATTTTTTAGTTCCTAGACAAAACTTCCTTTATTCTTGTCTTAAAAAGTGTCTATGTCAGTTCACTGAAGCAATTCTAATGATTAGTGTGCCTGGATTTGGGATGGGAGGTTTAGGGAAGAGGAGTAACCTTTCCTCCTTCATTATCAGACTTTTCTTGAAGGACCATGTAACTAAAAGATTTCTGGCTACCCATTTTATTCTTTATCAGAGTTTCACTGATTTGGAAGTTGTACTAATTCAGCACAGATCTGTTGGGTAAAAACATTTCAAGCTCCAAGCTTGAGCATTTTCCCTGAATTTTGCTCCTGCTCTGCCACTAGAGTGCAGCAAGAGAATGTCCTTGCTCTGGCACAGGGGCAAGGCAAAATCATTAAAGCTTTAACTGTATCTTGACTTCAGGGGAAATTCTTGCAGTTTTCCATGCTCTGGCATTGCAAAGGATTAAATTTATAGAGACCTGTAATTGCTACATTTTTGCATTAGAAAGTGGTAGCTTGAGGAGCACCTTTAAAGGGTTGGCTGAGTCCTGGCTGTTTCCTGGCTTCTCAGCACATGCTGGTAGCCATAACTATGGCTTTTATTTGCTTTCCCTGTAGAATTTTCCCTTTAAAATACATTTCCCTTGTTCCAGAGCCAAGAGGTAGAAAAATACCATTGAGCCTGAAAAGCTTATACATTGGAATACATGGAATGGGAAGGTTTCTGGCTGCATTCCCCCACAACGACTTTGCAGTAGTTTTCAAGGCTTGTGAGTTGCTGCTGGAAGCTCTGCATTGCACCCCAGAAATTCCCTGCCTAGGAGCATAATCCATGCCAGGGCATGGGAGCAGTGGTAGGAAGCCAGAGTCAGGTTCTGTGGGAGCTGGAATCTCAGTGGGAGAGTTGAGCCCATGTGCTGAGATGCTGCTGATGCTGCTCCTTGTGCCAGACCCTCTCCAGAGCTGGGGGCTTGGGCTGGAGCCTCACCTGTGCTCCCACCCCTGCCCTGCCCTGCTCCCATCCATCTCCTGGCTCCAGCTTTTCCAGGGCTGCCCCCCTGTTCCTGTCTGGCACATTAACTCAGCTTTGCCTTCTCATTTTCAGGTATTGATTCAGCTCCCCCCTCCTGGCACAGACGCGAGCTGCTGTGCTAAAGGGGAGAAAAAGCATCCCCATTGCTGCTGGAAGTGCCAAGAGTGGGCTGGGAAGGAGGGAATGACTCAGGGTGGGGATGAAGGTACTGCATCCAGGCACTGCTGCAGCTCAGCCTGAGCAGGAGCCAGTCAAAGGTTGCACTCAATGATCCTGGAGGTCTTTTCCAGGCTCAGTGACTCTGTGAAATGGTGTCTGCAGGGCTATCCTGGGCTGAAAGAAGAGCTGATTCCATTTCTTCCATTTCTGTCCCTTTTTTCCCCCCACAGCTGTGCCTTGGGATGATTTGGGGCAGATACAGCATCTGAGAGTTGTGGTCTGTGATGTTTGGTTTGACTTTGGTGCAGAAGTGGCTGCAGCCTGAGATTTTCATCTGAGTTGGGCAGTTCTAATAATAACAACACCTCTCTGTGCCTCAGTTTCCCTTTCCCATACAGGGTACAGGAGGAATAAAGTTCATGGGATCCGAGTTCCTGATCCTTGACTGCACCACAGGAACCTTGATAAGAGCAGTGCTGCTAATGTACAACGTTACCTGCTGAGTTTGCAGAGAGAATGAGCTTTTGGGAACCCAAATGATAATGGAGAAAATTTTAAAAAGGACTTAAAAGCAGAGGGAGGAGTGGCCCTGGGTGCATGGTAAGGGTTGACATTGCAGACACGTTTATAATCCCAGCTCCCGCCACCACACGGCTCCTCGGGGCTCAAGGCACTCACTGAATTATGTTTTCTTTCCCTTTTTTGCCAAGAGACTGAAAGGGGGAGAGAAAAAAAACTATTTGTTTGTCTTGTCTAATTTAATTTATGTTATTTATCAAATAGACAGGTTATTTGGGAAACCAGATGGACCCAGGCTACAATCATCTGTATTTCCAACATGTGAAAAATTATGTTGGAGTGGACACATGAAAGGCAGCGTGGGGCAGGTTTGGTGAGCATTCACCACGTGAGCTCTGCACCTCATCTGTCCTGGGCCTCTAATCAGTTGTCCCAGACCCATTATGAGGGTTAAAGGACAAAAACACCCCCAGGCACTCACGGGGGTGTCTTCCAGAGCAGCCATGTCACAATTATTTACCTTCTCTGGCTTTCACCCTGCTCTTTGACTGGTGCATCCCTTTCCCAGGGGTGCATGGGGCAGAGTTTTGGGCCTAAATAAATGTTTTAGTTGGGTTTAAGAGCAGAGCAGGTGATGGGTTTGGTGTCTGTTTTTTCTCCTTTGGGTTTTCTTGTTGGAAAAGGAAAAACCAGAGATGGAGGGCAGCAAGGATGACTGAAAGGGAGTAGTTAATGCAAGAAATAAAGAAATACAAAAGGAATATAGTAAAACCAAGAGCCCTCTTTTACCAATTGGTTGGACACCCTGGTTGCTGCTGTATTCCCAAGAGCTAAGCCTGGAGCAGCCCCCCATCACTGACCCCTGTGCTCCAGGGCAGGACCCTGGCAGCCAGGGGTGCTCCTGGCTGTGCAGAGTCCAGACAAGCTCATCATGGCACAGAAAACAGCCCTGTGACAACTGCAGGGTTTAGTGGGTGACCTGTAAAGCAGAGGTTTCATTCTGTATTAACTATTAGTCATTAATATTAATTCCAGCGCTGTGCCTGCTCTCTGCAGACAGATGTTCAGTCCTTGGGGGTTGTTATTTTCTCTTGTATCATCCAGAAGCCCAATTTAGGGCTGACTCCAGCTCTGCTTCTCCCAGGCAGCAGAGATCTAAACCAGTTGTAATTAAAGAAAACGACATAAAAGATTGCAGGGTGTAGCGGGGAGGGGGATCAGCAAATCTTACAGCTTTGCAAGAGATTAATTTTATTTTTAGCTAATATTTTTCTCTGCTCCTCAGGGCTGTTTTCATGCAACACGTTCTGTGCTGCTTCCCTTGCAGTGGCCCATTGATTTTCAATATTTGATGGCGTTTGTGCACGTGGCCATGGGGGATCAGTATCCGAGGGGCACGTTCACGTGTGTCCTCCCACCCTAAAAGCCACCTGTGCCTCACCTTTGCCATGGGGATGCTGCACAGAGCCCAGAGGTCCCACTCCATCCTGGCATGGCTGGCTCCATCCCAAGAGCTGTGCCACAGTGGCCACAGGGAGTTTCAATTCAAAGTGCAGGACCTTACAGCAACATCCTCACACAAATTTCTCCAGGGCCACTATTGAGGGCACGGGGCTGATGGTGCCCCACTGCCCTGGGGGGCCAGCGTGACCCCCAGCAATGGGGGACAACCAGAAGGGGACATTGCTCTCCACTCTGCCCTGCTCTCCCGTGGTCCCCCAGCTCTGGGGCCGGGAGCCAGGCACACATCCTGCAAGGGGAAGAGCCCTGCTCCCAACATCTGCTTGGCGTTTGTTTGTCTTTCATTCCCATTCCTGCCCTGCCTCCCCCTCTGCTTTCATCCCTCCATCTGCACGGGCCTAAAAATAGGGCTGTGGCCAGACTTGGTCTGTGCCTCATCAGCCTGTCGGGATTTTGGTGTGACCCCATTTGTGGCCTGACAAGGTGGAGACAGGAGCCACCAATGTCCCTCTGATGCCACCTTCCTGCCACAGATGCCAAGTGGCTGTTCAGGGGTGCCTGCACCCCTGACTTTTGCCCTGGGCACTGTTCCCTGCTCCCAGCCCAAAATGCTCCATCCTGGGCATGGGGGATTCCAGGCTGAGCCCCGTGTTAGCCCCTGAATGGCCCCACTGCTGTACCTGGGCTGGGGATGACACCAACTGCAAAGGTGCCCTTGTGGCAGAGGAAGAGCAGAGGGGTGTCCCCAAACTTCCAGTTCATATAGTCCCCAAAAGTGTCTGGGGGGAAAATGTTGAGCCACAGGGACACCCTTATCACTTGGGGGGCCCGCAGAGGGACCCAGTTCTGCCACCTGGGCTGCCCCGGGGGTCCCCAGGGGCTGCTCTGGGAGTTTCCATGCCTCCTGCTCCCCAGGCAGGCTCATCCCGTCAGCCTCTCCAGAGTGTAGAGCAGGATGAGCATCAATTTGGCACGTCCCTGTGTCCCCCTGCCCGTTCCCCAAGTTGGCTATGAATAAATCATTGTTTTATTAAAGAGAAGCAGCTGCTTTTTTTTTTTTTTTTTTTTTTTTTTTTTTTTTTTNGACACCCCATCCGTACCCATGGAGCCCTTTGGCACATGCTTGAACGCTGAAGCCCCATTGAGGGCCCCCAGAGCATAGCAATTGATACACAGAGATCCCCAAATCCTATTCAGACCCCGCTTTTCTGCACGAGCAGCCTCTAAACAGCTCATTCACTGCTCTTTTTGTCGCCGGGGTTAAGTGGTTAAGTGTGTGTGGATCCCATAAAAGGCCTTTACTCCATGAAAAGCTATATTTACATTGTAATCACCAAAGAACTGTTTAGGCAGTCAATAGTGGGGCAGCGGCAGGAGGAGGGGGGGGCTCGGCGGCGTGTCCCCCACCTCTCCCTCTGAGCCCCCCCGGAGCAGGACTTTTGTGGGATTACGTCCTCCCTCGCCAGCTGCCGGGGGCCGGGGGAGCCGGCGCTCTTTGTCTCGGCGCGGAGCCGGGGACAGCCCAGGCTCCTGAACCAGCATCCTGCATCCCGGTGGCCCCGGTCCCCCCACCCCGGGCAGGGAAAGCACCCCGGAGTCCCGCTCAGCACCGGAGCCTGGGATGAACCTGATGGGATGGTGGCTCCTGGGTGACCTGTGTCCTGGGTGGGCTGGTGCCAGAGTATTTGTGGCCACGAAAGCACTTCGTTGGGCTCATCTCATTATCACTGGAAGAATTAGGTTGGATATCAGGAGGAGGTTTTTCCCCCAGAGGGTGGTGGGGCACTGAACAGGCTTCCCAGGGAATGGGCACGGCCCCAAGGCTGCCAGAGCTCCAGGAGTGTTTGGTCAACGCTCTCAGGCACAGGGTGGGATTGTTGAGGTGTCTGGGCAGGGCCAGGAGTTGGACTCAATGATCCTTGTGGATCCTTTCCAACTCAGGCTATTCCATGATTCTAATTCTGTGATTAACCAACCTCCTGGCTCCAGGAGTCTGCCTGGTACCCCATGAGTGAAGGGTGAGCTAAAATTTTACCACTTTAACAAGATCAATTAAGCACAACCAAGAATGGCAAAAGCAAAATTAATTCACCAAGAGCAAGGCAAGGGCTTCCCTTTCCACCAGCAGCAATTTCCATGTAATCAATTAGATGATGTTCCAACTGATATCCCTGTTGGGAAGGCGCCTGCTCTTCCCACGCAGGAGCGAATATTCATAACAGCAGCACTTGAAGAATAAATAGGGGAGAATCCCCCAATAATCCCCTGGAAACCTCTCTGAGATGGGCCCAGGAGGGATTAGCACTGGGACAGCCAGTGGGAATGGGAGGCTGCATCCCAGCAGGCACTCAGATAGGGATGGAGGTGGGGATGAGCTCAGGAATGCGGCTGGAGGTGGTGATGGAGATGGAGGTGGAGATAGATGGAGGTGAGAATGGGATGGAATAGAATGGGAGTGGGATAAGAATGAGAATGGGGATGCTTCTGCCAGACACATGCTAGCAGAGATCCCTGTTGAGAAGCAGTTCCAAACCACACTGGTCCCATCACAAACCACAGGGAGTAAGATGGGCAAAGCCCATGGGACGTGGCCAGCAGCCCCTGAGTACTGGAGTGGTGGTGGAAGAGCTGCACTTGGTGGGGGCTGCCTTCCCCAGCTGGGTTTGTCCTGTTTGCTCCTGAAAAACAGAAATTAGGATGTTTTTACAGTTCTCAGTTACACACTCCAGCTTTTCTTGGTGCCTTGTGTGAGCTTCGTGATACAAGAAGTTTAGAAGTCTTTTATTGCACCCTCCTGCCCAATAGGAAATGGAATTATGAGGCTGGATAGGCTGGTTAAATGAAGGAGGTGACTTTCCCGGCAGGCAAAACCCCCATGGATGGGGTTCCTGGCTCCAGCACAGCCTCAAGGATGACATTCCCTAGATGGGAGCTGGGAGAGGGGTGCCTGGTGCCCTGTGTGTCCCTGTGCTCTGTCCTGCACTGGCAGCAGTGTATTTCCAGCATCGTGGCTGGAGCCTGTGGCACCAGCACCGGCTCTGGTCCCGGCCCTGCCTTGCCGACCCATTCACACCATCCCAGGGTTTTGTTCTCCCTCTGGTTTGGCTCCTGCCTGGATTTTTCAAAGGCTCTGGAGCAGCGCGCGCCCTTCCTCCCCTGGCCGGCGCACACTGTTTGAATTAGTGCCTAAATGAAAGGATATTGTTGGTTCCTGTCGGGAGATAATAACCTCGGTAGCGGAGGGAATTTCACCCATGCAGAGAGAATTTGCCGGGCTGCTCCCGCCGGCAGAGCCCCTCGCCGGGGTCCGTCTCGCTGGGACGGCGGCTGATGGGAACGGATCCGCCCGGAAGCGGGGCTTTATCTTGGCATGCCGCTCTAATTGCTGAAAACTCCGCTTTCTGACCTCAAAAATGTGCCGCCGCTCCCCATCTGGCACAGGGGGCACCTGTGGCACAGCGCAGCTGGGCCGAAAAGCAGCGGTTGCCAGACACGATCCCCATGGAAAATGCTCCTGTTCCCAAATTCTTAGGGGATTTTGGTTTTCCTCTTCCTTCCCATCTGTCTGCCTTCTCCCACTGCTTAAGGAGGCAGGAACCCCTTGCCATGCCATGGAAGTGAAAGAAAGAGAAAGGAAAATGTACCCAGACAATGGAAATCCCAGTATTTCCATTTTTACTAAAGCACAGAGGATTTCAAGCATATGGAAAACATCTTTGTAGGCCCAAAAGGCAACTTCTGCTCAATTTTTCTGCTGTGGGGATCCCAAGTGGCTCCCACGGCTGCAGGGGCCATCACCACCATCCCTAGGATGCTGTGGCAGGTGCTGGTGTGGAACTCACAGGGATACAGGGACAAGCACAGTGGCCCCTGGATGATGCCAGGGCAGGAGGGGATGGGCTGTGGGACCCCCCCATGAGACCCTGCTACTCGCAGCCCGTGCTGGCCAGGTGGGCACCAGTGCTGAGCCTACATCCAGCCATCCCATCTGGCTTCAAACTAGACAGTCATTTCAGTGTACACCCCAAATTTTAATTTTTTTTTTTTTTAGCCAGTTGTGCTCTGATTGAATTTTTAACAGATGTTTTGACTTGTTATAGGTGAAGAAAAATAACTCAAACTGTTTCTTGATTAGAGCTGGTTCAAAGTTCTTCAGTGGAGCTGTTCCACATCAGAAAATCCTGACTATGTGCAATCAAACATTTAATTTCCATGGACACAATATCAGAGGATTCCTTCAGGTTAGAATCTGTTACAGTTATTAATCAAAGCAGCGCAGCTGAAATGGAACCTTTTATTGAATGTTGTGACAAAGGGATAAATTAAAGCATTTCTGGAATGTATCAGATTTGGGTCCAAGGCTGAAATTTCAAAATCCTGACGTTTTTTCTGCGTTATGAGGTCCAAATGTGGAGCCTTTCTTTGTCAGAACAATCGTGCAGCAATTGTGGGGTGCTGGGAGCTGCGTGGCCGACACCGTTCCATGGGCAGGGAGGCAGGGAACGGTCCCATTGCTCCATGGGTTCTGGGCTGCAGCACTTGTCACACATCCCCTTCCCAATCGATGACACCAGCCCTTCCAGGGACACTCTGGCGAGGATCCCGCGGGAATGTTTCCCCTCGTGCCGCTGCCCTGGAACAGCCAAAGGACAGTGATCAGATAGAAAACATATACCCTGATGTACACTGAGATTTTCATCCCTGAATCCTTGCAGAGAAATAGATCCATCCACTGGAGAGCTCTGCCTGCAGCCAGACGGGGATGGGACCGTGGCTGGAGCAGATTTGGGGACCTCAAGGCAGGGACCCACCCGCGGGCGTTGGGAGGGGACGTCGAGGGGCAAAACCACCCAGAGGCACCGGCTGTGGCCAGGGCCCGTCCCTCCCCCTTCCTTTCCATTTCCCAAACAATCTCCTAATCAGACCTTTCTGTCTGGAGTTTATTAGTGATTCACAGGCCAGGAGGAAATGGTGATTTTTGGGTCGTGGTCTGATGGAAGGGGTGGAGTCGGCAGCAATATTCCCCTTTTGTGGCTCAGCAGCGGATAAACCGCAGAGGAAACGTCAACGGGGGCCAGCCCTGCTCGCTTGGCCAAGAGAAATCCATTTTGGGGGTTGGGGGGGTGGATTTAGGAAAGCAAAGAGTAAGGAGGCTTCCTCCCCAGCATGAGTGGTTTGGCAAGGGGGTTCCTGCCCCAGCTGGGTGACAGAGCTGCGTGTCCCAAGGTCTCCATCACCTGAGGCTCATCCCCCCGGCGGGAGGGTCTCACCTCTGCTGGGGTCCCCACCTCCTCCACCTCCCGGTGCCACCCAAAGGCTGATTCTTGGGGCTGGGAGCTGTTGCAGCGAGCAGGCTCTGACCTCGGTTCTGCTGCAAGTGGTCTGGGCTCCGAGGGATTCCCAGCTCCTCTGAAACCCAATCGGGCTGCAGATTCCTGGCGTTTTTCACCAAATACAGCACATCTGCCATTGCTTTTGATTCTGATTGGAAATGAATTTGAGTTACAGGTAGACATCAGGCAGCAGGAGCAGGCAGGGGCTGGGGCTGTGGACAAGGGAATGGAGTTACCTGGATCCAGCCCACTCTGCCCCTTCCCCAGCCTTTGAGCGGTGTTTTCCCAGAAAATCCTGTGGGAAATGCAGACCATGGGATGCTGCATGTGAGAGCAGGAGAGGGCTGGGGATGAGGATGGAGCAAGGCCAGGGATGGGGCTGGGCTGGCAATGATGCTTCCTCCCTCCAGACCAGTAGCTTTTCCAGCCCCTCTCCAGAGAGGAATGCCAGCACTTGTAGAGCCTGGGGTTGCTTTTCTTTTCCTCAGCCTAAAAAAATGACCAGGACCTATGAAAATAATAGCATTGTTTTTAAATTTTGTGAGGCCAAGAGGACAAACCTGCTAACAGCATCCTCCTCCTCCTCTTCCTCTCACCATCTGCAGGACCTGACGCTTCTCCCAACATGAGGTTTTCCAGCCCCAGCTCTGCAGTCACAGGGCTGTGTGGTGGTCCCAGTGGCTCCTGGTTCCACTGGCAACCTTGGACCTCAATCCTCGCAGCCCTCAGTCCTTGTGAAGCCCCTCACTGCCAGGGACACCCATGGGCACATTGCCCAGGGATGTCACCCATGGCTTTGACCCGATGCTCAGCCCCAGTTTCAGCTGGTTGTGGGGAGAGCAGTTTCCCCAGGATCCCCTCACTCCCCTCCCCTTGTATTTACCCGAATGTGTTTACAATTACAGAGAATGCCAGGGAACGCAGAGTGCCGTGGCCAGCGAGTCAGCGTCGGGGCAGTGCAGGCTGGAGGTCAGCACACTGTTTACTTTAATTTCTCTGAGAGCTTTTTGGGAGATTTCCCTCCTCCATTATTAAACTCAGATGAGCCGCTGGGGAGGTTAGGTCGCATGTGGTTCAGGGCACTTTTTCCTTCTGTAAATTTTTTTTTTTTTTTTTTTTTTTTTGTATTTGCAATGTTTTGCCCTTAACTCTTTCAGGACAAGCTGCCCATCTCAGCAGTGGGATACCAGGATGAGCCCACGAGTGGGATGGGTGACCTGTGTGCTGGGTGGGCTGGTGCTGGAGTGCTCAAGGCTTGAAGACACCAGCATGAGCCCACCTGGGCATCACTGGGACGTGCAGGTTGGATATCAGGAAAGGTTCTATCCCCAGAGAGCGGTCGGGCACTGAACAGGCTTCCCCTGCCAGAGCTCCAGGAGCATTTGGAAAACGCTCTGAGGGACACGGTGGGATCCTCAGGGTGCTTCTGTGCAGAGGCCACAGGGGCTGCAGGCAGAACCTGAGCAGCAGCAGCAGCAGCCCTGGCCTGCTCCTGCAGCCCCAGCTCCTGGCAAGGCCGTGGATGTGGATCCCCAGCCCATCTTGCACCGAGCAGCTTTGAACTCCGGCGCCTCCTTCCCAGCAGAGGGGTCGGCACCGGCCGTGGCTGTGACACGGGGCTGATGGCACACGGGCACGGGGCCAAGGGCCAGGGCTCCTTCTGGGACCAATTTGGTTCAAAGCCCAGGGCACGTTCCAGTGGTTAGAGGGACACACAGCAGATGAGGAGCAGACGGCGCCTTCCATGAGCAGGATGAGAGCAGGGAGTGGCAGCTGGGCCCTGGGACTGAAGGATGATTCCCACCATGGCCAGTGCCAGGCTCCCATCTCCAGCACGTCTCTGTGACAGTGCCAGGTCTTTGCTGGTGCAAGGTCACAGAGGCTCCCCCAGCCAGAACAGGCCCTGAGGCCAGGGAAGGGCCATTCCGGGCCCCAGGGAATGGTCCTGGCGGAGTAATTGGTGCCAATGCCTTCTGGAGAAGCTCCAGTGGGTCACCCCAGCATCCTTCTCCCTCATAAGCCCAGGATCTCCAGCTCCAAAACCACGGTGCATCAAGTCCTGTGTTCAGCCTTCTTAAATTATTTTTAATTTCCTGGAGGGAGAGCTTTTAATTTATTTCTGGAATGAAGTGGGGGAAGGGGAGGGGAAGATGACTTTGAAATCCATCACTAAGCCCTCTCCACTTGTAAACCTTCCCCTTCCCACTGTCACCAAAAGGACCAGATCAGCCCTCCTTGGGTCCCCACATCACCTTTATCCTGTGCCCCAAGCTGGGGTTCCCCACAGTGTCCCCACAGGCAGGTCCTTGCAGCAGGGGACAGCTGGGGCTGAGGGGACACTGGATTCAGGGGAATGGAACTGTTTTCACAGGAATCAGCAACTCCTGCTGGTCTCCATCAGTCACAGACAGTCCTGGGAGCTGGGCTGAACCCGAGCTGCACCACTGCAAAACCCCAGTGAGACAGACTCCTAAAAAACACTGTTTCTAGATCCCTCTGTGAACCCAGAACTTCCCTGGCTCCCACCATGGCTGGCACTTGGAAGGGGAACCCCAAACCCCCCCAAACCAGTGGAGCCAGAGCAGGGCAGCAGGTTTGCAGCAGGCTCCAGCTCATCCGCACCCGCCGGCCTGTGGGGATTCCTGGGGTGGGGACAAGCAAAGCTGAGAGAGGAGCAAACCCTGTTCTGCCCTGGAGCCAAACTCCAGTGGCATTCATGGCTTACTGTGCTGTTGAGATCTAAACTAGAGATGGAAAAGGCCTGCTTGGGATGTGCCTCTTGGCAAAACAGGGGAGAAGCTCCCTGAACGGATCAAAATTCCCTCTGTGCTCTCAGTGATGAAAATTTCACTCTGAGTTCAGGCCATGATCAGAGTGAAGCCCAGAGCAGCACAAAACAATCGGCCGATGGCAGAGGCTGAGCTGAGCCCACTGTGTGCCCAAACTCCTGTTTCTGTCCTGCCCATTCCCAGATGCCTGAGTCAGCTCCTGCCTTTCCTGTGCCACGGG
Source organism: Chaetops frenatus (assembly GCA_013400775.1). Classification (NCBI taxonomy): domain Eukaryota; kingdom Metazoa; phylum Chordata; class Aves; order Passeriformes; family Picathartidae; genus Chaetops; species Chaetops frenatus. The sequence continues at coordinate 247,310 of VZTR01000748.1, forward strand.
AAGGGTTTGTTTCTTTAATCACAGGCTTTCCCTGGAGCTGCAGCCCAAGTGTCCCAGTTAGAGCTCTTGGTCCTGCCCCTCTGACTGCTCCTCCATGGAGTTGTCAAAGCCTTTGGAGCAACCAGGAGCAGGAGAGGCTGTCAAGGGCTCTGCCAGGTAGATGAGATATTAAAACAATTTATTTATGGCTCACATATTCCACTGCTCTGAACCCTCAAAATATCATGGGGGAACATCTGCTCTCGGCAGATCCCACCTCCAGCAATCCAGAGCTTTCAAAAGGATCTTTGTCCACCCTGAGAGCACCTTCATCCCTCCTTCCTTCCCCTCGGGGCAGGTGGGAGGCACCGAGCCCAGCCTGGCCTTGGGCTGCGGAGCACTGGGGATGCCGGTGCTTGGCTCGGGCCATGTCTGTCCCAGAGCTCGCATGGGATGACAGGGAAGGCCACATCGGGTGACCCGGCAGGAGATGGGACCATCCTTGCCCGGGGCACGTCTGTGGGTGATTGGGGAGTATGTGGCTGCCCCCACCGCGGCTCCCAGCCCTACAAAGCCTCTTTATCTCCCGAGACGCTCCCGGTGCTTCATGTGACCCCCGCGCCGGGCGGGGGCTCGTGGGAACCGTTTGATGTTCCTGAGCCTTTTCCTTTCCCAGAGCGGACACCCCGGCTCGGGCGAGGGGAATAAAGAACCCACTCAGTACTCAGCTCCGTCCGCACCCCTCCGGGGACCTGCTGAGGCTCACGGGACCCACGGGTCGGTGGGAAGGAGCCAGAGTGTCCCAATCCAGCCACCCTGCCCGTGTCGGGGAGCGCCCACCAGCACCCACCCAGCGCCGGGCTCTGCCTGCCGGGGGGTTCCAGCGCCTTCTCCCCGACACGGGTGGGAGTTTTCCCCTCTCCCCTGAAAGACAACGCTGAGAGTTTCCCGAGGGATGCTGTGGGTGAACACGGACCCATAAGCGTACACAAAGTCAGGGCAGCCGGGGGCGGGCAGCAGCGGGGGGCACCGGGCAGGACTGGGCAGCCACGGGGGCCCCATCACCCCCCACCCCGAACACCATCGTTCTCCCCCGGGTTCTCCCTCAAGCATCCCCGCCCGCCCCCAGCATCTCTG
>VZTR01000748.1:248568-305617 GCA_013400775.1 Chaetops frenatus
CGGGCTGCGGGTTCAGGGGGGCTCTGCGGGGGCAGCGGCACCCCGTCCCCCGCGGGGCTGGGGCACAGGAGGCTCTGCGGGGGCTCTGCAGGGCAGGGATGCTCCCCGTTTCGGCCCCCCCCGACCGCGCATCCCCCCGGCAGAGCAGCCCGGCCCCGCGGGGCTGCGCTCCCATGGGGTACAGCGGGGGAAGCGCTCCTATGGGGTGCAGCTCTTTTGTGGGGTGCGGCTGTTTCACGGGGGTGTCTCCCAGCCCTAGACCGAGCAGATGTCGGTGTGCGGGGCTGCGGGGCGGGGGTCCCGGGGTCCCAGGCCTCTGGCAGCACTCTGAGCTGGGCAGGGGCTCCTGCAGCCCTCCTGCTGCCCCGCTGCTGTCCGGGGTCAGACCGGGACACCCGATGGGTTCCTTCCTGCGATTCCTGTGAGCGTCATTGCAGGAGAGAGCTTGGAGGACGCCCCTCTCTGCCAGTGACCTGGCAAGGAACGCTGGGATAACCTTTCCTTTTCTGGGCCAGTCTGTTCCCAGTCCTGCAGAGAAGGAAGGAGAGTGGGGTCACTGGTTTGGGCGCAGGAGGAGGCCAGCCCCCCATCCTGATGCAGAGTTGATGACAGAGGTTGTGCAGAGGAGCCCAGGCAGCCTTTCCTGCTGAAAAAGTTGGAAAAGCTGTGTTCCAAGCACACCTCTACCAGCATGGAATTAATTGCATCAGCCACAGCCCAAATGTTGCCAGCAGCATGCGCAGCTGCGTGCCTACGCCCCGTGATGCCCTCTGGCATCACCCAAGGGATGCTGCAGGAACATGGGGTTGGACTGGAGCTCTCAGGGAAGATGGATGAGATGGGAGGTGCCTCCTTGAGTTTCTGCATCAGGTGGGAAGATGCCCTTGGATGGGTGGCATCCCTGCCCATGGCAAGGGGTTGGAACTAAATGAGCTTTAAGGTCTCTTCCAACCCAATCCATTCCATGATTCCATGATGTTGCCTGGGGACGTGCTGAGAGCAGCAGCCAAACACCCAGGAATGCTGAGCCTGTTATGGGTCCAGTACCTTTAAAGGAGTAAATAAAGTGAAGAGCTTGACTTTCCCTGCTGTAGCTGAGCTCTGGTTGTGCCAGCCCAGGTGCCCACGGGCGTGCCACAGCTCCGTGTGTCTCTTGCAGGCAGGACACCGGCGAGATGTTTGCTGTCTGCCCGGCAAACGCCCCATTCCGGCAGGGCCGGGGGGCCCCGGCGCTGGGCACGGCCATCCCAGGGGCAGGACATGGGCCAGACTCCAACTCCAACTTCGTGGGAGAGGTGTGTGACAGCAACGAGAACTGGAGCCAGCCAGCGCCGGGGTCCCCGCTGGAGGAGGGCTCCAGCCGGAGCGAAAACACTACAAATCCATCTGATAATCTGCTGTTATTAATGCAGAGACAGATGGTCCAGGGCCGGCTTAGGGACAGCGCCGCGGGCCTGGGCGACATGCACCCCGAGCAGGGGGTGCGTAGCCCCCCCGAGGGAGCAGAGGTCGGCGGGGCTGGGGGACAAAACAGTGCTGAGGAAGCAGCCGGGGGATGTGTCAAGCCCCCGAGCTCCCCTGCAGAGGACAACGGTTACGCCAGCAGCTCCCTCAGCATCGACAGCCCCGACAGCACCTGCAGCACCACCTGGGACCCTCCTGCCTCCGCCCCCCAAGCCATGAGCCCCCCCGAGGCAGGGGCGGCTGAGCCGGAGCTGGGGACCCTCTTCCCGGTGCTGGCAGAGGCTGTGCAGCACCTCCAGGACAAGGAGCGCTTCAAGGAGCAGGAGAAGGAGAAGCACCACATCCAGCTGGTGATGTACCGGCGCCTGGCCCTGCTGCGCTGGATCCACGGCCTGCAGCAGAAAGTTGTGGACCAGCAGAACCGCTTGCAGGAGAGTTTCGACACCATCCTGGATAATCGCAAGGAGCTGATCCGCTGCATGCAGCAGGGCCCAGCCTGCCTCGCTGCCACAGCTGCCCCTGGCCCCTGAGGTGCCGCCTGTGCTGCCCAGCACAGCCCTCACCCTCCGGATGGTGTGGCATTGGCCGGTGGCATCTCCATCCTGTGCCAAGCGCTCACCAGGCCCCTGGGTGCCCACCCTGCCCTTCTCATCTCTCTCCAACACAGCCAAGGGCCCCCAGAGCATTCATCTCCATTATCCCTCTGCACTGGAATTTATTTTGTCCTGCACCCGGGTCCAGGGTGGCACTGGGCTGGGCCGACCTCAGGACCTTGGGGTTTGCTGAGCCTGAGGTGACCAGGCTCATCTTTAAACCTTATCAAGTCCATTGTTGAGCCTGGCTGAGCCACAGCAGTGCTGGGATGGCCATGCTGGAGCTGCAGGGCAGTGAGGGCCCCAGGGAAGTGAAGCTTCTAAACCTCCCTGGGCAAAGCACTTCCAGCATGTCTTCATCCCCACATCCCACCTGCACCGGTGTGTCCCTGCAGCCACGGCCCAGCCACCAGTAAATGTTGCTTGTTGGTGACAGTGAGGTGTCCTGGGCTGTGAGAGAGAAAAGAAATCATTCTGAAAAGTGACCTCAGAATGCTGAGAAGTAAATTTAAGTCCAATGATCCAACACCAATATATGTTTTTAATGTCCATATTAGAGAAAAATTAGTTTAGGTCTATATGTGTGTGCATGTCTGTCTGCTGTGGGCAATGCTCTCACTCAGTGCATGATCCCAAAGCTGCTCATAAACTTGTGGTGTTGGTGTTTATATTAATTTATCATTTGAGAGCAAAGAAAATTTTTTTTTTCTAATCTGCATTTTATCCAGCATGAGCTGTACACAGAACCCAAAGAACAGTTGTCTTAACTAGAGGTGGAAAAGGAGCTTCTGTGTGTGTTTGCTGTGCTTTGCTGTGCATCCATAGGACACATATTGCACTGAAGTGCTGATGTGGAGGGGCAGCAGTGGGCAGTGAAGGCTCAGCCACCAGAGGGGTCTGCACTCCCCATCCTGCCCTGATTGCCAAGCAGAGCCGGGCACTGATTCCATTTCTCATCTGCAAAAGGAGGGTGATGAGGGATTCCAGAGCTGCGTGTTCCCCCAGCCAAACTGCTTCCTGCCATTGGAGGAGCCACTTCACCAGGACCCCAGGGAACAGCACCATCCTGGTGATGGTCAGATCCTGGTGCCCACCACCCACCAGGACTATGGATTAACAACCATGACCAAGCCCACAGGTGACCCACGGGCAGCACCAGCCTCCTCCTGCCCCACATGGGGCACAGCCGGGCTCTGCTCCCCGTGGGGCTGCTGCCAGTGGGTGAAGTGAGGAGATCTACAAAAATCCTCTTCCAGAAAGGACATTTTGGTGGCAAAGGGTGCACTCAGCTCAAAGCAACCTGTGCCAGCACTGGAGCTTCCTGCAAGGCTCAAGCTGCCCTCACCTCCCTTGTGCTTGCTCGTGTCCAGCGCCTTCTGCCTCTGTCATATCCCAGACCTGTGATCGTGGGCATGTTGCACACCTTAATAAAAGCCTCGGAGCTGAAGGAGCCGAGCCCCAGCTGGATTTGTTCCTTTATTTCCCTTCCCAGGCCTGCCGGGCTGGGAGCAGGGGCTGGAGCATGTGCAGGCAGGGCTGCTGTGGGTGAATGGCAGGTCGAGGGGCACAGGTCTTGGCACCTCCCTGCCATCCCTGCATCCCTGGGCACGCTGCCTCAGCTACGCTGTGCCAGCACTGGCACTTCATCCAGCCTCAGTTTTTAAACATTTTGTGAACACCGGTGTGTGTTGCTGCTCCTGTCTCTCCTGTGGGGCAGCAGTCTGAGTGCAGGATTTACCTCCTGCCCCAGGAGAACGTGGCTGGAACCGGGGGGACCGGATTCCCGGATTCCTGGCACCCTGCCCTGCAGCCCTGCTGGTGGGGAGGGCTGGGGGCAGCTCTGGGTGATGGGGGTGGCAGATAACAACACCTGAGTGTTGACCCAAAGGTGACTTTGCCTCAGGCTTCACAGAGATTAACTAGAGATGAAAAAACGAGGCTGTAGCAGCCCTTTGAACCTTCCCTCACCTTTCCCCCCTCGCCTCCTTTCCTGCTTCTCCTTTCCAGCCTCTGAGTCTGTGGGAATCCAGGGATGCAATTCAGGGATCCCTGTACAGACACTGCAAGGCATGAAGGGCAGAAGGGCCACATTTTTCCATCCTCATCCCTGCCCTGCAGCTGGGGCTGCTGGGAGGTTTGTCCAAGCCCTTGGGGGTTCCATAGGATGTGGGGTGCTCCTCTCTGAGCCTGTTTCTCACTTCACCCACTTTCCATGCAGCCCAAGCTCCAGGAGGTTTGGGGGAACATGAGCCCTCCCAGATATGCAGCGAGACCGAGAGATTCTCTGTTTATCTTGGTTGAATGCTTTACACAAATAATTATTTCCAAGGTAAATATTGTGAAAATCCAGATTATTTGCTCAAGAAATGAAAGAATAACTGCAGGAGAACATCAAAGAAGTGGATCTGCTCTGGCAACAAGAGGCTTCCTCCTTGGTTATTGGGAGCCTGATGCTCCTGCCCCAGGACCTGGCTGGAGATGGCCAGAACTGATTTGCAAAATCAACTTCAGACAGAGCTTTTCCACTCTCAGCTCCCGTGCCCAAATGAGATTTGAGAATTAATTAAAAACCCAACCAATTGGAGAGGGGGGGGGAACAATAAAGACACAAAACACTGCAGGGTTGAGCCCAGGCCAGCTTGGGGGGACAGGGCCCCACTCTGACCCTGCATCCCGTGCTCAGCCCCCTCTGGGTGCAGCTCAGGTGGGATGAGTGCCACAAGCAGGCACTGGCACAGGGCTGGGACTGGGATCTGACCCAGGACTCCACGCCAGGGATTTCCCCAACCTCAGGGATTGCCAAGCCTCTCTAAAGGGACTGAATTCTCACCTCACAGAGGGATTAACTTGGCTCTCAGGGCAGATGCTCCAGCCCCAAACCCCTGCTAGGTTGGTGGGAATGCCACCAGCAGGGTGTGGATCCAGCCGGAAACCTGGAACCGTTTTGGGGCTCCCCCCCAGTTTGGGGGGATCTGAGCTACGGACCCCATGGCATCCGAGCCTGAATTCCTGTGCCTGACTGATGGCCTCTCTGGTTTTAAGGCCTCCTCTGAAAGTTTATTGTTACTATTATATCAAATTCCTGTGACACTGGGCTGGTTTTTCTGCACAGAGCAAGGTTTGGCAAATGTTGCCTTGCTTTGAAGGTTAAAATAATGGCATTAAACCAAAATCAAGTATTTAGGAAGCTTTGGAGGGAAATATTTTACCTTGTAATTGGAATCCACTCTAACCCTTTCCAGTATTTTATGGGCTTAAAAAAAGTCTTTAAAAATAAAATTGAATGATGTGATAATTGATGCAATGGAAGTACAAAAGAAAATTAATCATGTCAAGCCATTATCCAGTGATCCAGACTGGGACACACTTAAAGTATCCCAGGATCCCTTGTTTATTATGTCTTGGAGACTTCCAGATCCCACATGTTTAGTTTGCAGTGGGAAAAGGACTTTCCTTTCTCTCAGCTGGAAGGATGAGCACAGCCAGAGCTGCTTCCCTCACCCCAAATGTCACACCCAGGCAGCACCCAGTGTAGTGAGGGGTCCCACCCCCCTGAACACCCCATGTCCCACTGTCACCATCCTTCCCAGGCTGCTCCCTGGGGCATGGAGGGGTGAAGCTGCCTGGAGAGATGAGCTCAACCCTTATAGGATCCATATGTGCCATGGTGCTGGGAGCACCTGCCACTGCCTGGGAGGTCCAGGAGGGTGGTGGGGAGCAGGGGGAACTCTGTCCTGCTGCCCCAGTCTCTCCACATCAGATTCAGATCAGGACACAGGATCACATCAGATCAGGACAGAGACATCCTCCTTGTCCATCCAGGCTCCTTTTTCCTGCAGCCCTGGGTAAGTGGCACTGACTGGTGGGAACTGGAGGGCTGGAGGCAGATCCTGGGAGTTCACATGTGGCCCTGAGCCTTGGTGCACCCCTCCTGTTCTAGCAGCATCCACTGGGACAGAACCACCATCCACAGGATTTTTCAGGCTATTCTCACTCCCTGATGTTTTATATTTTATTTTAACTGCCTCACACTGGCAGAATAAATACAGAAGAAATACAGTCACCTCCTGCTTGAAACAGAGCAGAGCAGTACCAATGCTGAGAGCTCGGGGTGGACAAGGTGGGAGGCAGGATTGGGAAATACCAGGATCTTCCCCCCACCCTACACTGCTGAGGTGTCAGGACATGTTGCAAACCCCGCTGCCCTTCCAGGGTATTTCTAAAACCTTGGAATGCATTAAAATCTGGACATCATCCCAGCCTGATCAGTGCAGCCAGAAACATGAACCTGGAGCAGCGCTGCCCATCCACAGCCAGAACGGGCCCACGCTGGGATGTGACCAGCACAGCCACGCTCACTGTGAGCATCCTCCTCACCCTGGCTTGGATGGTTCATTTTCCAAAACCTGTTTCCTGCTCTTCCTTTCCAGCAGCGTTGGCATGGGCGGGACCCCGAGTGCCGGGCTCTGCCGCGGTATCTGATGGAAACGCAGTTTGAGCCTCCCTTCTTTAATGATTCCCTTTGAAATGTTGTTGCTTCCGCACATCCCCCTTCGGGGTAGAATATTAAGCAAGAGCAACTCGGCTGGAAATTCAGATTGTTTTTGTGTCTGTTTTCATTTACATTTTAATGACAGAGGAATCGTAGCAATCGGGTTGTTTGCAGCAGGGCCAGGGAAAGGGGGAAAATCACCTGCCACCACCTCACCTTTGCCCTCTGTGAACAGCACCAGGAGCTGGGAATCACCAACTTCAGGCATGAAGGGTCTCTTTTTCCCTTTCTCCTGCCCAGGCAGGTGGGATTTAAATCAGAAATGGGCTCTTGGACCCCTTGCAGGGGTTTTGCCCAGGTGCAGCACCGAGAGAAGGATGCACCAGGTGTTTTGGTGCTGGGGAAGGGGATGTGGTGTGAAGGATGCTGTCTATTTGGGATGGTTGGGTGCAGAGGCTAAGGGTACTGGTGCTGCTCCAGGAGCTCACTGCACCTGCAGGAGGAGGGGAAAAGGGCATCATCCTCTGCTTTTGACAGAAGTGGGGCAGGATTTCCCCTGTGAGAGCAGAGCCCCTTCCCAGGAACCAGCACCTCAGTGCCCAGGAACCAACTCAGTGCCTCACCAGCAGCCCATGGCTCTTCAGATAAGGTATGGGGATTCAGGCCTCCCTGAGAAAACAGCTGGGAGTAAAGATCACTGGAAGAGAGGCAATAAACTCTCAGTTATTCTTCTGCCAGGGAGGCCAATTGAGCTGCAAAGAGTGCCCCAAGGCCAGCCGTACATCATTATTTCCTCACTCAGGTCCCGAGTGATGTAGTGGCTGTCTTGCTGGAGGGAATGCCTTTCCAGTTTCCAGCATCAGCACTGGAATATCTGGAGCCCTGGAAGCATCGGGTTGAATCCCAAAAGCCCCAGTGCTGCATTTTATTCCTTTAAGATGATAATAATCCGAGTACCGCCCTGTTCATGAGTGTTTGATTGAGGGCTAAAAACAAAGGTTCTGCCTGGACAGCCAAACAAGCCCCTGGGGGCTCACTGGGGGGTTGCAGGCTCCTCCTGGCCAGGATGGGGGGACATCATTCCCCATGGGCTGCTGCACATTGGGATGGGGCTGGGGCTGCCAAAGATGGGCTCCAGCTCCCTGACATAGGTGGGACTGCTGTGTCACCACTGCCAAACTCTGCAGACAGGAACCCCTGGGGTGCAGACTGGGACCAGGTTTCAGCCTCTGGGATGGCCAGACTGGTCTCCAAGTTCTCTGTGGACCACTGGATAAAAGTTTAGGTCGGTGTGGTGGAGTGAGGCTTCCAGCTTGTCTGTGCTTAGATTTGAAGTGCCTGGCTTGACTGCATTCATAAACTCTATCTGTGTTTTCCATCGTGGAATCTCCATTTTCCTCTGTCCTGGCTTAATTTCTCTGCTCTGGGCAGGGCTGGAGGGAGAAGGCAGCTTCCAACTCCCAGTCACGGGAGGGAGGCTGCACTTCTCACCACCAACAAGGTGAAACAACAAAGAAATGCATTTGGGTTTTTTAAGTCCATTGAGGGCTTGGCCCATTTTGTTTTCCCTTCCCAAGACCTCCTTCCCCATGGTTCCAGTCCTGCCCTGCAAGTGGCACCATCTGTATTTTCCTGTGTGAGTGCTGCCAGAGGCAGGAGTGGCACTGTGGCACCGGCTGTGCCAGGACCTGAGTGCGGGATCCCATCACCACACCGGCCCTTGCATCTCCTGAGTTGTGGCACACTTGCTTTCCCAAGCCATCCAAAAACTTCCCAGGATGGGGAGATCCAAGCTGACTTTCTGTCTCCTTTGTTTTCTCCAGAAGGGCAAGGAGGAGGATGTGGAGCCAGCACCGGGGCACACACAACCCAGCAAACCCGCTGAAACCCGGGAGAAATGGAAACTTTTTAAAAATTCATGAAAACCGAGGAATACAAAGCCGAATTAGGACAGCCGGTAGTGCTGGGCTGAGTCTGTTTGGTGTTGATACTGTGCAGAATTAAGTCAGACTGGTCTTTCTTGTGGCCAGAGGGTAGGAAAAGGGCTCCCAGTGGAGAGGACCCAGCCCGGCACTGGCGATGCTGAGCGGGGATTGATAACCCGGCACGGGGGGCCGCGGCTCCCACGGATGCTGCTCCGGGCCCAAAAGCTGCATTTATCCCAGCGATAGCAGCCGAGCCAGAGCTGCAGGCCTTGGGGGCGAAAAAGGCTTAAAAACCCATCCTTCATTCATCAGGCAGCTGAGACAGAGAGGGGGAGGAGGGGGAGTCAAAAATGATGGAGGACGAAATAAGAATTGGAGGAAACGTGGAGGGTGAGCTGCTGTGTCCTGGACAAGGGGTTCAGTCCTTGCCCACAAGGCCAGGAATGGGCAGATGCCTGGGTTGGGGGGGTGCCCAGGGGGGCATCAGGGCATGAATCCCACCTGAGGTGTCCCTTCCTAATCACAAGTAATACCCCTCTCCAATCCTGGAGCCACTCACTGCAGATGCTGGTGGGCAGGAGGCAGCGATGGGTGCTGAGGCCTGGGGTCCCCTTTCCATCACCCCCCTCTGGTGCCTTGGCAATGCCAGGTGGCCACTGGGAATTTTGCAGACAGGGGAATGGCAGGAGAAGGTTCATCAGTCAGTTCTCATGAGCAAATAACACAATGTGACAGTGGGAGGCTGTGAAGGGCTGCGAGGGGCTGTGAGGGGCTGCAGACACCCCTGAATTGAGGAAAAGCCACCATGCAGAGAGGATGTGCCCAGCAGCACGGGCAGGGATCTGCCAGAGCAGGGATCAGTGTAGGCAGGCAGCAGAGAGGGAAGGGGGGCTGGACGTGCTCATGGCTGAGACATGCACCCCAAAAACTTCTGCCTGCTGTGGGAGATTTCTGCTCTGCCCCTAGCTCCTCTGGACATGAAGGCAGCTCGCTATGGAAAACTTTCCAAAGGACTCGGTTTGGCTGCATGCTGGAAGAAAACCAAGTTTTAAAACCTTGAACAGTTGATGTACCAGCTCTTGTTCCACAGCCAGCCCCAGTTCTGCACCCATCGACTGCGAGGCCAGAAGGAACCATGACACGAATCAAATTTGACATTTTACCCAGCCTGGGCCAAGGAAACTCACCCAGAACCTTCTCCACCAGCCCCACAGCCTCTGACAGCAGCGTCACGGCTAGGAAAGCATCTGTCAGCTCTGTGGTAACAAACGAGGCCATGGGCACAGCAATTAACTCCCCACACCCTCCCAGGTTCAATATGGGGACACCCATGGCAGATCTGAGAGCAGATGTCAAATCCCCCTCTCCACTCATCTTTATGGATGCCTAAAGTACATTTAAGAGCCTGCCAAAGAGGGAAGACCCTCTCTGGCTGCTGGGAATTAGCTGTTTGCACCCCTTGGGGGTCACCTGATGGCCACACTGGTCACCCAGGCCAGAATAAGAAGTGCCACCACCCAACTTCTCCTTGTTGAGGAAGGAGTTTCCTGCCACATTACTCAGTGGGGTCCAAAGCGCCAGGATTGCACTGTGGAAATAATTCAAATTAGGCATGCGTGTAATTACCAATATTTTATCCAAACAGGAGGAGCTGGAACATCTCTGGGTATCTGGGGAATCATCTCACTAGATGCAAAGCAGGAAATGATGTGGTGGATGCGGGACAGGCTAATGCAGACCCTGCCCAGGGCTGCCTGTGGGACAGGGGCACAATAAACGTCCTGAGGATGTGCCAGCAGTGTGGACATCCCAGCCAAGCTCCTCCTCTGCTGCCCCTTCCATGATATATCATGGTGGGACAACCATCCTGACAGTGGATATCCATCTCCAAGCATCCTAAATGCTTGGAATGCCAGGCTCTTGTCCCATCCTGCTCATTTGCCAGCTCTGTCCAAGCCCTGTCAGAGGAGGCTGCATCCCTGCTGGTGCTCCCACGCCAGAGCCTGCACCTTCCTTGTGTGTGGAGGACGAGGCTGTGGCAGCTCCCAGCTTGGGACCTGGCAGATGTAGAAATTGGGTTTAGAGACTGCCAGGGACTGGAGCCACCAGGAGAGGTGTGGGTTGAAACCAGCCAAGCTCCTCCAGGCCAGCCCTGCTCTGGTTCAGCTCTGAGCAGGTTTTCCATGCCCTGGGTTTGGTGGTTTTTTTTTTTTTTTTTTTTTTTTTTTTTTTTTTTTTTTTTTTTTTTTTTTTTTTTTTTTTTTTTTTTTTTTTTTTTTTTTTTTTTTTTTTTTTTTTTTTTTTTTTTTTTTTTGTTTGTTTGTTTGTTTGTTTGTTTTGTTTTTTGTTTTGTTTTGTTTTGTTTTGTTTTGTTTTGTTTTGTTTTGTTTTTGTTTTTGTTTTGTTTTGTTTTTGCTTGGAACAAGCCCAATACACCAAGTTTTGTATGATTTTCTGCCTCCAGCTCCAGACTCCAGACTTTCCAGAAACTCAACCTCTCGGCTCGTGTCAGACGCCTGCTGCTGGCTCCTGGTGCTGCCAAAAATGCCCTGCAGGCTGCTCAGGAGTCGCCAGCTCAAAAGCCCGGGCACGAGCCTTACCCGGTGCTCGGCAGCAGCCCCGCGGCTGAGGGGACAAGGTGGGGATGGAGCCCGGGGCATGGGCTCATCCCGGTGCTGCTCAGAGCGTGTCGGAGCAGGTTCCTGCAGTAAAGGTGAAATTTGCAGGGAGCTCCTCTGAAATGAAAGCAGCCCCTGGAGCAACCTTTCCTCAGGAATTACCCCGCTGATTAATCTCTCCCAAAGTCACCGGTGATAAATGAAGTGATTAAGTGACTGACCTGCCTGTGGGGCTGGGGTTTTGTGGGGGTGGGCAGGAAGGGATGTTCCCCCCACCACCATTTGGTCTCTTTACAGACCTGACACCTCCTAAATCCATACCACCAGAGCAGCCCTGGGTGGCTCTTGCAGTGGGGACAGTACTGGGAGAAGGTCACCGGTGACCACCCAGCTCTGTCACTGCTCAGAGGGGACTGTGGAAATTGGGGAGAGGGTGTGGAGGCCGGAGTGACCTCGTGCAGCCGGGGGCTGGGGCAGAGGACCGGGGGTGCTGCTGCTCTCAGCTGCGTTTGGTGGTCCCCGCGTGTACCAGGGGCTAATACGTGTGAAAAGCAGATTTATTTTTGCCTACGTTTCATATTCTTCACGCTCCACGGCGGGAGACAAAGGATCAGCTCTTCAATGGAGTCCTAAGAATAAACCTTAAACCTCATCAAATCCAATCCGGCAATAAAAATTGCCCGAACAAAAGGCCAGGGACGGAGGGTGGTGGCGGGGCCGTTTGCCCACGATAACAAGTTTTCACAAGACTGTTTATCCGCACAATTTGGAACGACACTTAAAATCTCTAATCCCAATAGGCATGAAAGTGCTTGTCCCGAGCAAGCAGGTGGATTGTCCCGCCTTGCCAATGCTGTTTGGTGGCCGCGGCGGTGCCCGTGGGGGTCACGGGGAATGTGCTGAGACGGGGCAGCTGCAGCCTGAATGCCTCTCTTCAACCTCAAAGCCTCGGCCTCTCTCCCCCGCACCCCTCTCCATCCCACCCCCTATTCAAGCCGGTTTTAAAAGGCAGCAAAATGGTTACAAGGTTTAAGGCAGAGGCGAGCAAAATGCTGCACAAAGGGAGGACAAAGGCGTGCGGCGGCCGGTCCCCTAATCCAGCATTGCCCATGGCAATGCAGCCCGGAGCGGGGCTGCGCGGATTAAACCCACTGCCAACGCCGGGATTTAGCGGCAGGGCTGGGGGGTGCCGAGGGCTGTTCCCCCCTTCCCGGCCCACCAGAGCTCTCCGGGGCATCCGTCCCTCCAGGGGCTGGTGCAGGAGGTGGGGTGGAGGCAGCGAGGCAGAGCGAGTTCACACCAGTCCCTCATCCCAGGGAGCAGTGCTGGTCCTCGGGCTGGTGTGGATCCTGTGGAGGCAGGAGGTGGGATGTTGGGAGCTGACTGATGTTGGGCTCAGCAGAGATGCTGAGGGTGGAGCGAGAGCTGCTGTGTCCCCAGCGGCATCTCCAGCCCAGAGAAACCCTTTATTCCTCCTGTTTTTACACTAAATTCCAGAAAGTGTTCATAGCAAATGACAGCTCCTCTGTTGCCCAACTTGAAGCCTTCCAAGGCCGTGCCATGAGCCACTGGACCAGCTGCTTTTCTCTAGTGGCTGCTGCCTCCAAGCTCCCAACTCAGTTCTGTGCCAGGAGCAGGTGCCCACATACCCAACAGAAAGCTCTCTTCAGGGGGAATCTCCCCTGTGGGGCAGGGATGGGGTGAGCCACAAGCCCCCATATAAGACCAGCAGTCCTATAACTACCAGGACTGCTGACTGAGGATGCCCACACCTCTTTGTCCCCCAAATGCCTGGTGGTCTCCAGGACAGTCTTGGCTCCCAGCACACACTGCCTATCCTCAATTTATGGAAAGCTTCTTCTTCTGGGCCTGACATTCCCTCAGCACTCAGAAAAGGAGCCTTCTCTCGCACGCCATAAGTTTTCCCCTCTGTCTAAAGCTGGCCTTGAAATTAAGGTAATTATTTTTGCTGCGTTCTGAGCCGGAGCCCGCCGCTGTGCCCGGCTCAGCAGACGGCTGCTAATCCCTTTAGCACTCCAGAACTTTCACCCAGACGGCGACGGGGCTCGGGATAAAACTGAACTGACATCCCTTTCGCACGAGGAGGTGAGGGAAGGCGCATCGGAGGCTCCTCGCTGGGAAGCAGGGCGGGGCTGGGACCCCGCGGCTGTTTTGGGGGACGTGTCACGGTGGCAGCGACACGTCCCACCGGCTCGGGGTGAAGGAGCGTCAGCGCGACGCCACCGAGCCGCGTCTGCGGGTGACAGCAGTGGCACCCCTGATCTGCCCTGCCCTGCTTCCCACACCCACCGTAAAAAAGGCTGCTGTTTGGGCGCTGCTTGGCTGCGGTGAGAATTGCTGGGCTCAGGGCTGGGAGATGCCCTGGGTGTTCCCGAGGTGGGTGGGATGTCCCACGGGTGGCTGGGACATGCCAGGGGAAGGGCAGGTCAGGGGTGGGCTGCACCCCTCTCCCCAGGGCTCAGGTGTGCTGCGGTCCTCGCTGGATGCTCTGAGGCTCCTGCTCGCTGCGAAGAGGCTTTTAATTACTGTCAGTGCCCGAGTCCTGCAGCAAACTGCTCCTTCCTCCCCCCACAGAGGGGCCAGGGGCAGGTCAGGGCTTTGGGCCATTTTCAGGCACAGATTTGTGATCCAAAGGGAAGGACAGAGATCCCAGGAGTACAACATGCACAGCGGGACTGGTTTTTCACCAACAGGTAATGGGGCACAGGGGCAGCAACTCAATCCCCGCCCAGAGCTGCCCAAGGCATTTCTGCTAAGGAAATCCTCAGAGAGAAAATCTCTTCTCTCCACGATTATGGCCACTGAAGCTGTGTTTGGACACACTCAGTCTGCACAAGGCTGCCCCTTCCTTCCTTCCTTAAGCAGTCTGCCTTTAAAACATCTACGAAACCACAGCAAAAGCAATACCCAAATTGGCCAGGTCAAGTATTTTTTTCCTCCCCAAGTTCCTGGCAAAAAGAAGACACTTGAAAAAGTTGAAAAAAAACCCCAAGACAGTGATGTTGTGCTTTAAATTAGCATTAATTTACAAAGCCCAGACAGACCCGCTAAGCAAATTGTGCCCATTAAAATATTAACAACAGATTTTCCCTATTGCTCCTTTGGGTCCGGAGCCTGAACAGGGCTGGTGATTAAGGCTTTTTTAATTCTAAGAGCCTCACTGACTGAGCTGGGCCCGTGTGCGCCCACGGCCGCCTGCACTGGGAGGGTGTCAGGGTGACCTCAATAAAGTAGGTGACTATGGCACCTCTAATCCCCTCTTTTAATTGATTACTCTCACCCAGCCCCCGAGGCCATGAGAATGGGGGACCCACCCTCTATAGATTAGCACCCTTTAGTTTACAGATCAGCCACTTTTTCAGTCCTTTGCCCTGCAGCAATGCATGAAAATAACACTAATCTCATTAAGGACAGAAGGGAGCCCTTCAAAGTTTATTAATAATGGGAGCAGACAGGGAGAGAGTCAGGCTCTGGGTCAGATTTCAAAGCTGGGGAAGTGGCAGGAGCTTTCCAAGGGCCCGGTTTTGCCAGGGAGAAGGGTTTTTGCCATATTTCCAGCTGGATCTGGAGATGCTGGTGATGGCTCTGAGGAGCACTGGGATTACTGAGCATCTGGGACCTCCCAGATATGGCTGGGAAGGGATGGCAGTGCCCACCACTGGTTTGGCTGCTTGGGAGCTGCTCCAAGCTCTGCTCCACTGCACAGGACTGCCTTCCCTACAACCCCCAGCTGAAAAGTTTCTTAAAAGATGGCAAGATCTCATCACCTTGAAAGAGACCTGCCAAACAAGATCTTAAGCTTTAAACACCGGAATGGAGACACCACGTTAAAAAGGAGAATAATATTTTTCAAGGCCAAAGCAGCATCCTAGACCTGGTGTCAGGGTTTTAAGTGGAATTGAAGAGCAACACAGTCCCTGAGAGCTGATGGCTGTAGGGCTTTAACCTTGGAGTGGGGCACAGGCTGCCCATTTCTGCTGTCTGGGGGCATTGTGTCTCAGGGGGCCATTGGCACCCAGGGCTGGGCTTGTTTCACCTTCCTCACTGTGTGATGAGAGAAAAACCTTTCAGCTGAGAGGTCTGGGGGTCTACAAATGCCATGAACAGGCTGATAGAGGTTATGAGAGATCACCCAATTTCTCCCTAGGTGCCCAAATCCCTCAACAAAGTCCATGAATTTTTAAAGCACTTTCCATGTGCAGTGTCCCCAGCTGAGATGCACTTTTAGGGATGAGCTCTGATTTACCCCCTGGCTTCAAACAGAAGATGGCACAAATGCTGTGGCAGATGCAAGGCCTTGGTGCTGCTACACCTGAACTCTGCCTCTGTGATTTCCCAAGCACCCTGAGGGATTGGGGTGTTGGGACCCTTGACCGCACCTGTGGAATGCTGTAAATCCCAGGGGATTTGCAGAGCCCCAGGGAGACACCTCATCTGTGAGAGGGCTAAACCCAGAGCGGGGATTCCCTCCCACTGCTGACACAGGTGGGCATCCCATGGCTCTGGAGCTCGGGGTGAGACTAAACTGGCATCCTTTTGTCACCTGGAAGTGAGGAGAGAAGCAGCTCATGGGCCACACGTCAGGAGGTGCCCAAATCCACAACACCCCAAGAGGGCTGGATTTTGGGATAGGTGTAACACCAAGGGTTTGAGGGGGGCTTGGTGAGAGGATGAGCTGGATCAAGAGGAGGGAGGGTCCCAGGTTGCGATCCCTCCAGGCCTAACCTAATCACCATCGCTCTGCATTATTACCCTGCCTAACGTGGCATGCTTTTAAATAAAATATGCAAAGATTTCTCAAATTATTTCCCCGGGGCAAGTGCGTTTTCTATCTTCGCTCGTGCATGTTAATCTGAAAAATGCAAATTCCACACACACCCCCATCTGTTGGGGCTCGGCCATTTATTAACTTTTTTTTAATGCAAAATGTTTCTTTCTTTTATATATATATATATGAAAAAGCAATGAGTTTTGTTATATCTGCCCCTGTTTTATTTCATTTAGAGAAAACAGTTTTAATGGGTAAAAGTAATTATAATAATAAAATGGCCCTGAGGTGCTGAGAATTACGACTCACTCAGCACCGGAGTTTTAATCAGAGATTGGTGTTGGGCAGGATTACAGCTGCAAGAAAGCTGGGCCTGTTTTAAGAAGAAATGCGATGTTGAGGGGACAAGATTTACCTATTTATTTATCCAGGATGACTTTGATATTCAGGCCTGAGCCAACAGTACATCTCAAGAGACTGACAGCTACCTTGTGGTTGCCTGGACTTTGGTGGCACCTCCCCAGGCTGCAGGGCTGTCCCTGTCCCCATCCTCTCCTGCCCAGGGGTGACAATCCCAGACTCCCCAAAGCAGCACGTGGGCAGCGCCCTCATGTCCGTCTTTAGGGCTCCTTTGACAAATCATCAAGAAAAAAGCAACCACAGGCAAAAAAAAAAAAAACAAAACAAAACAAAAAAAACCCAAAAAACCCACAACAAAACAAAAAAAACGGGGAAAGGAGGACCCCAGTGCTGTGTTTACCCTGACAAGAACCCGATGTGACAGAGCTCGGCGTGCTGAGCGTAATTGGCAGCCTCTGCCCAGGAGAGGCCCATGGACAAACTTGCCCCAGGACGTGAGGATGCCCCGTCCCCGAGCCCGCGGGTCCCCACGGCAGGGGGAGAATGGGGACCGCGGCCCCGGCACTGCCGCCCTGGGGAACATCAGCCTTCACCTGAGTAATGAGACAAAACCCAGGGAAAACACACATGAAAAGGAAGGGAAAGAGAAACTCTTAGGAAATAAGATCAAAGTCCTGCCTTCAAAAACGTTGTCCTGCAGCTATGAAGGAGCCCAGATCGCCCTAATTGCGGCAGCCGCGTGCAGTGCTTGGCACAGTGCTGGAGTGGGGGACGGGCTGGGGGGGACCCAGAGGTCCCAGCACCCAGCTGGGAGGGACAGGAATGCAATGGGGATATGCTGGGCTTGCTGGTTTTATTTTTGGAGTACTCCTGTCCTTGCTCCCACAGGCCCACGTAGCTCCACAGTGATGTCTGAATGAGAACAGTGGTGTGAGTCCTCATGTGAAAGGCCAGAGGGAAGCTGCTGGCTTGGGACACATCACACATCTCACTTAATACAATTGTATTAAACAAATTTGTATCAATATTTATTATGTAAATACATAATTTTATTAATATCGTTCCTGCTAGACATTTGAAAGAGAACCATTGGATAAACTGATGGCCAACTGCTTGGACTCACACAGTTGGTTTATGCAGGACAAATGGTTACAGAAAAGGAGCTGCTGGAGAGAAGATGCCTCTCTTTTGGAAATTTGCAAAGAAACTCCAGAACTGAGGCTCTCCCAGGCTCCCTGAGCAACTTCCAGAAGAAGCAATGGATTAGAGGGAACTCCAGTCAGGGAGTGTTGGGGGCCAAGGGATGCCCAGGTGTGTCTGGTGCTTTGGACATGGGAGAGTCGCTGTCCTGGGCTGGCCCTTGCCAACCCCCCATTTATTGCCATGTTCAGGGCACAGACTGGCTCTGCAGGCAGATGCTGCTGCCTTTCCATGGGGCTGGCACAGGGATGGATGAGCTGGCAAGTTTGCCTTCTCTCACCCCTTTTCAGCAGTTGCTCCCCATCCTTCTGTCTGCCATGGTCCCACAGTACCCAGGTCCTACAGCAGCCAGGCAGCCTCTGGTCCCTGAGGGGACGTGGGGGACTGGGAGTCACAGCTTCAAACCAGCCTGACCTCTGTAATGCGTGCAGAGCACCCAGGTCCCCGCCACGATGCAGGGAAGCAGCTGGCTGGCCCTTTAAAACCTTTTTTTTCCCTCTCTTGTTAAAAGATGTCTGGGAGGGGAGCTGCCAATCTGAAAAATGATCCTTCCTTTTTTCCATTTTCTTCCTTCTCTCCTTCTAGCTCATGCTCATCTGTTCAGGTGAACCGCAGGCACATTCATTAAATCTCTGTCTTTGACACCTCAGCTGCTTTGGAGCCCTGGGCTGCTCTTTCTCTTTTCTTTCCATGTTTTTTTCCTGTTCCCCATCTCCGAGCCCACCTGATCAGCACACTAAGGCAGCAAGAGCGAGCTGTGGAATCATTAACAAAGCACAACTCCGCTGCTGAGGTGCTGAGTGGCCGCTTTTTGGGAGGGTGCTGGGGGCACCCGCTGTCCCTGCTCGTGGACAGGGAGCAGTGGGGCACTGTGAGGTGCCACCACTGGCACTGGGGTGGCACAGAGGGAGATGAGTGTGGTGACAGCACAGCCTGCACCCAGCCAGTGCCCCGGGGCTGCGGCCGGCAGCCAAGGGCTTGGCTCACTCCACTGTCCTCAGTCCCACTAAATCCTGTTACTCCATGCAGGAATGCCTTCCCTGCTCCCCAGGCCCCCCTGGGCTCCCCAAATCCTCCCAGGGCTTACCCTCATGAACCCATTCCTTGCCTGTCCCATAAGTCCCATCCTGACAGGGAGGCGCTGATGGCTCATCTTGCCACAGATTTGCTGCTTGGCCAAGAGGGACAGAGCCCATCTCCAGAAGCTGCTTCTGGATCAGCTTCTGATGCTGAGTGGGGCTGGAGGAAAGAGATAACCCACCCAGCTGCCGCCAGGAAGGATTTGGCCTCGGCTGTGCTGGCTCCTGGCCGGGTACCTGCCCACTGCTCCCAGCCCTGGAAGCCCCAGCATTGAGAAGTGAAGGTGGTGGGGGTTAAGATGCTCTCCATGGCCTTTGCCTGTGGGCTCAGGACAAAGGGGCAGGCAGAAAGGATCCCTTTGGTAGAGGCAGAGCCCTCACAACCAGGAGGAGGGCAGAAGGACCGGGGCTGGGCCCAACACCTCAGGAAAGCAGGTGTCCAAATCCCAGCTGTCTCTGGGATGCAGTGAGTGCACCCAGGGCAGGGCAGTGTGTCTTGCAGGAAGGGGAAAGCCTGCTGTGGAGAACGGGGCTGAGCAGTGAGTGTCTCCAGGAGGCTCAGCAGGACTGGGACTGTAAAGCTGCGAATTCCTGCAGAGTTTTGTTAGCAGGATCGGCGCGCAGCCTGGTGCCCTGCTCCGAATTAATTATCCGCTGACACGATTTCACTTCTTTCCCTTTGTGTTATTTTAATTAACAGAGATCTCCTCCAAGCAAGCCAGCTGTCATGTAAATTGTAAAATTGTCAGCATGTACAGGAACTTAACAGGGACTGGAAGAAAGCCTTGCACAAAGGGATGTGCTACTTTCCCTTTTTGGTTTTCCTTCTCTTTTTTTAAAAATCTGACACATTTGTAAAGTTAAAAAGAAGTGTGAAGACTAGAGTGGGGCAACAGATGGAGAAAGCCTAGCTATTACTTTAGATCCATTTCTTGAGGCAGAGGTGCAGGACAGAGGTGTTCTTAAGTACTTTGAATCAGGATTGTTTCTTTGCACATCTCCATAGCCTGGGAATTCCTCCCAGTTACCTTCCCCTCTTGTCCAGATGGGCTGCAGGTGGGATGAAACCTACCATAGGAAGGACTCAGCATTAAGCTGGGCAAAAGAAGACATCCATGGCTTTGATATAATTAATCTGATGTGTGTCCATTGTGGATTTCACCCCCATTCATTCTGAGCTTGATGAATCCCTGTGTGCCGACAGCCAGCTGCAGGGCTGGCTCTAGCTCTACTCCTGTGTCACCTAGGCTTGAGATTTTTAACTATGAGCCAAAATCAGCCAGTTCTTCCAAAGATCCGACTCTGCAAACAAGCAAAACCGTGTTAATGGGCCCCATATGTCTTTGGTTAAAAGCTGCTCCAGCAACAAGAGCAGCAGATGCAGAAGGGAGCAGGCAGAGCCGGAGGTATGGGGGGAGTTCATGTGAGGATATTCCGTGGACATCCCATCTCCCCCAAACGCAAGCAGAAGCCTGTGGTAACCCTGCAGCAATCAATTAATAAATGCTAAGGCAAGTCAATGAAGGTTAGCAAGGCCCCAGCTCAACGGGAAGCTCAGGGAGGACAGTGGGAAGTGGAGATGCTCCGGAGCAGTGGGTGGCAGCAGGACACCAAGGGGGAGATGTGCCAGGGCCAGGGGTGTCTGCACTTGGTGGGACCTCACAAGGCCATGGGGCAGGAGGGATGCTCACCAGACCTGCTCCCTGAAGACAAGAGCTGCTTCCCATTTTTTGTAAGAAATGATATGTTTTTTTCCCTGCCTGATTTCGGGAGATCAACAGCCTGGGAAGGGCCTGGATTTTCTGCAATCTGGTTTTCAGTGCATGTCTCATCCTTACAATCTACAGACCTCGGCTATGTCTGGATGAGGACTGATCTACTTAATTCCATTTCTTCCCTCCCTCACCACAAATTGTTTTTGTTGCCCTTTGAGAACAAAGCAAGAATATTCCAAACCACATTCTGGTAAAGAGGGATGGATTTTCTTTCCCAGCAGCAGCCAGGGATACAAGCCTGGAGACAGCTGAGCAAGCTACAGCATCACAACCCAAATGCTGAGCTTATCCAACGAGCACAGCTGGGCTGTGAGGGCTCCAGCCTGATGCTGAGGGTTCCACAGTGAGGCCAGGGGCTGGGATATGCCGATCGCATATGGAGGTTCCCTCTCAGCCCCGTTTGCATGCCAGGCATGCTGCTTGTCCACTGAAACAAATGACCTTGAGCAGTGCTGTGGGTCAATAAAATAATTTGCTAACTGATCCATCTTCTGTGGCAAACAGATGAATCAACTCCAGCTCCCTGGGCTGTTTTATGTACGGATGGGAGAGCCGTGAAGTTAAAATAACGTGTGCGGCCACATCCATCTCTGTGCAATGAAAGGATGGCTCAGAGTGAATAAAGTTGTGTTTTTCTAGATGGGGAAAAACCACCTCTGCATCTCCTGACACTTGACTTGCTGAGGTGGGTTCTGTTCCCCAGGACAACCTGGTCTAGGCCACTCTCCCTTGGTGTAGCATGGTGTCCCCTTGTTCCTGCTTTCCACCTGTCTCCTCCAGCAGCTCTCCTGCCCTGATACATTCCTGATGGTCCCTCCTGGGCTTCAGTTCCCAAACAAGCCTTGGCCACCTTGCCCTTGCCATCACCTCATTTCTCCACGAGGAATGGACCAAGGACTCCAGTTCCAGCCACAAAAGTGCCTCACAGCCAGGACCTGGAGTACAGTGGAAGGCACACTTGGCTTTTACCAGGCTCCAGTGCAGCAAAGCACTAAAAGCAACTGAGAAATGGCCATTTCCATCCTGGCAACACAACTTCCAGCAGCATTGGCAGGGGGTGGGCAGGAGCTGGAGCCACCAGGGCTGGTGCACGTGGCCGGGCTGCATCTGTCGGAGAGCGCGGCAAACTGGGGCATTCGGAGGGAGCAGAAAGGCCCCGAGGCAGCCTGTGCTCACTGAGCCCCTAATCACAGCGAGGTGATTAATGCCCTTCTGCTCCCGTGCGCTGCTGCTCTGTTCCGTGCTCCCCTCGCTCAGCCCTGCTGCCTGGCAGGTCCCACACCAGCGGGCACCAGGCACTTGGCTTTGAAGGGATGGTGCTCGGTTCTCCTGGTGCTGAAAGCAGGGATGGAGCTGGCAGGGGTGGGAAAGGGCAGGGCAGAGCAAAACCAAGGGTTCACCTTTGAATGAAGTAGTCTGTGAATTAATATCTGCTCTCGGGAGAGGGGTTTTTATCACCTTTCCTCCCAGAGTTTCCCAGCAGTGTGTCTGTCAGGGGCCAGCATATTTCAGGAATTGCAGGGTTGGCTCCTGAGTCATGCAGTCACGGACAGGCTGGAACTGCCCCATATCCACCTCTTTGGAGATCAATCTGAAGAGTGCTTTGCTGTTGGTTTTAGGCTGGTACAATGAAAGCAGGGTCTGGGAGCAGGAGACAGCCCAGATTTAAGGGCCTCCCCAGGGAGTGGCATCCCAGGTTTCAGTGCTGAGACAGAGGTTGCTGGGGTTAAAAATTCCCTGTGCCCTGCTGCTCCAGGCGCTTATTTTCCAAATCCTTTATTAAAATTGCTGGTACAAGCACAATTTTGTAGGAGGTTCCTGCACTCCTTGCAAGCAGGAGGAGGGTACTGGTGAGTTCCTCATGTCAGACACAAGCCTGGTGCCCTAACTCCTCCTCTGACAGCTGGAGCATACAGCTGGGAGCAAAAAGGGGGAGTTCTGGAGCCCAGTACTTGCTGATCTCAACACTGCATTCTGCTGCAGGATGGATACTTTGCTGGGGGATGCAGGTGCAATGTGTCCCCATCTGCTCTTCCATAGTGGGGTGGGTTACCTGGCCATGCTCTTCTGGCTTCTCCCCACAGGTTAACAGGCTTAGGCACAGCTCAGGCAGGTTAGGCACAGCTCAGGCAGGTTAGGCACAGTTCAGCAGCAGCAAATGTCAGTGAGCAGGAACAAGCAGCCATGCTCATTCCCAGGAGGAGAGAGGTCACGGTTTGCCTGTCCCAGAGGTTAACAAACCCTGCACAGACACCCTAAGGGCACAGGAGTTGCTTTAGCTGGACACCAGAGATAAAAGAGCTGCTCAGAGGACTCAGAAAAATGGGGTCTCTTCCACAGGGCCACAGGAAACACCTCATGCCCCAGCAGTGTCACACCATGCTCCTCTTCCTTGGCCACGTACCAGGCAAAGCTCACTCTGTGCTGGGATTGCCGCAGGGCACTTCCTGCGAGCCATTAAAGCACGTTGGGTAATTAATACCTTCCATGCATGAGGAAAAATGAAAGGCAGGTGGGAGGAGGAGGGGAGCAGGGAGGAGGCAAGGCCATTTTGAAGGCTGTCGGGGTGGTTTCCTCTTGGCGTGTTGTTATAATTTGGAGGCTCCTGCACGCTGCAGCGTTCACACCTCTCAGCTGTTATTCACAGCCTGATTCCATCCACCACCACGATGCTGTCAGACCGTGCAGGATCCATGCTGCCTGCTGGAGCGGCTCTCCTCCTCCTCCTCATCCCTTGGGACCACTGCAGGATGAGCCAAGGCTGCCCCACACTCCAGGCTCAGCACCCAGCCAGCTTCTCCAAACCGCCTCCATAGCTGACAGCTACAGGAAAGCTCCCTCTGTGGTAAAGAAAGCTCGATTTCAGCACCTTAAATACAGTTTCTTAACAAACAAAATGTTTATTTTTCTGAATAATAATAACAGTAATAAAAGAATTCCAGCCTCGGGGCATGCAGTGGGATGGCTGCAAGCTCATTGGAGCGTGTGTCCATTACCGTCCACGCTCCAGACCCCGGCGCTTTATTCCGGGAGAGTGACTGACAGACCTTGATCGATGCTGATTTGGGTCTTAAATAAACACACTGGCCCTGGTTTGCTGGGAAGAGTGAGGTGCTGGCATCTGGCTGACAGGCAGAGAGGCTAACTTTGCCAAACGGGCATTTCTTAGCAATATTTCCCTTTTTTGCAATTTATTTCCCTTCTCTCGGCACTATGCCATGGGAGCCAGGCAGAAGCTGGGATGGGGCAGTCAGGAAGGTTTCAGAACAGAGTTATTTTGAATTTTACTCCTTTAACTTATGTCTTCTGTAGACAGAAAAATAGAGTTCAAATATTCAAACAGAATTGTGCTGCTAAGAGCCACCAGATCTCGCTGGTGCCTGATCAGACCATCAAGCAGGAAAAGGTGCTTCACTGCTGACAGCTGCTGTCAAGAGAAAAGCCCTTTGATAATTTGCTGAGTTGTGGCAATTCACATCTGCAAGAGCTGTAGAGCTCCAAGGAATACCGAGATTCTTGGAAATGTTTTTCACCAGCATCATGTAGGTCTTAAAATTACTGGACATGGCACTTGAGAGTTGAGTGACTCGGGCTGCTACAGTCTAGAAAATATCACGCAGGTCATTTTTTTCACCCTTTGAGCATTATTTTGTCAAATCCAACACATTTCCAATGCTCATTTCTCCTTTACTGCCATGTCAGGCATCAATATTGAAACAGCAGCGGACACAGTTTGCTGCTGCAACACCCCAAACACTTCTGTGCACCCATATTCTGGTGGCTCCCTGTGGGGTGGCTCTGTTATCTCCTCATCTCTGACCCTGCGTGCCAGCAGATTCCAGCCTGGGCAGAAGTGAAGGTCACAAGTTACTGAGCCAATCTGGGAAAAAAATTCCAGGAGAGCAGATCAGGATTGTTTTAATTAAAGGAAAGAGGCAGGGGAAGGGGGGCAGAGCAACACTCCAGCAATCAAACATTCTCCCCTCATGAAGACGAACAGTTTGAGGTAGGATTAAGACAGCTGAAAATGTCTTTTTAAAGGAATGTAAAAATGTGGATGTTGGATGATTGACAAATAAAGGGCACTTTCCTTTAATTTAAATATGCTCCTAGTTTGTGCAGAATATGTTAATTTATACATTGCCTAAATAGCCAGTAGCTATTGTCTGTAAAACCACATCAGATCAGGGCAGCAGGGCAGTTAATGTACTGGCTGGATGTTATGGCTGGTCAGTGAAGCGATCCGAGCTTCCTTCCACTGGCTCCCAACCCCTAAATGGAATAGCTGAGCTGTAAAAAACTGCCAGGGGCATAAACTGAAGTTCATTCTGTCAGCCTTCAATAGGACAAGGCTCTCCTTCCCACAAGGACCCGTCCATACCCTCAGCCCCAGCCTGGCTGCTGCTCCTCTGTGACCCCAGAGCTGATCCCTGTCCACTGGAGAGCCCTTCAAGCCCCTGTGCTCTCCACAGGGATGGTTTCATGGGGAATGTACAGCCCACCCTAGGAGTTGTTCACAACCTTACAGCACCTTCCCCTGGCCCTGTGCTCCTCCCATGCCTCAGTTTCCCTGGTTACAGGCTCTCCCAGACCCTCCAGCCTAGCTCTCCTGGGGCTTTGGTCACATCTCCTTTCTCCCAAGGTCCCATGGCAGCTCTTAGCCTCTCCAGAGTCTTGCTCTGCTCCTGCCATGCCATGACTTGTCCTGGGATTCTCAGCTGGGCCTCCTGAGCAGCCTTGGGAGCTCAGCTGTATTTGTAACCCTGACATTTGGCAGCCTTTGCCCCAAAGAGGTCCTGAGTATGATCCATCCACACCTGACCTGCATCTTCATCTGCCTTCATGTGTAGCCATGACTTGGTCTGGTCCCTGGAACAATTTTTAATGCAGAGAGGCTTCTAATTAACAGGATTCTGAAGTTAATTAAGACAATCTCATTTAGATCTCTCCATGAGTGCTCACAAGGGCAATATGGCTTTCCTGGGCTCCTTGGGAGCCTCTGCTCACCTCACAAATCCCACCCCAGGGGCTGTTGTGTCTCCAGGAAAGGGTCTGGGATGTCACTTTAAATGCTGCCAGGTCCTGGAACACATTTTCCCAAACAACCATATGAGCAACATGGCAGTCCAGACTCCACAGACTCTGGGACCATGCTTCAGCCTTCCTGGGTCCTCCATTCCCTTCTTGGACAAAGCTGCTGTCTCAATAGGTTACTTGTAAGGAGAACCTCTTGTCTCCCATGTTAGCTCAAAACCAGCAACATTGCAGACCCATCTTGTTTAAGAAAGGTCCATCCTCTGCATTCCCAATGCCTTTCCAAAGATCAGTCTGGATTAAGTTTAGAGTGATATGATAAGTAGTAATAATACTGCTGCTTTGCCCCTAATTATTTTCAATATAATTATGTACCCTCAAGAAACCTTTTAAATAGCACACTCTACTCAGCGCTCCGGTCCAAGGGATTCATTTGTCTCAGGAAAGAAATATTCTTGGGGCTGAATCCTTCATTAGTCTTTCCTGGAGAGACTCCTGCTGAAGTCAGCAGGGTATGTGTGTCCCACCGGAGGATGAGGGGCTGTGCCTGCCTGGGCAATGTCCACCACAGGAAGATTTTACAAGCCCCTCAGAATTTGTTTTCTTGGCAGCATAAAGCATCTGGCAGGGAAAAAAAAGGCCTGAAAGTCTGCTGGAAAGCATTAGTGAAATACTCTGAGTTTCACTGTCTTTTATCAGCTTCTTACACTTCCTTTGCTTGTGTTTTAATCCCACACAAGTGCTGCAGCTCTGATGCATGAAGGAAAAAGAGGGAAGACACTCAGAGTCTGGGATCATACTGTGTGAGCAGGTGCAAATCAAAAATGCATAACATTCACATCATTGTGGTGCCCTGTCCCACCTGGAGATCAAAACTTGGAAGGAGCAGCAAGGCCAGTGTGTTTGGAAGGGTGGAATTAAATGCATACATTGCATTATTTGTACAATATATTTTCAGGTGGTCCATTGTTTTTCTGAGCAAATTGACTTTCATTCAGTGTGCTCAGGTAGGATCTTATCTGTGGCACCCACATGGAATTTCCTGTAAAAAAAGATGCCCTTGACTGGATTCTCCACTGTCCCAGTTACCTGCTGCCCTCCTATCCCATGGCTGGCAGCATGTCCAGGGTCTGGGATCCACAGGCCTGCCCACAGCTGTGGAATGGGATTCCCACACATGCCCACAGCCCCAGGACAGGAACCCAATCCATGCCCACAGCCCAAATCTGCCCTGATGCACTCCCACTTTCCACGTTCAACCCCATGGGATGCTCAAAGCAGGATTCAGTTTGTGTGTTTTCAGTAATTCATGGTCTTTTAAAGATGAAAAACCTATATAAATGGATACTTTCCTATGATCCTGTTTTATTTACTTGTGGCACAGTGGCTGTGAGTCCACTTTGATTTTCATCCTGCTGAGACTCTTCTGTGCCTTATAGGGTGTCCCGAGCACTCCCCTGGATTTAGGGGTTATTCCTGGTGGATGAAGCATCTGTGTAAATCAACACCTGCTTGACCCCTAGACCAAGGAACAGGAACCATGGCATCCCCAATCCACATTCCTGAGGTCCCTTGGGTAAAGGGAGGACTCTTACCTGGAAGCGACAGCCCAGCCCATCCCTTCCTGTGTATTCCCACACACCTGCATTCCAGACTGTCCCTTCCGTGCACCAGTGTCTGAAAACCAGGGATGGCTTTCCAAGGAAATTTCCTCACTGAAATAGTTAATGAGGAGTGATCCCATCCCCCAGCTCTCTCCCCTCAGCTCACCACCCCTCTGAAAAAAAAATCAGAATAATAATTAAAAGATGCCTAGAAACGCTCTTGGAAGAGCATAAATTCTGAAGATGAAAGTAAATGATTAAAATAATTAAATACTTCAAGTTGACAAGCAGAAGCAGAATCTTGCCAACGGACATTTGTCGGTAATTAGTTAATTAATCCTAACACAAATTATAAGCCATAACAAACCAGTCAGGCTGAACGCAGCCGGCTGTTCGGAATTAAACTTAGAAAAAGAGGGAGTGAGAGAAAGAAGAAAGAAAAGTTTGGAGATTCTTGCAGATCTAAGGGAAGATGCTGTGCAGGAGCTGGTGTTCCCCTGGACAGGGCAGCCAGGACAGGGGCAGGAGCTGGGGCAGAACAGGGCTGTGTTCCCACCTGGCAGGAACACAGTGGGACGGGATGCATGGAATAGGCAGTACAGAGTAGGATTTGGGATTTCCACCCTTTTTTGTGAGTAACTGCAGCACAAAGGCTTCCCAGCTCTGTTTCCCACTCTGCCACTGGTACCAGTGTGCACTTGAGAACATCCTTGCCATGGAAATGAGCTGGTCTGGGCAGGTCCACAGGACCTTCAAGTCCACAGGTGAGGGGTGACATTAACCCAGGAGTTTCTGGAAGATGCCTGGACCAGCATCTGTGAAGGGCTCAATCCTGGAGTTCCGAGAGGGCAGCTGCAAACCCACTGCCCATTAACACCCTGGAAAGCGTTTCTAGGACAGGCTGGAAAAGCAGGGTCAGTGCTTGGGAGCTGGGTCCTGCCAGGGAAACTCGGTGCAAATGACACCAGGACGTGTGTGTGGTCAGCAGAGACCTGCCATGAGCCTGATGCCATCCAAATGGCTGGGAAGTTGGGGAAGAGAGAGCCTTTGTGCAATGGGAAGAGGTTAATGAGCTGTTGGCTGGTTTCTCACCTCCAGTCACCTTGGCTCAGGTCCAATTTTCAGCCCTAGATTAAGTGAGGTTGGTGATCCACAGGCACGACTAGGTGACTGACAGCTCATCTGCGGCTGCACTGCTGTGTTCACACGTCCAGCCAGGGCTGGGGAGGCACTGAAGGGCCAGGCTTCACCCTTCCTCCAGCATGAAAAAGCTCTAGAGCAGCCAGAGTCGGTGTTCTCACAGAGAGGACCTGCACATCCCCAGCGTGGGGACACTGCTGGGTGACAGGCTGGGCCAAATGACAGCTGGAACGCAGCTTAAGTGAGAAATGGCACATACAGGTTGCAAATGGGCTTTTAATAGCACGGAAAAGAAGGCACAAAATGTTTTGAAAGAATAAACAGATACCAGGGAAGTGTGACTATCCCACAGATCCCACATTGCCGGAGGAGTTGCCAGTGACTGATGTGCCATGTCTGAGCACGTATCATGTGAGGGGAAGCACAAACATGTGAGTACACATGACCATCTCCTGATGTGATTTACATGCAGAGGAGAAAGACATTGCTTGCAAGACAATGAGAATTAACACTGAAGAAATGCAAGGCCTGTCTCTTTTGGCCCAAGCTCCGTGAGCTGCCCGCACAGTAGGCTCCTGTTTTCCATAAAACCCATTCAAAGCTCTGCTGAAGAGAAAGTTTCATCCGCATGTGCGTGAGCATGTGTACGCGCATGTTCTAAGTGTTTTGCATTATGTGAGCTCTGACCTTCAGAGGGGAACAGAAGGAATATTTTCCCCCCGGAGGCTAGAGTTGTCAGTGAAATGTCTGTCTTCCTTAATAATTTCAATCCGGGTGACAGGGGACAGGGCATTTTGCTCTGAACGAACGTACTGTAAAAACTGTCAGATAGAATTTGTCTCAAGAAGCAGTATTTCTATCCATTCAGGGTCATAATTACAGGCATCTTATGACCTGCGGAGCAGCACATTTTTCTCAACTGAAAAAAAGGAGTCCTAAAATAGGTGGCTTGGTCTTCTGAAGAGCTTTGGATTGAACCTAAATGGAATCTAACAAACAACAGTGATCTGCAGCAGAATGCTTTCTTCATGTTTGCTGGGTGCTTTTTTAAACCCAGAACAAACTGTGCACTGAAGTGACATAGCAGAAAAGAGGGATAGAAATTACCATTCACTGGGCTGGAGTAATGGCCTATTTCTCCTATATCCTGTCTCCTAACTGCTTGCCTCCAAATTTCCTCCACACTGACACTAGCCAGCATCTTGTTAATGAACTGAATAAGTAACTAAATGGGTGATTAACCAAATGAGCATGACGATAATTTGATTGCACTTTCTTCACTTTTAAAGCACAGGAAATAGTAAGAAAAGAAATAATTCAGTGACCAGGAGGAATTCAAGCACTACAGAGCTAAGGAGCTGGGAGCAGATTTGACTAGATGTGGCTGTCAATAAATCCCCCACAGCACTGCAGAAATCTCTGGCTAAATATGTAGATTTCTTGATTTGTACCTCCACACAAGAGAAAAAAACTATTCAATTATTTGAAGCAGCCTTTACTTTTATGGTTTGATTTTATAATTAGCAACAATAACGAAATGGATTGTCCTGCTGTGATGTGCAGTTATGAGTCACACACCACTCAAAGCTGGACATCATTTTGGGGTCGCTGACCTGGGTTTGTGTAACGGAGCCTGCAGTGCCTGCTGCTTCCCCACCTCACTGAGGTCTGAGTGACAAATCAGACTGCAAGAGGGAATCCAAAGTTATCACAGTGGGAAGATGCTCCGCACTGTTGGGGGAGGAAGAAATGGGAAAACTGAGAAATAACACCCTGTCCTGGGCCGTCCCAGCTGCTCACAGTGGATAATCCTCTTCCCCACCCCAAGCAGACAATGGTGACCGCAGCAGAAGTACAAGGAAGGAGCATTTAACTAAGGAGCAGGGCCCCAGCTAGACTCTGGAATGTTCTCACCTGCAAGATCAATCCTGCCAGAGACACAAACATTAATCCGCTGTTGGCAGGGCAGGTTACAATCCATTTTCACCTGCACACTCCGATGGATGCCCTGCTCTTGCCATCACAGGTGAAGGGGAAACACTCTGCAGTGGGCCTGGGAGTGAGAAGCAGAGCAGCTCTGGGAGGCAAAGGATGCCTGTATGATTCGCAGCACCAGGCACTGACATTCCCCGACATGTTTGCCAAGAATGAGGACCCTTGGAAGGAATTTTGTTGGTGGTGGGCAAGAAGGACAGTCCCTCCACACTGATGTTAACCTGAGAAATGTCTGGAGAGGAATGGAGCATCCCAAGGTCAGAAAAATCCCTCTGCAATGCTGCTGTGCCCCTGAAAGTGAGTACTGAAGGAAGATGCTGACAGACTGCTCTGAAAGCCAGGAGAGCCAGGCTAAGGATTGAAATCCCAATGACAAACACCTCCATCCAGGTAGTGTCTAACATTGGCAAAACAAACATGTGAAAGAGATTCTGTAGCTTTGCTCACTAAAACTTCAGCAGAAGCTGCTCTCCAGGGACTCTGAGGCATTGTGGTGGGAAGGACTGAGCCAGACTTGGCACCAGGGCTGCCACAGCCTGGGCATGGGAGGAACAAGGCAAGGCTTGTCCCTACCCATGCCTGAGGGGAATCTGTTAAAAGACACCATGTTTAGGCCCATAGAAAGTCAGTTCCAGGAGCCCTGTGGAGCCCAGACAGGGAGATTAGGAGCAAAGCCCCGTGTAAGCCTTGCAGGGTTCATTTTGGGGCTGGTGATCCCAACTGCACACTCCAGCAGCCGGAGAGAAGCTCATTGAATCAAGAGATTTCTATTCCCATCCACTCCGTTACCCTGCCCTGACATCTCCTAAATCACTTCTCCTCTCTGCACCTTCATTTCCTGCACCTGAAACAGCAAGAACATGAGGTTTCTTTTCTTCTCTGGCAAGCAGGAGCTCCTGCAGGAAACTTCGTCCAGGCATTCCAGTAAGTGTAGCATCCTCTTTACTAATATCATATTGAGAGACAACAAAGGACAAAATCTGGTGCAAGCACCTCTCAAACAATCCCTGGAATGACAAATCCTTCCCATCCCATCGTCCTGGGTCACACCA
The DNA here is from genome assembly GCA_013400775.1 of Chaetops frenatus. Taxonomy (NCBI): domain Eukaryota; kingdom Metazoa; phylum Chordata; class Aves; order Passeriformes; family Picathartidae; genus Chaetops; species Chaetops frenatus. The sequence goes on from VZTR01000748.1 coordinate 279,689, forward strand.
CAGCCCCACACTGGTCATACGAGATGGGGACTGGGCAGAAAGCTGAGCCCAGATCCCTCAGGACAGCATTTCCCAGCCCAAGGCAGCAGCAATGCACCCAGGAGGGCTTGGCTTAGCCCTTCTGGAAGGAGAACAGGACACTGGGATCACCAGACTAGGAGACAGAGGTAGAACATGCAGAGTATTCCTTCTCCTCAGCCACATTTAGAGCACTGTGTTCCCTGTAAAAGGTGTTCTCCTGCTCTCACAGGTAGGGGACAGAGGGATGCCAGTAGCCAGGCTACTCACAGTTTTTGCTTTTGGAATATCCCCATGGATGTTGTGGAGCAAACAACACAAAAGTATGCATAACTGCAGTGTTTGTCTTGAAAACAAAACAGGCAAAGGCACATTCCATTTTAAGACATGCTGCAGCCTGGACAATTTCCCTTTAATGGTGGAAAATATTCCCTGATTTCTGCTGGCAGAGATGTCATGTTAGTGTCACGGACTTGTGTGAGGAGCACCTTCACCCCAGAAGGAGGTAGGTGTGCACTGGGTGCACGTTCCTAAACAGGGAAATCCAATCTGTCAAGAAAATTCAGTAACAACTTTCACTCTTAATTCTACCCCAGGGCTCCAGAAAAATCAACCAGGATGGTAGTTGTGGATTTTTCATTAACCTTTTCTTAAAAAGGTCTCAAAAAACAACACTGAGTGAGAAGGGCTGGTTGTACATGTGGAATATGTGTGGACATCTACAGGGGAAAAAAATGCAAAACTTCAGGCTGGATCCACACAGAAAATCCTTCAGTAGAAGAAATCACCCTCATTTGATTTACACATGCAGCACTCAATTGAACAAGTGTAGCTACAGGCCATTGGAAAACAGTCAAAATGGTGAATTTGCTGCTTGCACACATTTATACTGCTTCCTGGAGACAATCTGCTGTTGCTTTTTGGCATGTTTAGGATTTTTTAAACCACACAAAGGTTATGTCTGGTTCTCCCAATGACTGGTTGTTTGCCATATGCTGAAGCATTTCTCTTCTGAGGCTGCCTCAAACCCACAGATTTTGGATGCTTTGGTGGCTCCTTTCCTCAGCATGGGGCTGGATTTGTGGACCTGCACTCAGAGAACGTGTTAATCATAGAATCACTGAATCTTGGTGGGGCTCAGGCAGGGGCATAAAACAAGGACCAGTTGGAGTCACCTCAGTGAGACAATAACCAGGCAATTTCAGGTTGGTTTTTTTTTCCTTTTGTTATTAATTATCCACATTACTGGCACACCCAGAAGCCTCTGGGTGGAAGTGTCCAGGACCAGGTTGGAAGAGACCTGGAGCAACCTGGTCTAGGGGAAGGTATCTCTGCCTATGGCAGGGCGTGGGACTGGGTGATCCTGAAGATCTCTTCCAGCCCAAACCATTCCAGGATTTCTGTGCAAGAAGGCAGTTTTTTTGCCCTGGGAAATTTAAGTAGATTGAGACTGGGGGAAAAAGAAACAGAGGATAACATTCACTGCTCAGCAGCTGCTACAATCCATGTCCAGCCAGGTGATGAAGCACAGATGCTACCCAAGGTCTCTACCTGAGCTCATGGAAAAGCTCTGAAGCCATCAACCGGTAAGAAAATCCACAGGGTCATCTGCAGCTCTGGGAAAAAATCCTATATTGGCTCAGTGGATGAGCCAGGCTTGGGATTGTTCCTTAGGCGGTGGGGAACCAACTTTGATGGTTTTGGGGCACATGTACAGTGACCATTCCCCTTTGCTGGCACTACTGGGGCTGCACATCAGCTCCTGGGCCCCTGAGGACAAGAGAGACATTGAGGGGCTGGAGCGTGTCCAGAGAAGGGAACAGATGGACTGAATGATCTTAAATCTGACTTTGCTGATTCTGTGAAAATCTTATGTGGACGCAGCACTTGAGGACATGTTTTAGTGGAGAGCACTGGGGTGGCGCTGGGCTGAGGGTGACCTCGGAGGTCTTTTCCAACCTCAGCGCCTCATTCAGCCACCCTGTACGTCTGGGAAGCTTTCCCATTGACCATCCCGTGATTCCAGAGGGATGGAACTCGACCCCCTCAGATTCCTGTCCCTGTCCATTTCCACTATTAATCATTCTGTGATTCCACAGGGATGGAACTCGGCCCCCTCAGATTCCTGTCCCTGTCCATTTCCACCATTGACCATCCCGTGATTCCACAGGGATGGAACTCGGCCCCCTCAGATTCCTGTCCCTGTCCATTTCCACCATTGACCATCCCGTGATTCCACAGGGATGGAACTCGGCCCCCTCAGATTCCTGTCCCTGTCCATTTCCACCATTGACCATCCCGTGATTCCACAGGGATGGAACTCGGCCCCCTCAGATTCCTGTCCCTGTCCATTTCCACCATTGACCATCCCGTGATTCCACAGGGATGGAACTCGGCCCCCTCAGATTCCTGTCCCTNGCTCCTCTCGCGAGCGGCGACGTCATCGGCGCGCGCGGGCGCGCAGGCGCGAGGGGGGCGGGCCGGGCCGGGCCGCGCTGTGTCACGGCCATGGAGTACCTGATCGGCATCCAGGGCCCCGACTACGTCCTGGTGGCCGCGGACACCGTGGCGGCCACCAGCATCATCCAGATGAAGCACGGTGAGAGCCTGGGGGGCTCCGGGGCCCCGTGCTGAGCCCTGGCGCGGGAGGGTGTCCCGCGTCCCCGGGCGTGACCGCGGTGTGCGCGGTCGGGGTTGCTGCGGGCCCGTCGCTGGGGCTCAGGGCAGGCTGTTCACAGGGCAGGCGGTTTCTCGGTTTAAGCGCTGCTGGGGAAGTGTAGTCGCTGTTAGGAAGTGCCGGGCGGCCTCTGGAGCGCGGGGCTAGAGCGGGGCTTTAATCGCCGCTTCCTCCGGTTAAAGTCCCCAGTCCTGACCGAGTAGGACCGCCCTGTGTTCGGTTGTCAGCTTAATTTACCTGTTCAGGTGGGCGTTGGCGTGTGACCCCAAACTTCGCTCTGCACCGCAACGTAAAAGTGTTGGAAAACCGCACAGGGATAACGATGTGTGACAGGAGGTGCTCACTTGTGCCTGAGTCACTGGTAAAACGCAATGCATGGGGAAAAAAGGGATTATGGGAAGTAAAAGTATCCGTGAAATTCATAGCAAGGGGCGCAGGAGCCAGACTGCAACATGGCTTTGGTTTCTTCGTGTGGTAGAACATCTAGGGCGTCACCAAGTCTCTAAAATCAATTTTTCTTCCTGCTGTTGCCATGACCTAGACAGAAGCTTGTTCTGTTCTAAAGACTGTGATTTAAAAGCTCTTCTAAAAAAAGTTGTAGAGTAGAGGGTTGTTGAATCCATACAAATGAATATAAATAAATCCATATAAAAATGTTATAGCACTGCTTTTACCTCAAATGTTTCACTTCAAGTCTGTGATAGCCAATTGGAGCAATGTTAGAGGCTGGGAAAGCTGGTGGCATGTACAAAATAAAAATTTAGGCACATTAAATAATGTTTTCTAAGTTAAGGTTGATTCTATGTAGGTTTGTTCATAAACTTTAAGGAAAATGTACTAGGATTTAAGGCAAATGAACATAGGATTTAGTTGCTTTTGCTGGAGGGAGGGGAAACTCATACATTTCAGATCTATATTTAGAATATTTTTAAATTAATTTTAGCCTGGAGAAGTTTTGGGGTGACCTAATTGCCCCTTCCAGTACGTGAAGGGAGCCTGCAGGAAAGACAGAGACAATTGACAAGGGCCTGGAGTGACAGGACAGAGGGAATGGCTTCCCACTGCCAGAGGGCAGGGTTAAATGGGGCATTGGGAAGGAATTCTTCCCTGTGAGGGTGGGGAGGCCCTGGCACAGGGTGCCAGAGAAGCTGTGGCTGCCCCTGGATCCCTGCAAGTGTCCAAGGCCAGGCTGGATGGGGCTTGGAGCACCCTGGAGTAGTGGAAGGTGTCTCTGTCCATGGAAGGGGATGATCTTTAAGGTCCCTTCCAACCCAAGCCAGTCTGGGATTGCAAGGGCTGTGCAGTGTCAGTGGCTTTCCCTGAGCTCTGGTGCTGTGATAACTTTTGACATCGTTTTAGAGGATTGTGACACTTCGTGCCTGTCTTGCAGCAGAGATTGTTCAGCACCGTGTAATGAGCTGGAGGGGAAGCTCAGAGGTGGAGGCTTGGTGTTTATCCATGACCTGCCTTCAGTGGAGAGAAAGGATTTTCCCTTCACTCCAGCAGCTGCTCATTGTCTGCCTGGGGTATCCAAGTGCCAGATACCTGCTCTGGTGAGAGGAGATCCTGTGAGCACAGGATTGTCTTCAGCACTGTCATTACAACAGCTTGGATCCCCTCAAGCACACAGAAACTTAAAACTGATTTAAACTGCAGTTACGACTAAAAATGTGGATTACTGTTCCTTAATTTCCTGTTTATATGTGGGCTTCTTTACAATTTGTAACTGTTACTTTAATTTTTGTTCTTTTTGGTTGTTTGTCTTGGTTTTCTTTTCACAAAAAATGACAAGAAAACAAATGTTTCTGGAAAAGCTTCATTCACGTAAGCTTCTGATTTTTGAGACTGCTGGATATGAAGAAAAGGGCATAATTTGACATGGAATTCTTTCCTGGATTTCCTAGGATTGCTGTTGCTCAGTGTGTTGATATTTCAGCTCTATATTAAATTATTTGCTTCTGTTGCAGGATATTTGAATAAAGTTGAATAGTCACTGAGCAAAATTCTTTATTCCTGATCCCGGGAAGCAAACCCTTATGCTTTGAACACAATATTCTGTGTGAAGCTTTATTCTTTCCTACCTTGTTTCTAAGGTAGGAAATACTATATGTTTCTGGAGTGCCTCCCTTCCTGAAGGGCTTTGTTTCTCTTTAACAAGTCTTGTGTTCTGTGTCACCAGCTGTGAGACACCAAATGTCAGTGTTTGCTCAGAATGGCTTTCTACTGGTGCTCCAGGTCATGATGCAGTCATCCAAATCTTTCTTGCTTCTTTAAAGTCCTGATACATCAGGATATTGGCAAAATAATTTACTCTTCCTCATGACCATGGCTCTCAAGTGTTATTTTTCTTTGCCTAGACCATGACAAAATGTTTAAGATGAGTGAAAAGATCTTACTGCTTTGTGTGGGGGAGCCTGGAGACACGGTGCAGTTTGCAGAATACATCCAGAAAAATGTTCAGCTCTACAAAATGAGAAATGGTGAGTGAAGCAGCAGAGGCCCTGGGGGTTGGTAGCAGAGCTAAGGGTGGTTTCCAGGTGAATATTGATGGAAAGTGCTATCCTCAAATCTTTTGTAAAGATTTCTGCGTTTTTAGGGTCCAGCAAAGGTGATAATTCAGGCAGGATGCAGAACTAAAGGCTGGATTGTACAGTATAAATTAAAATGTTTATCCAAATCCCAGCAAACTTCTTTGCAATATAAATGACACAAATATTTTACTAACAGACTTACTGTTCTCTAAATATGTCCATTGCATGCCAGCTGTTACCAGTTCTTCTGATATATTGGACAAAAAAGCCAAACTACATGTCCTTAATATTTTAATTTTTTTAAGCCATGTATTTCTATGCTCCATTCAGATGTGAACTACCCAAAGTCTGAGGGCCCTGTTTATCCTTGTAGCTTTCAGAATAACCTGGAATTAGACAAAAGGCACAACATTTTGTCACTAAAGAACATTTTGTTATTTCAAAATACGAATGGGAAGGTGGGAGGTGAAACTTGAACATGGATTTGAGCTATTATCAAATAAAAAATCACATTTCTTCTCCAGGTTATGAATTGTCTCCCACTGCAGCTGCAAACTTCACCCGGCGAAACCTCGCGGACTATCTCCGGAGTCGGGTGAGTAACAGCTGAGAGATGTTGGCAAAGGCTTCCAGGGGACATTCCCATCCTCAGATAATGGGAGTCTGAAAAAGGTGGGAGCTGCTGTCTTTAGTGATGAATTTCAAAGTGGCTCAGGGATGTAGTGGGGTCAAGGAGTGACTGGACATGGCACTCAGTGCTCTGGTCTGGGTAACAAGGGCTTGATGGGTCACAAGTTGGACTCAATCTTGGACGTCTTCTCCAACATCAATGATTCTGAGATTCTGTGAGTTCACGTTGCTGAAATGAAGTCTTATTTTCTTCTAAAGTAGAACTTGATTTGCTTATTTAAAAAACTTATCACATCACTTATCAATAACTGATACAACCGTAGCCTTAAAATTCCAGCCTTGGGCCCGATAAACACTTTGTCACACACTGCAGACGTGAAGTGAATTAAACTTCTTGAGCATCCAGATAAGTTTGTGGGTTTTCATGCAAATGCACCAAATCCGTTTAATCTTCTTGGAAAATGATTTCATAGAGCAGAGCTGTTTGATGTACTTAGGAAAACAAGTGCCTTTTGTAAACAGCAACATGAGGCTTTCAGTAAATACCACATCCAAGCTGGGGTTATGTTTCCAAGTTACTGAACTGTAAATTACTGATGTTTCCCAGGGTGATTTTTTTCAAAGTATGAAAAGCTGCTGTGAAAGGGCAAACAAACCTTTAATGATCTAAGGATAGGAAGCATTTCATTGAGAAGAATGTTAATGTGCTATATGGAAGAAAACAGGAAGAAAGAGGATGTTGAGAATGAAGTTGATCAGCTCTATCAGGGATAGAGTGTAGGCTAAATTGTGTTGCTTTTCTAACAGTGTACTGCTCAGGCCTGAAATCAGATTTTACAGTAGTAAATAAAGGCCAGCATTAACCTCAGAACTGTATTGTTGAGAACTACACATGAATGGAGTGAGAGTTCTCCGAGAACTCATCCACAGGAATAGCCAGAGATTATTGTTCTCCTTTCTGACGTGGATCACAACTGCGGACAGCAATTTTTCCTTGTGGGTGCCTTCCAACTCAGGATATTCTTTGATTCCACACTGCTCTTCATGGCTTCATCAAACTATGTGGCTGGCAGGTGATGGTTGGCAGTGATGCTGTTTGCTTTAGCTTGTGTTGAGGTGTGATTTGGAAGGTCTGTGTGTGATTTGTGCATTCCTGTGCAGATCTTGATGCTGACGTGAAGCAGTGATGCTGTTGAGGCCTGGCCCTGGTGCTGGTGGCTCATCTCAGGGACATCTGACCTGCACAGATGAGACTGAGTGCCCTGTCCCCTTTCAGCAGAACCAGCTATTTCTTACATGTGATTTAAAGTACCTTTAACAGGCGTTTTGGTGAACCTGTGCGTCAGGAGGCAGCACTGATGTGGCACCTTTGTCTTCATCTGTGCCACATTCCTTGCAGCCTGATCCTCCCTGTGGCTCTGCTCCTTCCTGAGCCCATGCCTGTCTTCCAGCTCACCTGCTCCAGATGGGCAGCACAGTGGGGAGGACACTGGCAGAGGCAGATGTGTTTATTTACCAGAGACAAAACGCTGCTCTGGTGCAGATGGCAACGCCCCAGGGCACACAGCGCTCTCTGACACTGCTGTCACACTACACTGATCTCCACACTGCAGGCAGAACCCGTTTTCTCTAACTGTAGCACTTAATGGTTTGTTTGTGGCATTTAGAATTTGACAATACAAGCCTTGCCATCAGAATTGGTTTTTGTCCAGTGAATTTTGTTACATTTTCATCGTAATATATGGGATACCAGAAGGATTAACACTAGTGCTTGGTGTCTATTGAAATTGCATAAAGGATTTCTGGAGGCTACTAATGTAATCATATGGATCATGAAAATAAAAATTAAAAGGTAAAACATGCCAGCGCCTCCTGTTAGGAGTGGGAAAATAGTTGAGAAGTAAAAAGTTTGGTGGGAAAAAGGTAAAAGTTTGTTGCTTTATTGCTACTCACTGTGTGAGCTGTTGTAGGAGGCCAAAAGGCATGTGAAGGGGTAGGTTAAACTGCAGCAGGACTTTCTTAGGCGTTAGACTCTTGTTGTGACCAAGATTAAAATAGAGCTAGTTTGTGTTGTTCATGACTATCTGGGTTCCTCCCTGTTATCCACTTTGATTTCATTTAGGATTCTCATGAGTCCTGTAGTCCAAGTTCTTGATATCTTAGGCATAAGGCAGTGCCTTGAAATTGTTCTTCTGGTGGAAAGTATCAAGTGTAATGACACTGGGCTTGTATCTTAAGGCCATTACATCACTATTGTCTTTGCTTCTACTTGATAGTCACTGTGTGGTTTTCCATGACATTTTTCTTTTTAAAACACAAGATTTCTGCTCCATCACAGGATCTGAAAAGAATCTATGTGATTTCCATTTATATGTTGTGATTGAGGCAAACCTGGAAGGTGCTTTGGCTTTCATGGAGGTGAGTGGTGCTGTAGTGTGTAGTGACAGGACAAGGGTGAATGGCCTTAAGCTGAAGGAGAGCAGTGTTGGATTGGATATTGGAAAGAAATTGTTCACTGTGAGGGTAGGGAGGCCCTAGCACAGGGTGCCCAGAGAAGCTGTGGCTGCCCCATCCCTGGAAGTGTCCAAGGCCAGGTTGGACAGGGCTTGGAGCACCCTGGGATAGTGGAAGGTGTCTCTGCCCATGGCAGGGCATAGAATGGGATGAGCTTTTAGGTCCCTTCCAACCCAAACCGTTCCAGGATTCTGTTCCTGTTCCAGCACCTCACCTGGTTCACCTGCTGAGTCCAGTACAGGGTTTAGTACATTGAACTTACTGCCGAGGTTATGGTGTGTATGTGGAATAGGAAAAACAACCTGCTGCCCTCCAAAGGTGATGGAGTTCAGTCTCTGGTTGTGATGATGTTTAATTATAGGTAACAGGGTCTGGCTGGATTCCAGAGGCAGCTTTCAGCTCCTCTCCCCATGTCCACACTTGGCAGGAAGCTTCCTTGCTCCCACCTTTCCCTCCTTGCTGTGGCTTTGGCTTCTGCCAGATGTCACAGGGCTGTGTCACCACCGAGCTGGGGTTGGGCTGTTCAGCACAACGGTGCTCTTCAGCTGTAAATTCTGAAGAATTTCACACATCTCCTAATTGCTGTCGTTATTTTAAATCAAACAGTACCAAGTGCAAAACTACTCAGGATGAGAAATGGTGCTTCTGTAGAAAGGGAAGTTTGGTTTAAAAAATAATGTCAACCATGACCCATTTGATGGCCCTTTAACCACATCAGCCTTGTAAAGAGTTGAGAATTGTTGTCATGGACCGAGTTACAGAAACCAAGGAAGGCTGCCTTTGGAATGGACAAAAGGATTGGGATGTACAAGGAATTCCAGTCCCAGCATTGAGGTGTTACACTGCAAATTTAGTTTATAATCATGGAAGTAGTAAATAGATCAGTCAAATTATTGTGTGACTTGGAATTACCAACATTGGCAACTCAAATGAGTTTTAAGAAGATTCCGAGACCATTAGCAGGAGAACTTACAACTGAAAATCAGTTTACAGATGGATTTAAGTCTGTATAATACCATTTATTTATGGTTGAGTATCTCGCATATGCCAATGTTGGTAATTCCAAGTCACACAATAATTTGAGTGATCTTGTGTCATGGCTCTTAAATATCAACTTATGTGATGTTTCAGAATAAATAAATGATGAAATACAGCCTAATTAAACCAATACAGCTGCATGGTAACCTCTTTCCAAATATTCTTGGATGCTTTGAAGATTAAATCACACAATTTAAAGTGATGTTTTATATATAACTGTAGCCTGCTTTATTCTTTCATACTGTTTGAAAGTAAAAATATAGTGGCCTGTGATATGTGTGTGTGTGTGTGTGTGTGTGTAAGTTTACTGTATTGAGTATCAAAATGAACTTTTCCTGTGATGTAGTTAATGTTTTGGCTTTAGGGTGAAATTTTGTTTGCTTTTTTAATCCGGTAGTTGCATCATCATTTTTTTTCTTATTTTGTTGCTTTGTTGATCCAGGCTTTCGAGCAGTTTGGAGATATCCTGTTAGTACAATTAATGAGAAACATTGTGTAGATACGGAAATACTGGAAGTATATAAAAGCTGTTTTTAAAAATACGTACAAATGCCCAAATTTTTTCTAATCCTACTTTTAAGAATAATACAGTGCACGTGTGTTTCATGATCTTACAAAGTACAGATCTTGGAAGGGGATGTAGGAGAAGAAGGGATGTCTGACTTACTCACGATGGTGGAACACTAAAGCTGGAACATGAAGTAAACTGCCAAATATTAAAGATTAAACTTGGTACATGCAATAAAAACCAAATTGCCAGTGAACACGACACTGTGTGTAACTGTCTGCACTGTGTGAGAGCTTTCATACATGCTGAGACGGGCCATGCTCACCAGGAGGGGGACTGGGAAGAGAGCAAAGAGCAGGTTAAATGAACAAAGAGTTCTTAGAAACTGCAAAATGTTCACGTTGTGCTCACATGTCAGCAGTAAAAATCCACAAGTTTTATGTTGAGATGAAAGAATCTGGCGTGAAAACTGCATTCAAGTCTTTTAAAGTTTGAGTGTGCTGTGAAACCTGTAAAAAAACCTCAAACACACTGGTTTTCAAGAAAATGAGAGTTTTATGGTTTTATTTTGTGCAGTCCGTGTTACCAGAAGACCTGATCACTTTTAGCTTGAGACCCACAGTGTGCTGCAGACAGGATTGATGTAGCATTTTATGATAAGGAATTGAGTAATCAGCTCTGTTACTGTTCCCTGGTGCACAGGGAATCCAGATTCAAAGATGCAGTGTGAATGCTCTAACGAAAACATCATTTCTGTTGTTGGCAGACCCCTTACCACGTGAACCTTCTCCTGGCTGGCTACGATGACCACGAGGGCCCTGCCCTGTACTACATGGATTACCTGGCAGCTCTGGCTAAGGCTCCTTTTGCAGCACATGGATATGGAGCATTCCTTACCCTCAGCATCCTTGACCGTTATTACAAGCCAGGTGATTGGAGCCACTGAACAGGAAAATTCTCCTGCTTCAATTTGGACCTTGAATTTATTAACCAGGGAGACTGACATTTGCTGAATCAGGTGGCATTGCTGTGGTGCTACAGACTGCAACGTGACTTTTTGTGAGATAAATGGAACTTTAAAGGTTGCCTTTGGTTTTGCTAGTGTGGTAACAGAAAACTAGTCAACTCCTTAATTTTTTTGTCCTGTTTGCAGCATAACAGACTGGGAGTAAAGGACATTTCAGTTACTCTAAAACATGATTAGACTTTCCTGGACCATTAGCAGCTGGTAGTCTGCTTTTGATAAATAACAGTTTGACAGCTTTATCTTCTTGCTTATCTGCTGGCTCTGACACGTACATTTTTCCAGAGTATCAATATTCAGAGGCCAGTCCTAGATCCTATTGCTCCATATCTTGGATTGGCTTTGTGTGTGATAAATTAAAAACATTCAAGTGAAAAGATATTCCTAGCAAGATCATCTCCAGCACTGTGAAGTGGTGGTCATGAATCACAGAGTATGGAATGGTTTCGTGTGGAAGGAACCTTAAAGCTGATCTCATTTCACCTCCTGCCATGGGCAAGGACACCTTCCACTATCCCAAGGTGCTCTAAGCCCTGTCCAACCTGGCCTTGGACATTTCCAGGGATGGGACAGCCAAAGCTTCTCTGGGCAACAGAGGGGTTTTAGGCTGATTCAAAGTTCTGTGCACTTGGCAGCTGCTCATCATAACTCTTGTACATGTTTGTACCTGTCTAAAGTTTTCGTTTTAGAATCATAATCCACTGCCAAGGAATAAACATGGCCTCATCTCCACTGTAGATAAGGAAATGTGCAAAGCACAGATATTGTTAGTCTGACATACTTGGCTTTAGCTACAAACTATTTGACTCCTGTGTGCAAAGCTAATTTTAAGTTATTATCACTGCTCTGAGATTAGGAATCTTTTAATCCACCTCCTACAAGAAATGTAGCTATAAACTGATAATTTTCATTTAACTTGCCTGAGCTCTGGATGCAGGTCTGGAACAAAGCCTAGAAAAAAGTTTTAGATCCACAGACCCTGTTTGTTTTCTATTCATGTCCCTTAACAATCTATTGTCCCATTTTCACCATTCCTTGTGGAACAGAGGAAAATAATGAACTTCATTGTCATGGCTTCTCACCCCTATAGAGTGCTGGATTTTATCTTGAAGTGTGAGACTAGCAGGAGCATCCCACACGTGCCTTGCCCTTTATTGAGCTCATACCCAGCAGGAACATCTCACTAAACCCATCTCCACCTCCTGCCCCAGACTCGCAGCCGGCTGGGGCAGCTGGAGCTGATTTAGAGCTGCAGCAAACTGTAGGAGAGGGAGGTGGCTGGGTTTCTCTGAGCCGGGCCCTGGCCATGGGAGGCAGAATTCCGTCATGCTTCCCATTCCCTGTAACAAATCGATTCTCAATGGCTTGTTGTGGCGTGAGCACTGCGGTGCAGGGCATCCTCGGGACATCTGGAAAGTGTTTTCTGTGAGCTGGGAAAGGAGAGGTTTGGTGCTCAGCTGAAAAGTTGTTTAAATTTAATAAAAGTTTCTGTGGAGAGAGATGGCCTCTAATGAAATCAATCTGTGGATGTTTTCCCTTTCAGGTATCACACGTGAAGAAGCCGTGGAGCTCTTAAGAAAATGTCTAGAGGAGGTGAGTTGCTGAACTCAGGCCCTGATGCTCCTGAGAAAGGAATGTTTGTTTGCATTCATTCGCTGATGCTTTCCTGTTCCTCTTGTCACGTTTCTTGCTGCCTTTGCTAGAAGGGTAATAAATGCACTGGCCAGATGTGGAATAGCTACTGAGGAAAAGGATTTACGGGCTGTTGCGTTGCCTTTGCATGGTTCACGTCCTCCAGAACGTAAACTTGGAGCTTAATCGCTTTGCTTTACTTCTGCTTTTCGTGTCCTTAGCATAATATTGATCCAGACTTTTTCCTCTTAAGTTTCTTCTGAACATACTGCAGCACCTTTGTCACCTGTGTTACACTTAAACACTCTTAGAAGTATATGCTAATTCTTTTCCAGCACATGATACCTGAGGTAGAGCCCTGTGACATTAAAGCTCGTGACCAATTTTAGTGTAAACATAAGACTCCAGACATTTTAGACACCAATTGTTTTATTGTAGGAAAATAGTCCTTATCCTTGTCTTTAAAAGATCGATTTGAATCTAACATCAGGAAAAAGTGCTCTGAAGAGGTCCTGTTTGAAGTATCTTTGTGATAGGTACACTTTGTGTCCAAAATTGTAGCCGGCTCTAGGCTTCCTGCTTAAACGTCTTCCTTGTTAACAGGCCTGGCTATTTTGTATCTCTACCCAAGGCTTGTCTAATGTGGATCATCTTCCAACAGAGAGCAAACTCCCACTAAGTCACTCCTGAGCAGTGAGAAAACCCCCTCTAGTTCCTAATATTTCAGGTCACTAGAACCAGGGTGGAAATTTAAAGTATACTCTCCTCTTTTATTTAAGCTTTGAGTGAATCTCATTTCTTCTGTGTTTTTGTCTTTGCTGAACAGCTTCAGAAACGCTTCATCCTCAACCTGGCTTCCTTCAATGCCCGGTTCATTGACAAGGAGGGCATCCACGAAGTGAACAATATACCCCTTGCCAAAGTGGAGTCCTAACCCCTGAGATCTTTCTTCAGCAGTCTTCTTGTTTTGTTCTCTTGGTTTTGGTTTTTTTTTTTTCTATTCATTTGAAGCACAGGAGTAATGTACTGCAGTGGGAGCTTGAATAAAGCCTGACATTTATATAGCCAGTTTTATCTTTTTATTCCACTGATCCTTCCTGAGAGGATTTGAGTAAATTGTTCCACAGTGAAGGTGAAACTTGATTTACAGTTCATGGGGGCACATTCCAGTTATTTATCTTTCTTCTCAGATTTTACTGCTCTCCAAATTTCTTATTTGTGGGAAAACTGTATTTCCTAGATGGTGTTTTGGTGTCATCCCTCTCATCACCAAAGCTGAACAAACCCCAGACAAGTGGTCCACGTCAAACATACAGCATCTGCTTTATTTTTTCAAAGATGTTACCACTCTGCTGTATAAAATAATAATCAGGTTTTCAGAGACCCAATTTGCTTTTGATTGAGTTTTCTTTCACTTGAATTAGATTGATACAAAGGTTTTCAAGTAGAATGGATTTTAAAATGCACTTTTAACTCACCTGGCAATGGTTCTCTTACTGGAAAGGAGCGTTTCACTGGCACAGTGGGTTCATAACTACATTAAATAGAATTTAAACAGTATTTTAAATAGAAACTAATATACCAATTATGTGATTTTTCTTAATTGATGTGTCTGTACATTTAGAAGTACACGAAAGCATTTCAGTGAGAAACTAAACTGCAGCACTCCTCATAAATCTTTGAATTATTCTCAGCTAGCTAGAGCTTTGTTTCCTTTAGAATAATCCCTGGTGATCCATCTAGGCTCAAGATGCTGCCTCCCTATAAAACCCCTGTTCATGGAACAGCCTCAGATAATTATCATGTGGCTGATACTTCTGGTCTGCCCAGGAGTGATTCTTCTGAGAACTGTTGTTGGTGTGACTCCTTCCCTACTTGAATTGGCATTAAAATTGCTCTGGGTGCTTAATGTTTGAATAAGCTCAGAAGAAGAATCTTGGAAATAGGGTAGATGTGTACAGGATTGTGTGCAGACTGATAGTTGTATGTTGTGGCATAACACCCAAGTTCTCAGCTGGAAAAGGTGAGTGACAGACCTAACTTAATTTTTCTAAGCTTTTTGGTCTTAGCTCAGTGGTGTGTTTGTTCCTTTCCAAAAAAAAAAAAAAAAAAGTTGTCACTTTTAAAGATAAAGTATTCCTGTCTTCTGGAATGGATGAGAACTGAATGAGACTGAGACTTGCTTAATGACACAGAAGAAATTTGCAGCTCCAGTGCCTTAACTCACCCTGCCTCTTACTTAAGTCTAATTCTTCCCTGGAGTCCCATCAGGCTTTGTAGTTTAATTCTTCCCAGAATGAGTTTAATTACAGCTGGTTTTGCTGTAATGGCTGCAATGGCTTTTATTTAAGGCCAGTGGCACAGAACTCTGAAACATTTTGCTAAAACTCACTTTATCTCTTGAAAACCTTTTAAACTTCTACACTCAGCAGTCCCCAGCCTGACGATTTCCTCTTGGCAGGTCACATTTAACACAAGCAGAGTCAGAGCGTTGTCGTTCCGCCTCTGAAATCTCACCCCTTCGTGTTGCATTAATGTACTTGTTTAGCTTAATGCAGCATCTCTAATTTCTTTTACCAATGATGTTGAATGTTCTTGCAGGTTTCTTGTCTCATTTCAAACTCATCACTGCAGAGGGGCTGAGCTGATGTGATATTTTTGTCACTGCATATCAAAGCAGTGATGCCTCTTCGTTGGAGGGGTGCATTGTTCAGACACCGAACTGGGGTGTGGAGCTCATGGATGATGTGAGCCTGGCAGAGAATCTGCCTGGAGTTTTTATTGGCACCTATTTGCATGCAGGTGATTAATAAACATAAAACAATTATTCTCTGGTTGGATCCAGGTTGAACATATGTTTTGCCCAAGGGCAGGGCCCAGGATCTGAATCCCCCATGGAAAGGAAGATCCAAGGGGTTGCATCCAAAGCCAATGGAGTGGCAACCTCGGGGAAAAAATAAATACAGCCCTTGATTCCAAACCAGGAACAGAAGAACTGGCCCACAGTGAGATTGGACTGTAGCCTCTAACAAAGCAGATTTTTTGAGAACTTTCCAAGAATTAATACTTTTTAAGGAAAGGTGTGATACTTTTGCTGTATAACTTATTTTTTAAAATGTCTACAGTGCTGATATTTAAATTCAGAAACCAGTTTTCATTTTTGACAGTAGTACATGGAATCTGTTTGAAAAATCAATATTTAAGTCAGTGAAAGAGTAGAAAACTTACCTGCTTGAAGTTTAGCCCTGAAGCTTTTGAAAACCATATTTTGCCTAGAATCCAGGAATCCCTTTTCAAAAAAATTCACCTTTCCATTTGTATTTGTCGTGACAGGCCTCTCTTTCATAAGAAATCTCTGAAATAATTGAGCTCTGCAAGAAAATACTGCTTTGTACTAATTTTTGTGGTTCATATTATGAGAAATGAATGTAGTAGTCAAGGTACTGTGTTCCTAGGGCACTGTGGCCACGGTGAGCTGCTCTGCCTTGCCTTGGCTGGTAATTCTGACCATATGTTTTACTCTCAAAGCCTCAGGGCCCAAAGAGTTAACAAGGCCCTTTTTCTCGTGTTAGGTTTCCTGTTTAAGGATGGTCTTTTCCTGGGGAGCAGATCATCACCAGCTCATCTCTCCAGAGCTTGGAGTTAGCTCCAAGATCAGTTTACAGATTCTCTGTGCCTTAGGCCACTTTGGGTTGGGAGTGCTTTGCTGGAAGAGGAATGTGAGCGTAGGTGCAGCGCTCATGGGGCTTTTTCTTGGTGTTAATTACACCTTCCCATGGAAGAAAATCTGTGTTTTGGGGTAGACCTCCCTGTGACCAGAAGCATTGGCCCAGAGGAGCTGTCAGGGCTCAGCTGCCTTGTGGAATTGGTCTCACACAAATTTGTAACAGTGCCAGGACAGTTCTGCAGCCCAAAAGTGACTCCGTGGCTCAAAAGTCGTCTTGAGTGAAGTGACAGCCGAGCAGGGACATCAATCAAAACCTGAAATACCTGAAAGGTGAAACTGTCTCCCATCCTGCTGTATTCACTTTTATGGGGAGCTGTTGGTGAGGGGGAGCCCCCAGGCTGGTGCACCTACCTTTCCCCAGGATTTCTTCAAGAAATCCATGGCCTTGTTCTGTTAAACCAAGAGATGCTCCAGCCCCAGGCAGGTGAATGGCCTCAAGCAGGGGCTGAGGCCATTCAGTGCNATAAGTAAAGCATGTTGCATCAATCCTACAGCCTGTTCTCAGCAGTTCTGAGTTTGACTTCTGTTTGTGGTGATCAGTCATTGGCAGAAATTTTGTCACCAAATGGAGCTGTCACTTCTCAGAGTCAAGATGTGGGAGCAGAGGAGAGAGATCAGGCTGAGCTCTCCCAAGGATGTGTTTTCCTTTGCTCTTGTCTCTACTTTTGACAGTAGACTCCTCCAAGAGGCATTAGCCCATGCCAGGGCTGACATTAGGAATTATGCTCATAGGATTTGGTTGAGTTCATTTTCCCATCTGAAGCAGGGGCAGAATATTCCTTTTGTATTAAATAACTTGGCGTTTAAGGAAGAAAAAACCTCTAAGTTTGCTACCTGTGAAGCACTGGATGTATTTAAGGAAAAATGAATTTATCCTACTTGTAAAAAGTTTATCCTTCAAGCCAGTTTTAATTCTTTAAAGGTTTAACCTTACATAGAGTTTCCATGTGTTGTTATCAGCCATCAACAGTAATTTAGTGCAGGAAATTTTCACTGATCAAGCTAAACAGACATCAGTTGTTTTAACAGATTAAAAAAAAAAAAAGCAAAATGTAAATGGTGGAGTTAAAATATACAGCTTGTCTATTTTCTGTGCCCTTGAATATGTTGGTTTAGATCTCTGACTGACTGAGGACTATGTTAAAAAATAAGTTAGTTGTATTGAAAATGTAAAGTGACAGTTTAAGTGTTTTGTTTCTGTGCTAATGTGCAATTAGGTCGTTATCCAATAAGCTGATTCATGTAGTTTAACTCGAGACAGCTGTGGAAGGCAGAGAAAACCCTTTGCTGTTGGAGTATGGGAAGAGGGTGTCTAAAAGGATCTCTTTCAGAACTGCCTGGATGGTCTTTTTCCCTGTGCAATACAGTGTAGTTAGCAAGATTTGTGAAAAACTAAATTCTGCTGATCAGATCTATAGAAAGAAAATGAAAATATGGGTCTATCTGGATGCCAGCAACTGTAGTATAATTTTTGATCTATAAATCAACTCTAAGGCAGCCCTACAAGGTGGGGCCAACCTAATCACTGAATCCTCTGAAATGTTTTCTTGGTTGGGTGTGTTTTGATTTGGTTAAATTACCTTTTGCTTAGTAGAGTTTCCTTGATGTTGTTAAATATTTCTCGTGTTTATGCACAAACATGAAAATTGTGGATCTCCTTGAGTAAATTTACAGCAGACAAAGGAAACTCCATCATTTTTTGTGTCAGTATTTTGAGGATTATTGACAATATCCTGCTATTCTACCACCAAAACACCCATGGGCCTCAGTGGTGCTTGATCTCCTCTTGCTAAATGCTGCACTGGGAATGCAGCCAATGCCATTCCCTGCTCCCAGAGCTTTTGGTTTGTGGGGAACACCTGTGTGTCTCCCCAGCTCTGGATTCAGCAGAGGGCAGTGATCTCGCATGCTGCTGCCTTCTCCCAAACTGGTTTGTCCTCTTCCTGCCTTGCAGATCAGCTGGTGGTCACAGAACTCATGGAGAGAAGACCAGAGCCTTGTCCAGCAGTGGCAGGTGGGATGTACAGGGTTGTTTCTTCCCTTGGAAGATGCTGATTTTATTTTTCACAAATGTTGGACAGTTGTGCCATGAAATAGGTAATTATCCATATTTTCACAAAGGAAGATAGCCAGTGACTTGCCAAAAATCCAGAAAGAGCAGCTGGAATCCATCCTCTCCTAGTTCATCCAAGCACTGACAAATAGGGATGTGAAGGTAAATTTTCAGGTTTTTTAGGATAATACAATATTCCCTTGCAGAGCTGCTCTGGACATTCACTGCTGTGTGCTCGCAGTGAGAATAATTACAGGATTTTCTCAGCAGCTCTGCCAGGGAGGAAAACCTCCAGCACCACATGGTACTCTTTTCAAAGGACTTTCTGTGATCCCACAGCAAAATTTGCTGAAGAAAAAAAATGGGGAAAGGTCTGCAATGGCTGGTTTGGAATGTGGGATATCACAACCCATTCATTTGCTCCCTCCCAATAAGCCTGCAGTGTGCCGAGGCTGTGGCTCAAGGGTGGCATTTTGGGCCTGGCTGGAGCAGAAAATGCACTTGTCTGTGTAATTAAAATGTCCCCAGTTGGATTATATGGCAATCAGAAACTTTCAAGTACATAGCCAGACTCTGACATGGGAATTAGGAAAACATTTCCAAAGCTGTCAGCTCATTTGGTGGTTTTCCTTATTTTTTTTGAACAGCAGTTTCTTGTATCTTTGAAACTTTTGTTACTGGACAAGGCTGAATTTGGGATATGAAAGGATTTCCAGGGTTTAGTTGTTTCTTATTTTCTCTGATTTAAAATGACACAATTCAAACCTGTATATCTTCTTTTTTTTTTTTTTTTTTTTTTTTTTTGTATCCTTTTAAACCACTATTTTTCTTNTCCTTAAACTCACATGTTCTTAGTGAACACCTTCAAGAAGCAGAGAATTAAAACAGTTTTTTATTTAATTTGTCCTACAGTGTTCACTCAACACATGTGAAAAACCTGCCCAGAGCATCACACTGGAGGCTTTGCTTAGGCACATCTGATATTCCAAGGTTTTTTGTGTTGGTTTTTTCCCTCCGGATTGATGGCCTGTGCTGTGATGAACCAGGGGAAGGCTGGTTGTGTGAGCTCCAATGTCCCATGTTTACATAAGACAGGAAAGATTTGAGGTTGACTCTTCCTGATGTGTTTAGGAGCTGTGAAGCCACACGGTTACAGTTTTGGTTTCCATGTTGGCTCCAAAATTTACAGGGTACTAAAGCAAAAGGTTCTTTATGTTCAAAAGCTGTGAAAAAGCTTATTAACACATGGAATTAATAGAAAGCATTTTTGCCCCAAGCTGAGCTGAACAGAGCTATTTTTCCTCGCAGGATTTGCTGAATTAGTCCTTGGCTCAGCAGGTTCAAAGGCACTGACAACTTTTTTTTACGAATTCTTTAAAACAAGAACGTTCCTTAATTTTTTTAGCATTTCACCTAAGTTTTCTGCTTTACCAGATAAGACCTTTGTATTCTCTAAATTGTCCATACTCCAAATGTTCTGAAAGATGCTCTGTAGGGTTTTCCCATCTCTCTCGCCTTGCCCACTTTCTTGGGGAGAGCTGAGTGCTTCAGTTTGTCTGAAACCTTCCCCTTTGCCCAGTGCCCTGATGAGGCAGGGATGGGCTGTGGATGCCCTGTGTGTGTTTTGGCTCTGGAGAACTTTGGAGAAGTTTTGTGCCAAACCCCATCTTCCTCACAAAGAGAACCTGAACGGGGCCAAGTCAGGGTTGTCTGTGCTACAGGACTGGTCTGATCTCTTATGGTGATTACTGTGTGCTCCTGGAGGATCCCTGTGATGACCAAATTAGCAGGAAACTCCAAAAGCCATCATCTGTAATATATAATATATAATGTGCTGCTGCCATATGACAGGGCTGGGAGAGGAAATGAAATGAAAATGGGTCAGGAGTGGGAGGCCTGGGCTGAAACAATTCCCTGTGGTGCCAGGGTCCATTTAAGAGGCAAAACAGCAGCACATTACCAAGAGGGTGTAAGAAATATTGTTTTCATGGTCTGAACTGAGCAAACTGGCCTTTCCACCAGCCTCCTCCTCCTCCTCAGCAGTGCCTGCATCTGATGTGTCCTGCCCTGTTGGAATGCTTTTGCAGAGAATGAAATAAAAGAGGGATTCTTAAAGAAGAGACTTTTTTATCTTTGAAAATGAAATAATAAACTTTTAGATTATATCTTTGTAACAGATGAAACACATTTTGGGATTTTTTTTTGTAATTATGGTGCTAGAGTTGATTTGTCTGGGCTTGATTCCCAACTGTTTCCTAAACTCCCCAAGTCCCTTCAGCTCTTTATGTCACATCTGTTTTCAGTGAGGTGCAGGTAACTGTTTCCTTTGCAAACTTGTCTAGTGAAATAAAAATTTGCTGGTAAGACATTTCAGCACAGGGTCTGATACAACGAGGATTTGATGTCTGATGGCACAACAAGGTACTCTGGGAACATAAATGTAACCCTCCTGAAACAGAGGCAGATATTTGGATTGGATAAAATTTTCATAGGAAATTCTACTTTTTTTGAAAGTGATTGCTGCATGCTGAGAAAAAATATATCTCTGGAAAAGCAACATCCCTGGAAGATCCAACCTGCACAAGAATCTGGTCAGAATTCCATGTAGCTGCCAATGAGGTCTTCAACATAGGATGAAACTCTTGTAACTCCTTACTAAAGGCACAGCATTTCAGCTACTGATGTTCTGAATCTCATCCAGAAAAAGAATCTGTGGATCCACTTTGACCAGGTCTGTAACAGGAGAAGTTTGACTGGAAGACCTTGAGTGTCCAATGGGAAGAATGTAATTTACTTACAGCATGTGTTTAAAGATAAAGAAATCCAAGATGCCATTGCAGAATTAGCTGAACCTTCTCTGCTCTGTGAGATAATAAATAGAATCACAGAGAACACGTGGAATTTTGGGACAGAGGAAGATGATGGATCAGTTCCTGGTTTTCATTGAGTGCAAGTCATTCAGTCACGCCAGGAAAATGCTGCCTTTTGGGGATTTTTTAGTGACTTCAAAGCTCTGTACAGTGGAAAAACTCAAGAAGAATTCAAGGTACTTCTGCGCAGCAGAGCCATTGTCAGGTGAGAAGCTGCAGCATCCAGACACAACTTGAGGTGCTGCAGAACTACTTGTCCTGGAGCAATAAATTGGTATTTCTCTGAACTCATTTCACACCCCAAAAAAAGCTGAGTTGTCTCCATTTAACATTTTCTTTGGCTATAACCTTTGCTACTGAAACAAAGCTATCCTAATGAGAAATCCTTCTGGATCTCAGAGATTTTAGGCTTTTCTCTGCTGAAAATAATCAAATTAGAAGCATCTGAAGGTGTCAGGATAAAAACATACAAAGGAACCATCCAGAATTTCACTGCCATATTTTTTCCTGCCTTGGAAAGGTTCTGGGACGCTTCAGCATCACAATCATGGGACAAAGCTTGGATGGATGTTCAGTGTCTGGAATTATTATTGCTAATTATGGTATCCTATTGGAAATGCTCAGGTGGCCACTATGGGAATTCTTTTCCATACAAAGGAGATGAGGTGGGAAGACCAAAGTGATACCTTGTGGCTCAGCACCACCACATTCTGGGTGATGGCTGGGTCAGACTCTCTCTGCCAGCCCTGTTTGGATAAGGAAGGCTCCATATCCTGCACCTGGACAGGGAGAGCAGGGTCTACATCAGTCATCTTGGGAGCATTGTGTCACCCTCACAAATAACATTTATTTTACTGCCTGGCTTGAAAACATTTTCCAGTCTTGCTGTTTTGATTCAGTTGCACCACCAGGAAAAACTTCCCTTGCTCACAGGCCAAGTGGCTCCTTGGATTCCACATGTAAAGTTGGGAATTTAATGGACTCTGCTATAGGAAGGAATGCATTAACTACAGGTCAGCAAACTGGTTATTGGGTTGTTTCACACCGGGTGCTGTTATTACCCTGTTGCTTTTAAGGTGCCTGTTTAAAGGTAATTATTTAGTCTGTCCAAAGCTGTGTGGAATTCCAACACAGCCTCTGCTCCCTGGCATTAATGATGCAGCACAGTCCCAGCTCCACGTTCCCCTTGGTTTGCCTGTAGGACAGCTGACTCTCAGGGTTTGAGGAGTTTCTCTTAATGTTCTCTTTCTTTTTCACTTGTCAAAGATTGGCATGTGGTTTCCCTGGATTTGTCATTCATTCAAAATTAATTCAAAAAAGATTCTTTTGTTTCAATTTCCCTTTAGAATTGAAATTCCAGCATGTTCTATAACAAGTGTAGAAACTCTGAGACTGGATCTATTTTTACTCTGACACAGTCCTATGTATTTTCCCACGATGAGATTTGTAATCAGTGTGGGAATTTATACCAGGGTTGAGCCTGGAATTGTGTAAAATGTTTTTTTTCTCTTAGGATAGAAAGGGAGAGGACATGTCAGGGGATGGCCTTGTTTGACAGTGAGCTGGGAGGGGACTCCAGTACAGACAAAAACTGGCCTGGCATGACCCCTGATTCTTCTGAAGTGTCTCTGGGGACCTGCAGGAATAAGGGTGTCCAAAATTTTGAGAAGTCTTGATGCTTTGAGAAAGTTGTTCCTATGTGATTTGTCCATTACTCATCTTGAGCATTTGTGGTGGAATCAACAAGCAAATCCAAATCATGCAACTTCCTCCCACTCACCGGTCATTGGAGGTGTCCTGGCCTTTCAGGCACCAGACTGCTCCTCATAAAACATTCCAAAGACTTGCAGGTACCCAAAAAGGAAAATGAGGAGGGAAGTATTTTCCACCCCATGGATGTGGTATGTAATTACTGGAGGCAGATCCTGATTCTCTGTCTGCGTTGCTCATCTGTGCTGTGTCTAAGAATTCCTTGATATTCAAAGTGCCCCAACCAAGCCAGGTTTGCATAATGTGATTAAATTAGGAAATGATATTTCATGCCTGGCTATTACAGTGTGCACACACACACTTTCATCCTGTGTCGGAGCGTTGCTTGCTCTGCTCTGATACCGTGCACCAGAGGATGTCTGCAAATGGAATTATTTCAGGATAGTTATCCTAAATAACCCCATGTAGGGAAACCTGTATTGTAGCACAAAAGCACCTTACTCTCCTTTATCATAATCCATTTAAATGTGGATTATGCTGATGCAGAACAGGGCGCTCCTACTTTGGAATAATTTTAAATAGGAATAGTTTTTGTGCTTTCGGCTCACACCCTGCATTATCCAAACTGGCTTTGAAGTGTAAACAAGCCTCTGATGTGTCTGTAGTATTTCCATTCTGCTCCCTGACTCCTTATTTCTTGGCTCTTCCTTTGGGAAGGTCCAGAGCAAAACCAGACCTGCAGAGCCCGTCATTTAGGTCTTTGCTTTCACAAACCTCATACCAAGGGACGTTTCCAATCCGATTCTCAATTTAAATGCCTCCCTAGGCTTTGAAGGGAATATTTAGATGCAAGTTTCTGACACTGAGCCATCCTCATAAGATTATATTAGGACATTAAATATTTCCTTTCACACTTTCCTGAAACCGAGGTTTGTGTTTCAAAACTCCTGTGGCCTCTTTTGGGACTGTTTGGGGTTTTCCCTCTATTACCATCAGCCTGTTCTGCACCTCCAGAGAAACCTGGAGTGGGATGCAATCCTTAGAAGGGTCCAATGCAGAGAGTGCTGCCATGGCTTGGTCTCATTCCAGTTGCTCAGCCTCTGAGGAGCAATGGATGTGTAGGGAAGACAGCAAGGAGGCTCCCCAAAATCACCCTCTTCCATTGTGTCAAAAGCTATTTTTATATCTATTGCCATGGAAAGCCACAGCTTCTTAAGTGAGGTAGGTAAGACTTATTTAAACCTGCTTCCTGACCATTTCATGGGTATCCTGTCTCTTGTTTTGGTGTCATCTTTCCCTGTTTGTGTTCTTTTATCCCACAGTTTTTCACACCTCTGTCACATACAGCTCATGTGCTCCCCCCTGCAGCTCCAGCCCTTGGTCCTGCCTTGCATGGGAGTTGCTCCCACCCAAGTTTCCCATGGATTTACCAGCTAGGCTGGCCAGATCTGTAAGTGCCATTCAGGACAGAGTAATACAGGGCAAGCACATGGATGTCATGCAACATAATCCAGTTTTTGCTTTGTTAATCCTTTTGCTGACCATTCCCATTGTGTTTATTGCTAAGCTCTGAGACTACAAGGTGCTGGTGCAGAGTCCAGCTCATGGTGACGCCATGAATGCAAATAAATTGGAGCTCCATTGCCTGGAGACCAGTGGGGCTGTTCTATCTTCTGTTTTATCACTGATACCATGAGGTCCTTCTGCAGCTCTTCACAGACAGGTTTAGATTTGACTACCCTGAGTAGTTCTGAAACATCAGCAAACTCATTCATCTCCACTGGCGCCAGCTGGCTCCGCACGAGGGCTGGGGACACCAGGCAGGAGTGCCAGCTCCTGTCACCCCCTGAGCTCTGTTTGTGGCATCACTCAACCCTCAGCCATGAAACTGGAGAATTCTTTCTTAAATCTATGCAATTTTATGTAATTCCATATGATTAATCTAGATAATCCCTTTTAAGATACAACCATGGAGGCGAAGGATCCTTCTCACAAAGACAATGGAGGTGCTTTCTTCAAATAAAAAGAGGTTTATTAAGAGAATGAGAATGACATTGTAGTGTGGGTGTTGTTACATCTATTGCAGCATTAAGAGAAACAACAGCAAGTACAAAATCCTGCAGAACTTCTAGAGTCATCATTATCACAGCCTAGCTTGTCCATGCTACAGTTTGGTGGATCCAAAACTTCATTCCCATTTCTAATGGCAGAAAATCCAAAGATTTTCATCTTTCAAAAGAAAAAAACCCAACCCAAAACAAACAAACAAACAAACAAAAAAAGGCAAAACAAAAAACCCAATTCAATTTGATATAAATAACTTGCACTGGACATTTTAAAACTTTCCGATTTTAATTACACATAAATAAATATATACAGATTTAGAACAGTTCAGTTTGGCCTGGTTCAAGTTCTGCTCCTTGTGCTTTATTATTATTACTAATTTTAGAAACTTGTGTGCTGTTATCTGTAGGTTGCGGAGTTTTGTTTAGTCCTGGGTTTAACTTCACCTGCCTTATCCCCAGCCAGGAGGGCAGCAGTCAGGAGGGCTCCCCTCGATCCTGCCCTGGGACCCGTTGGCTGCGTGGTTGTTCCTCCCTCGTGCCGTGGCTTGGGGCTCCTCAGCCCATGGGAAAATCCACAGTGAGTCTCAGTTTGAAGCTGTAAACAAAGCCTGGACCTGCTTTCAATCCACAGCAGTTCTGCCAGCAATTTTCCTTGGCTTGGCATTAGGACTGGGCTGTGGGTGGGGAAATGGGGAGGTTTCCTGTGTTTGCCTCAAAACCAGCAGATAAATCCAGGTAGAGCCAGCGCTCCATCCCCCTGCCCTCGGCTGTTCCTGCTCTGGGTCTTGCACTTGATGAGGCTTTTGCTCTTTCCTCTTAGTTTTTCAGTTGGAACAAATTCCTGGAGCACGACAGGATTTCACTATGGGTTTTTTAAAAAGCAAAATAAAATCAAATTGCACATGACTTGGCTTCCTGCATCCACGACGTT